>OW964837.1:19535905-20135905 GCA_943142095.1 Ophonus ardosiacus
ATTTGAAATTATAGGTAAAATTGTGGTAAAATACATAAATCCATCAGATATACCGCCAATCTGGTTAATGAATTGGAACAATCTTTAACATTTAGAAACTTCCTCATTCAATGAAAAATAGATATAATTAGAATTATATGTGTGCAAAAGACATGTTAAATATAATAAAAAACAATATTTGGGTAATGTTCTGTAAGATTTTGTTATAAAACGACGGTTCGAAAGCAAAGTGCAATACAATACTTATATAGCCTAATATGGAAATGGCGAGAGGTCTTGTGCTGGACACAAAAATTTTTTTTTTAAAAAAACGCAGTTAAATATTTTTTGTGATTTCATGTGATTTTCATTGCGAAAGAATGTCTTATTGTCTATACGGTTTGATTATACATTTTCCTTCATATTCAGTAGATATTGTAAAGTTAAAGAGATTAACTTTCATAAATCAGCCAGCTTTGCTATAACCCTGGAAAAAGTTGATATATTCAAATAATTCTAATTGACAGATAGTGTTATGTGCAATTTCATAGTGTATGCACCTGTTATAATTTTATTGGATTTATAGAATCTTTTCCAATGAACTTTCGGTATGGAATTTGTAGAAAATAGTATGTTCATGTTACAATTTTACTGGATATATAGAATCTTTTCCAAAGAACTTTTGGTATGGGATTTGTGCAAAATACATACAATTGATGGAAAGTAATGTGCTGGCCACATCATATTTTTTAAATCTACGTCTCAGTTTTACTATTTCTCTCATTCACACATCTTTATTCCAAATTCATACTACTTTCAAACTTTTTGTCTTTGTCTATCTATTTTGAATAATAAATTACTGTTTCTGATTCCGTCTTTTTGAAATCTATCCAGTAAATAGAAGCAGTAATTAACGAAAGAAGGAAATAAACCACACAACATTTATTGCAGTATATGATCCACCGCCAGACAGAAACCTCGCGCGTTTGTTTGGAAATTCAAAGCTTGAATAAAGATAAACAAATGAGTGATGTTTTATTTGTCATAAAAAATTTAATATTTATTCATAATTTTAAAGTTGCATTTGTATTTTACTATTTACAACAATAAATAAATACAAAATAAATTTGAATACATAAATTTAAGTTCACCTTTTTATTTTATTTCCATTTAGCAGATTTGTGCAGAAAAGACCTATAAATTTCTGCTGTTGCAAAACTTTAAAAATTGAGTGAAACAAATATTCAAATTTGATTTTCTTTGACGACAAATTTTTGTCATAAAATATTTGAATAAGTGGCATTACTTTTGCCAAAGAATTATAATTTAATAAATTAGCTGTCACGAGAATAATAATATGAAATGAAATGAAATATAATACAAGAAACCGTAGAAGATACAGATAGTGATACAAAGACAGTGATTATCGCTTTATGGTATTATTATTTATTGAACATATACGCTTATCTGGTACAAATGCGGTACTAGTTTAAAAGGAAAATAAAACCAACTCGGTTTTCCCAGCCCTGAGTTCTATAATTCAAATTTTTGTAGTGTTATGTAGGTTGTATTTAAACTTAAAATTATACTTTCTAGTTTATGGATTATAAACTGTTCCCTTATTATTATCCGTATTAAATATGTGAGTACTTCTAAAACTAATATCGAACGACATCCATAGGTAATAATAATCAATTTTTGAATTAACCGCAATCTTGCAAAACTGGATCTTTGCGGTATATCATAAAACCAGCCCTTAATGGTTTACAATACCGGTTTACAAAAATACAGTTTATACAACAAAATAAAAGAAATCGGTATTCCGGTATTTTGAAAATTTAATGTCAAATATCGCCTTTAAAATTAAAACTGAAACGGAAACATAACTTGTTGGGCCATTCGTTTACAGTAAGGTGATGTTAATTACTATGTCCATGAGGGTTTCTTTTTCGGCATATGTACAGTGCAACTAAAAAAAATCTATTGTGGCCAGCACAAGACCTCTCACCATTTCCATTTTATGTTATACGAGGTGTGTTCAAAAACTATCGCGAATTTTGAATTTTCGCGGGTTACGTATATTCGAATTTCGATCTTTTTGTGGCTTTATGTTGGTACTCATGTCTCTCACTTATGTCGACAAGCTCGGCCATTTTGAATGTTCACTTAATTGTTGACAGCTGTTTTGCTTGCACGTGTTTTGGATCGTCTTCGATTTTTACCTATTCAAAAAAATGGAACAAAGAACCTGTATCAAATTTTGTGTGAAAAACGAAATTAAGTGCGCGGATGCATTCCGAATGTTGACTGTGGCATACGGAGAAGCTACCTTGGACCAAAGCAACGTTTATCGGTGGTACAAAATCTTCTTAGAAGGCCGAGAAGATTTTGTACCACCGATAAACGTTGCTTTGGTCCAAGGTAGCTTCTCCGTATGCCACAGTCAACATTCGGAATGCATCCGCGCACTTAATTTCGTTTTTCACACAAAATTTGATACAGGTTCTTTGTTCCATTTTTTTGAATAGGTAAAAATCGAAGACGATCCAAAACACGTGCAAGCAAAACAGCTGTCAACAATTAAGTGAACATTCAAAATGGCCGAGCTTGTCGACATAAGTGAGAGACATGAGTACCAACATAAAGCCACAAAAAGATCGAAATTCGAATATACGTAACCCGCGAAAATTCAAAATTCGCGATAGTTTTTGAACACACCTCGTATACGTATTGTATTACACTTTGCTATCGAACCGTCGTTTTATAACAATAACATTTTAGAACTTTACCCATATATTGTTTTTATTGTATTTAACATGTTTTCTGCACAGATATAGTTCTAATTATATCTATTTTTCATTGTATGAGGAAGTCCCTAAATGTCAGAAATTCTTCCAATTCATTAGCAAGATTGGCGGTATTTCTTACGGACATATGTATTTTACCTACAATTTTAAATATTTAATTAATAAAACAATAAGAAAGATTAGATGTACTTCCCAGAAATTTTTGACACTGACATCTGTCATGTACAAATATTATAGACATTTTAATTTGTCAACTGGTTTCCTTAGTGCCTTAGCCTATGCGATTAGTTTATTCTATATATTACAGTGCCTTTATCTCTAAATCTATACAAAATATAATAAAAATTTTAAATGTATCAGATGTAAAATTTTTTTTAAAGAAACTATTACTTCCGGTTGTCCATTTGTTCCCAAAATCTCTTCCCAAGATTGTTAGATTGAGGAAACTGCAGTTAAATATTTTTTAAGTCTTACAGTATTTGCGAAACCGTGGTTCCAACATCCACACACACGGACATCATCGTAAAAATGTTTTTATCGGATTATAGGGACCTTAAAACGTGCTAATCCACTAAAATCTGGATATGCGAATTTTAGCATGATTCCAATACCTCTCTTAGCGTGAGGTAAAAATAGCAAAAATTTTAGAAAATCATGATTGATATGTTGATGATGCTAATTGTCATAAATAGTAAAAATAGATCAGAGTTGCAAAATTTTATAGAAAAAAAAAGAAGAAGAAATATGAAGGAAACGCGACAAAATACTTCGTTTATATCAATTTACATCATTTTAATTATTTTCTCTTCGGTTTGTCTAACGCAAAAAAAAAAACAAAACTTTATAGCGAAGTATGTAAAATCGATGGTGTAACCTAGGATATAACCATATCTGCGTGAGCGTGACTGAAAACTGACACCTGACACAAATCGTGTAAATAAAAGCTACAATAATTTCATCTGATAAATGAAACTAATAGGGCAATTCTGAACAAATCTGTAAGTCTTAAAGATCTGTAAATCTGTAAAATCCTGACAAAAACGCATCTATTTTTGTTTATTAATATAAAATTATACATTAGGGTGGCAACTTTCGTTGCAATTTTGTTCATTTATTTACAGATTAAAGATCTGTAAGACTTACAGATATGTTCAGAATTGACCCATAAGATAATAACTGAACTGACCGATATGAATATATTCCGGAGAAAGAGAAGGTATAGAAATTAAGCAAAAAATAGTAAAGGATTTTTTGATAAGCGAAACTGGAGGTCCCTTCAATCGGATTTTAACGTTTTCCACGATGCCTAACCATACGTGCAAATTGGTTTTATCAAATTTCTATAATACTAAAACTTCTAAAACTTTTTATTTAAAATAGCTATCTCTATGCGAACTCATTATTTACTTAAAGCTCACAGATTTTCTTCAAAAATTGGTGTAAATATCGTTATTACAAATATTAATCTATTAATTTAAAGTTAAAAAATTATAATTTTATAAATCTTGTAACAGTACTTTACAAGACAAACAATTGACATTTTGAAATGTTTTTTTACTGACAAATAACTGTCAGTAATAAGTAAATAATGCCCACGCGATACTAATAACTCGCGAAAATTTAATTTCAAGTGCCAGACCTCGTGCCAGACAGAAAATATCGTCACCGCTATTTTGAACTTACAAAATGGATAAATGTCATGTAGGAATTTTATTAAAACAATCAAAAAATAATTTCTCTGTTTTAGAAGTAGAATGGCATATGCTAGTACGCTTATTGATGCTTGAACAAGCTTCATTCTTAAACGATTTTTGGTGACATTTTGTTATTTCAGATTGCTATGACTATTACCAACCTAACTATTCTGTCAAAAAAATCCCTTAATGGAAATTGTCAACTATTTTTTAAAAGAAATAATGTAAATGACAGCCGAAACAGAGAAAATAATATAAAATACTTGTGGTCGAATTTCAAACTCGTATAGGTTGCCTTCTGTAACATGTTTTACAATAATATTACACAAATTATTTGTTGAAATTCATTATTTCCTGTTAATTTATATGTATACATACATCATATTTTTATTTCTTGATGTGTTATGACATTCGTAACTACACCGCTAGCAACAAATAATCTAGTTATAATTCATAAATAATAGTATCTCTTAGCCAAACATACACTGAAGAATCATTTACGTGCATTAATAATGCAAGCTATGAGCTCGTTCAATAGGGTATTCTAATATAGTCAAATTTAATTAAAAAATAAGTTGAAACAATGTGGATTATACTAATAAAATAACCGAATTATGAAAGGAAAAATATTTTTTACTTAAGTTTTCTTGTAATTTATTTCGGGGCTAAAAAAGTATCACGTAGTTTGTGTAGTGCTCGGAATACCGGTGGATCCATAAGACCATCCGCCCACCCGTATTTCAGCGAATACGGTTCGGAGTCGTTTCTTCATCCATAAGGCCGTAAGACGCATAATAAGAACCGTAAGAACCATATTATACGGTAATCGCTTTCAATTTCACATACCGTTGTTGATATATTTGATTAAACATTTGACATAATACAATTAATTTTAAAAATTAAGTTAGTAATTTGTACAATAATAGAAGTAAAAAAATATCGATTTGTAGGAGAGACACCATTATGAATAATTTAAATGTGTATTTAAATGCAATAATGTAGTCAGATTTGCTTTACACATAATGTCAAGTGTTACGGGTCATACGGTTCTTACGGGTAATACAGTTCTTATGGGACTTACTGGTCTTATGGGTGAAGAATCGACTACGTCCCGTATTCCATTTGGTCCGGGTGAGTGAGATTTTCCCGTTTAACTAAATACCCAGTTCTAAGTCCTAGCTCTAGGTTTGTGACGTATGAGTCACTGATGGCTTTTATAATAAATTTTGTACATATAGTGTGGGACGCCAATCTTGACCTGAGGGGTAAAGGAAAGAAATGATCAAATCGTGATATTCCATAGACGCCGTCAAATAATAAAATTACTATAGTATCTTTATGCTTCTACATTTGTGTACGCTTATGATGCGAGTGTAAACATGACAGGAACTGATACGAACACTAACTGCACAGATCAACTTCCAATATAAGAAAGGCTGCGTCGCTTATTTGGGCAACTGATTATGTTATATTAGGTATGCGGAAAGTAAATTAATTTTATTTCGTGTGGATTTAAACGGAGGGCATATATTAGGCAGTGATTTGTGCTAACATATATTCCACAGTTCACCTTTCGTGTCCCGGTATATTTTTTATTTATTTATTTATTTATTTATTTATTGATTTATTCAATAAGGATACCCCCAATTACAGAATAAATACACATTAATAATGCATAGATTATAGAAATGTTTAAATGCCCAGGATATATACCCAAAGAAAAATACAAAAGTAGCATAAACATAACAGCAATAATTAATAATACACATTGTAATTATTACAAAATTTGGTCAATTATTTTTTTAAATGCAGAAAAAGTATAAGAAAAATCTAGTCCCTCACAATACAATGTTGTATGAGCAACACATTGAAAAAATTGGCGAATTAAGATAATAATTGGTCTTAACAATAAATATTGATAAAAGTTTGACAATTTCTGTTATATATGTAGGTACCGATATTGTTGACTGGGAGTAGTTTTTCTGCCATTGACGCGATGTCAACTAAGACAGTTCGCGTTAATTTTATTACGTTTTACGTGTTTACAAGTTTTCTATTTCTATATTTTTCTTGAATGTCATCAGCTTTTCCTCCATCACATCCGGTAAAATTAAAATTTTCAAGTAATACTTAAAACTTCATATCTCGTTTAAATTAAATAAAAAAGGACTGACAATTTCAGATTTATAATACAAATATGTGAAAGTTTCTCAAATTAAAAAAATATATTCGAATACCCCATTTTCCATAATTTAAAAAAAATGTGAGAAATGCATTTTACTCCGGCCAATGAATCCATCCATACTTTTAAAAAAGTAATAAATGACATCTTCAGAAACATGGTAAAAATGTCTTGATGATGAGTACTTCCGAATAAAAAAATGTGTTGATTGTAATGAGGATTATTGTGAGAAAATGAAAAAAAAGTCCTGAATTCAAAATTAAGAAAAAAGTCCTCGTATGTTTACGAAAGTACGCTATCTTATACGAGTAATTTAATTGGAATCATAGTTAAATCAGAGGGTCCCGTGCGAACCTGGAGAGCCGGGTTCGATCTCGACCGACGCCAAATATTTCGAATTTTAAAAAATGGCACAAAAGTGACCCCTGTGGTGCACTCTCCACGCCAGAAATGAGTGCCCGTGAAGTGACGCCTGGTAAGCGCCCGCACGGTACAAATATGTCATCATCATTACTGATATCTGCGATAAAGCAGATTGTGGCACACTCAGATATGGGTAATATGCCGTGATGATATATTTATTTATTTTTATAGTTAAATCATAGGTACTCAATACGTATATTATTCAATATCTCTGACGTCTAACTAGTGTAAAAGTAATTATAAAATGAGCATAAATTATTATTTCTTGTACTACTACTATAGTACAATGTATAATTATTATTTTATCATATTTTTGGGAACTTGTTTTTATTTTAAAATTTATTTTGTAATATTTAAATTATGACTATGACGCGCTTCCAAATTTATTACGGTTTATAATATTACGAAATTTTTGGTTATTAGATGATGTGCGCAAGAACATATAAAATGAAATATGAATCGAAATATTTGTTTTGAGTTTGTGCCCAACTTCATATTCAATGAAATTTATATTTACCAAGAAATGATTTGATAAATGAATTTGGAAACAAATTTTATTGCTATTACGAAACGAGCCATGACTTTAAAATAACTTCCTTTCATTCAACTTTAATTTTAGATATTATATCAATGAAACTGTGTTCCATAATTGATTTATTTCATGAAAAAGAAAAGTATTTCATTACACGCGAAAATTAGCCTGTAATGTATGCAACGCAAACTGCTTATATCTTTTGTTAGTTGACTGTTATATTTTGAAACCTTGGGAAATGTTCAAAAATCAGGAGTAAGCCTTGTTATTGAAGGATAAAATGTACGTCTATGGGTGCAAGAACAGTACACAGCACACGTCGTATGTTTGTATATATGTATGAACACTTGTAAGTCTGGGTACAGTCTTCAACACCGATCAAACAACATCCAGGACTGGATTCAGGAGGATTTTTCGTTAGTTGAATTATTATTATTTATGAATTAAGAGTAAAAAATGTTGACTTATATATTCAATGAGTAAAAAAGAATAAAGCGTGAGTGATAATACTTTATTTGTTACCCACTAGTAAACACTGTTATTATTATTATTATTATCAAGAGAAATATTATTATATATTTATAAATAAATAAATAAATATATCATCACGGCATATTACCCATTTCTGGGTATGCCACTATCTACAACACATATAGACATCGGTAATGATGACGATATATTTTACCGTGTGGGCGCTTACCAGGCGTCACCTCACGGGCACCCATAGCTGACGTGGAGAGTGTACCACAGGGGTCACTTTTGTGCCATTTAAAATTGGAAATATTTGGCGTCAGTCGGGATCGAACCCGGTTCCCCCAGGTTCGCGACCAGACACTCAGGCACGCGGCCACGGACCCCATATTATATATTTATATAAATAAAATATTGTACAATACACACCAGATAACTATTTTACGGCCTCAAGATGATATGCTCGCCTGCTCGGTTCGCCAGTTATTTCCTCCTTTCAGCAGTAAAAATTGTTTTACCTGACTTGTAATGTAAAATACTATTTTTGCACGGTCGGGTATTTTTAATGTTTACCGACAGGGTTTCCAGGGCAGTAGGCTTTAGGCTTTATTTACAAATTACTAATCGGTAAGTGATGTGAATCACTTAAGGCTTATTTTTAATAAAGTAACGTTAAACGTAACGCAACGGCACAACGTGACCGCTAACGCAAAGACAAAATCTGTCATTTATAATAAACGCCAAAGATAACACTTCTAACCAATCAGAAGAATTGGGTATATTTCTTTGAAATTCGGCTCACTTTTATTTATTGCCTTTATATGGCATACATAAGAATAAATAACGTTAGGATATAAAATAATAAATAGAAATGGACAGTGACGAAAATGTAGTATTTATTTTGTAGTGTGACAGTTCACGAACATGTCTATCATACAGAATTTTATAGTAATACAGAAACAGTGAATTCTGATTGGCTAGCGGTATAATAGAAAGATGGAAGTTACGTTTATTACAGTGCTGATTGTGGTGCTGCGTTATTTTTCATTATACGAGCCCCGTCCCATAACGCCCACCCGCTTTAATTTCATTTTATTTAGTTAATATATGATACAAATAATAACTAATATAAATTATCGCCAATTTTTAGTAATATGAGACATTTTGTTGTTCTAATGACACAGTAAGATATATGAATAGTAATTTACGTAACAAGACCTTAAAGTGATACTTTACTGGGTGAGCCAGCGTATTCCAGAGCGAGCCGTAGGCGAGCTTTGGAAGCTTGTGAGCCCAGTATAGACACTTTCAGGTCATGTTGGGTACAATATTTTTTTTGCGATCCTGAAAAAAGAATAAAAAAGTATTATTTTATTTTTTACTGCGAGCAAATAAGATATAAATAAACAACTGATCTCTATAGAAACATTTAGCTTTACCTGTCCCGGGATCGGTAAAGTACTTTCCGAGCTAGCTCAGCAAAGAAGGACTTTCCGGTCTAAATAGTGATCAGAAAGAGCTCATTTTCTGGGCGATCGCAAAAAAATTTATATATCGAATTCTGTTACGGTCATACCATTAAATTTTTAATCTTTATTTAAAAATTTAATTTAGAAGAAGTCAAAATAAAATCCGTGGCCCAAAATCGTGTCCGCTGGCGCCGCTTTGTTCATGCCCTATGCTCCTCTACGGAGTAACAGGAAATAAGTCAAGTCAAAAATTTAATTTAAAATTACGTTATAATGTTTAAAAATCTTCATTTTAAATAAAAAGTAAAGATTTATCGTATTTAATTATTATTATAAATTCTATCAGTTAAGTCATGATAAATGAATTTTTAACAGTGGGAGAACTGATGTGCGACAGAGCTCGTAAATCAGCATATCGGAATATCATGCACTCATATTTTGCGTTACCTTACTGCAACTTCGTTACCGCTTGCGTTACTTCATTATAAATAGGCCTTTACTGATTAGGAGGCGGAGGCGGTAAGTAAATAAAAACAACGATCAAAGCTTACTTTAAAAATAACAACAAAAGTTTTTTTTTTAAATAGCACAAAAGTGATCCCTGTGGTGCACTCTCCACGCCAGCTATGACTGCCCGTGAGGTGACGCCTGGTAAGCGCCCACACGGTAAAATATATCGTCATCATTACCGATGTCTACATGTGTTGTAGATACTGGCACACCTAGAAATGGGTAATATGCCGTGATGATATATTTATTTATTTATTTTATTTTAAAGTTTTTAAAGTATAAAAATAATCTTTTAATCTTCATTTCTTTCATTTTATCCGACGATCATACAAAAAACGTAATAAGCATTGCGGTCAGTAAGTACTCTTCTACCGGTATCGGATGTATTGGACACCATCCTCAACCGGTAGGAAGCATTTACTGCCCTTAATACTTAAATAACTATAATAAATAAAAACAACGATCAAAGCTCATTTTATAAAGAGGAAATAGTTATTTTTGCAATAAGAGTAAAAAGTATGGTCTTATTTCACGAATAGGCCGCAGGCGAGTTCGTCAAATCCTATGAGTGAAATAAGACACTTTTAACTCGAGTTACATACATTTTTTTTTTACTTCTTTAATAAGTGTGAAAAAAGTGCCGTAAAGATTCAATATTTCATATTTCACGCGTTTGCGTTCAAATATTTCTATATACTCGTATAATCGTTTTGGAATTGGAAATCAAAATATCTCCAAAGTCATCTTCGAGAGATGGCACTCCTGTGGAAACAAGATGGGGCGTATATTCTTATAATATTTTTCACTCAAAATCACCTCCCCCAACAAATTGTTGTTTGTTACGCCTTACGCTAGTCCTGAATTACACTACCTATATACTGAAAGATGATAATATATAAAATAATATTAATAGAATTTAAGTCGATCACACCTTTTACCCACATTTAAATAGATTTAGTTATAAAGGGAATTTATTTTAACATGCACCATATGGCGCATCACTTCCATGGTTAATCACTATTGTCAAAACATGACAGTAATGTAATATTTGTCCATTTTAAAATGCAACATACAAAATTTGTAGTTTTGTATTATCAAAACGAATTTCCTATAAATTAGCCTACATACGATTAACAAATAATCAAAACATGAATGTTGTACATCTTAAAAAACTTTAGCTTACAAAAATTCATAACTTTCATTTAATAAATGTTAAAAAATACCCCCAATAACTCTGAGGCAATATTCTAGTCGGTCGTAATAAGAATTGACACCATTTGTGATGTGTTTTGGACGTATCTCCTATGCTGCAATACTATTTATAATGTTGCATTTTAAAATGGACAAATATTACATTGCTGTCATTTTTTGACAATAGTGAGTAACCATGGAAATGATGCGCCATAGGTTGCATGTTAAAATAAATTCTCTGTATGATTTATTTTAAGATACATAAAGTGTACACTGTTATTTCAAGTGTTCTGTGAAAAATACAACGTATAACGTATGTAAATCGTGCATTACAGGATGAAGTGTTTCTTTTCAAGTGACTTGAAAAGTTTTCTCTCTCGCACAATGATTAAAGTGCAAGAAAGACATTATTAGACTTTTAACGAAAAACTGGAACATGCGCTTCTTTTCTTAAAAGTCCTTATAAGTTTTGACTGTCAAGTAACTGTCAAATGTCATTTGGGTTTATATTTTTGATGTGTACAAGTGTGGTGTTATAAGTGATTGATATAAACTGAAAAATGGCAAAATGGGATAGAGACTTAATTGAAATTATTACGAATATAAATTGTAAGTCTATGCAAAAAAACATTTAATGTTAGATTGACAATCAATATTTTTTCCAGACAACATATTGATTTTTACTTTTTATAAAGTTTTGAACTATGACGTGATTGGTCAGTTTTAAAGGCCTCTAGTTCTTGTAGAAAGTATGTTAAACAAAAATTATTGCCAGATTTACTATCTTTGGGGTCAGTTCTACCATGGGTTAAGCGTTGAACACTTACTTACATAACACCGCATTGTCTCCAAATCGAATCAGCAGATTTACTAAAAGTGCCCAAGACAAAGTTAGAACGCCAGGGCGCAAATTATCTCGACGATTTAACATTTTAAGATAATCGTTAGCAGAACGTTGGCCAGAAATTATTTAAAATTTCGAAGAAGAAATAATGTAACCAAATAGACAGCGGTCCAGCTTGAGCGAAACTCCAAATGCTGCAGAGCATTAAGGAGCCAAGAGCCAACATTTTATAAAAAACAAAGAGAGAGTTTAATCCCTCAAATGTTTCTCAGAAGCGACTGATTTAAGACATTTAGACATTTCTTAGCAGAATAGTATGGCTGGGGTAAAATGAACAACAGTTACAGACAAATGAGTGACAAATGAGACCTTATTTTATAGGAACAACGCCTTATATCAATGTGTCAATAAAAAATTACTTTCTATTTGATGAAGAGGTTTAACTTTTTCTGAAAACTTTTGTTACACACGTTATACCTGAGAATTTCAAGAATAATTTTACAATAGAAATTCTTTTATAAATATATAAAAACAGGTGTTAATTAAGGTTTCAACAAATTAGCTCTGTTCGATGAGAAGTGCTTGAAGTGCAGAGCAGAATAGTGCAGTGCAGTGTAGTGTACACTAGTACAGTCTAATTCTTGTGGTTTCATAAAACACACTAGTGTATATTTGGGCAAGTTTGCTCAGCTGTGAGTAATCAAGCCAAGCATAGCCAAAGGTGTAAAAGGTTAGGTTGTTTATAAACACAGTCATATCATAAAGCTGCAAAAAAGTGACTGCAGAAATGTCTGTTTTAAAGAGCATAGTGAACTAATAAACGATTCTGACGAAGATCAATCATCACTTGATTCTTTATCAGATTCAGAGACAGATATATTAATTAATTCTTTATATAGCAAAACAAAATTTTAGGTTAAATAAACAGATATGTAGATAGGATAGAATTAAAATGTCTACCGAACAACATTTAGCTACCCCCACTCCTAGACTGCACTTTCTTACACTACCTCGCGAGTCAGGTCAGAAAAGTGAGCACTAGTTCTTAAAATTTTTGTCATCGAACAGCCTGCCAGAAGCTGCCCGTTTCTCATAAAACATGTTAGTGCAAGAAAGTTAACACTAGGGCGGCCTAGTACATCTCATCGAACAAAGCTAATTATTCTGTATTTGTTTACTTTAATTGCAATACGTATTACATGATAAGGGCCTGGAATGAGTAATAATGAATTTTGGTTGAAAAGTAAATATCAAGTGTTTGCTTAAAGCTTTAATTTAATAATATGTTTCAACGAGAACCGGTAGTAGATTCTATCAAATTTAGAAAATATGTTATATTTTAGCCTTGAAAATATAAATGTAAATAAATAAATATATCAACAGGGTTTATTGCCCATTTCTGGGTGTGCCAATCTATTTCTATTCGCAGATTTCGGTAATGACGACAAATCTGAACCGCTGAGGGCACTTGCGGGCTCTCGAAGCTGACATGGAGAGAGTTATTTAAAAATTAGACATATGTGATAAATTTCAAATTTGAATCGAAAATATTACTATTTCAAATATCACGAGCACCATTTCAAAATCTTAGGAACATACTTATGGAAAATACAGTAATTTTGATAATAGTTAATATAATTCTATTACAAGTTATTTTTTTGAACTATTGTCTATGTTTGCACTAAGGGCCGGTTTTTCAATGTACTGTTGTACTGGCAAGTGTCTGTTAAGTCTGTGTAAAATTTATCCTCATGGTAAACACCTATTTCAGTTTTTCAATGTCATGTTAGCGTTACCAACAGGATAAGTCCTAGGTAAACAAGAGGTTAACGTAACAGACACTTTGACCTACCGACAAAAAGATAAAATTTGACCAGTAGGATAAATTCAGCTGTTCTGACATATAGACATTCGTTAATAAAGACAAGAACAAGGAAAAATTGGAAGATTTCGATTGTTAATATAATGCTAGTGACTCGAAAACCACATAATGAAAGACGTCGACCAAATCTCGTTGACTTCTAATGACGATAAATATTTTAAAAAATTCAAATTTAGCAAAAAATACTGCCATGTATTCAGAGAATACTGATATTTCCAATGGTATAAACATTTGTTCTAAAAATGTCTAGTATACCAAACCAATGACTGTGGCAGAGTACTTTTCACGTCTTCTTTAAAAATGTATACATTTCATTCAATTATAATACATAATACAATAAAAATTATTTCCACTTTATAATAATTTATTTTCATTACAAGAATGAGAAGAATTAATAACAAGCAAAATGTTGATAACAACAATGTTGCGTCAATATACAGCAAAGTTATTGTGTAGTGTTAAAAATAGAATGTATAATGCAATGTTATACTGATCACTTCGAAATTGAGAGTTGCCAAGAAGACATGAACCAAACTTGCTCTTATAAAATACTGAAATTCGCTACCTTTTCTAATTAATGACCAATAAGACAGTATATTTTTAAGAAACACAGCATATGCGTGCATTTGTAGCATTTATAGGCAAAATCCCAATACAAATTTACAGCTGCTTGATGCTTGAAACCCGAAAGATGCATATATGTAATAAAATAAAACCCATAATGATATAACAGTCAGTAATAAAATAGTACATTCTTCAGTTCACGTATTCTTACCACATATTGCTACAAACTAAAGCAAACTTTAAATTTGCTTGAATGTCACAGATTCAGTACTAGTACTGTCAATAACTGCAACTGTCAATCACATTCGAAACGAAATGTATTGTATTGAAATAAGTTCAAAATGACATGTGATTTCTTACGAACATAGCAAATATCAGATTATAATTATTGCCAACCCTAAAGTTGACAACCAAATGCGACTGTTACTTACCGAATAGATAAATTCGTATTGAAAAACGCATTTTCATTACCATGGAGTTTATCTGATGGATAAATTTAATCTGCTAGGTAGTTAACAAACTGTTAAAAATTAATATCAAGTGGCTAATTTTGTTTTAAATAAAAAGTAGAAAAAAGACAATCAGAACGTCAGAAGAAAAAATAGTAAAATTGTATTCAATAACACTAAATATTGTATTGATAAGATTTCTACACCGTAAGATTTATTGTAATTATATTTAAATTCATCCCACTTATGTTATGTACATATTTTAGGAAATTTGAGCCGTCCAAAATAATAAAACATTATTCAGAAAATAAAGAGAATTATTTTTGGATGTTAGCGCTACAAATGGTGTAGGATAATTAGTTTAAAAGAAAATTTGAACTATTATTTACATTTGTTAATTAGTTTAAAAGAAAATTTAAACTATTATTTACACAAACACTTTAACAAGCGATTGAAAAACCGGCCCTAGGAGTGACAGGCGTGTACTTCATTATTATGTGCAACCATTTGCAATATCTAGCCACTGTGTGCTGTGATTTTTTTAAGGTCTAATTATTTCCAAAGTTTCTTTATTTAATGGGCTACTTGTGTGGTACTGAAATTCCGATTTCTGTCACTATATACGTAATGTTATATTGAAAACATATATAAAAATATAAATTTTATTTTAAAACAATTATTTGTTTTTTTACTAAATTAAGAAAGAAAATTTTCTGTGACGTCTTTATATTGAACTGGGGGAGGGGAAAAATGTTTAAGAATGTTATCAATAGATGGCAAGGCATGCGAGAAAGTTTTAATTTGAATTTGACATTAGTTCATTTTTCTCTCTCTCTCTCTCTGGTCTCTCAAATACATTAATTACTTAATGAATAAACACATAGGTAGTTACTTGTAATTTAAAATATCGATACCAAAAAGATAAACTAAAATACTAACCTCCAAACTATTATTGAAACGTCAAACAGGTGATCTACATTACCCGCACAAACATACCATTACTATGGGACGGCACAACGCTGTGACTTTACGACTATTCATTGGTGCGGCGTAATTCTACGTCATACATGGCGGGAATTCAAATAATCAAATTTCATTTTTTTTTCTGGCTAATTAATAAAAAAATTGTCAAAAGGAAAAATATGGGTAGCAAGTTTTTACCTTCTCTTCAAAAATATGAAATAAAAAAAGGTGCACAAGTAGCCCATTATTGATAGGAATAGTAAATTACATTTTATAATTATTAGTTTGCCGAAAAAAACATTATATTAATTCAAATAAATGGTTTAGTGGGTCTAGCAAGGCAAGGATTCTTAGAATAACGTTTCACTATTTTTACTATGCCCATATGCTTGTGTGGGGCATTTCTAAATCCGTACAAATCCAAAAATTCTAATTTTAAATTCCTACCTATGAAAAGTTTCTAAACTTAGCAAAAACACTTTAAAAATATTTCATATCTATTATATTTTCAAAACCCCTGTGTGGCACTCTCCATGCCAGCAATGATTACCTGTGAGGTGACGCCTGGTAACGGTCTGCACGATACAAATATGTAATAATAAATATTCTTCTTCTTATTATTTTTATGATATTTAATATTTTTCGAAGGAAAACCATTATGAGCTTCAAGTAAAATGTCATTTCCGGTTATTCGCTTTACACTAAAATCTAATGGTTTATTTCCATATTAGAATAGAGTCGAAATACAAGGTTTCAGAATTTTCTGAATGATAGTATTTGAGTTAGAGTGGAGACAAAATCCATACACATACACACACATACACACACACTCACACACACACACACACACACATACATACACACACACAGACATCATCGTAAAAATGTTAAAATTGGATTCTAGGGACCTTAAAACGTGGTCATTTACTAAAATCTCGATATGTGATTTTTAGCACGATCCCTATACCTCCTTTACCAAGGGTAGCGGGAGGTAAAAATGGAATTCACGAAGGTGATATATAATTGATGATAAAAATATTATCTCATTTATGTTTTTAAACTACTGCTAGTAACGGAAAAAATATAAAAAAAACCCAATGAGTGCATAGCAATCACAATTTATTAAACATGAGCTAATAAATGAATGAAATTATGTAGTAACATTTTTACTCGTACAAACGCTGAAAATTTCAAAGCTTATAAATATTAAGCCAAGATAATTATAAAAAATCTGATGTGACCAGCACATGACCTCCCACCAATTCCATTGTTAAAATAGCTCTAAGCTTTAACGAGAGCTTAAAGTAAAATATCACTTCCAGTTGATCGTTTGTGAACAAAATCTAATTTGTTGTTCCAAAAGATACAAAAGTCTGTAATACGAAATTCTGGATCATATTTTATTATGTTTTTCCTCGAAAATCCGTTAAGAGCTTCAAATTAAGTATCACTTCCGGTTTATCATATATAGTCAAAATCTAATATGTTGTTTTAAATTATATACGAGTTTTAAGTACCAAATTTGAAAAGTTTTGGATCATATATTAATATATTTTTTCAAAAAAATCTGTTAAGAGTTTCCAGTAAGGTACCACTTACAGTTTGACAATTTTAGAAAAAATCTAATACGTCGTCATTAATACAAAAGTCTTAAATAACAAATTTGAAGTTTTGAATTATATCATAATATGTATTATAATGTGTTCAGAGCTTCAAGTAAAGTATCACGTCTGGTTTATCAATTTTAGACAAAGTATATTGTTTCTCATGATATGAAAGTCTTAAATACTAAAATTGAAAAGTTTTGGATTATATTTTAATGTAGTTTTTCATTAAAACTGTTATAGGCTTCAAGTAAAGTACCACTTCCGGTTATCCAATTATATCAAAAATCAACTTTTTATATTAACGTAGAAAGCTTAAATGCGGAAAATAGAAATTTTTGAAAGTTTGATATGAGTTATTGTGGAAGAAAAATTCGTCACACCCACACACACACCCACACACACACACATGCACACACACACACACACACACACACACACACACACACACACACATACATACATACATACATACATACATACATCATCGTAAAAATAGTAAATTCGTACTGTACGGACCCCAAAAGTGTTTATTCATTAAAAACTCACCATCGAATCTTCTGACCAAAGACAATACCAAGACCAAGTTTTTTAATAATAAATAAAATTGTCTACACACGACAGTATTAATTATTATTAATTTCTAGGTAGTAGATTTAATTTGTAGCCAAATTATTGATATCTTTTTATTAAATGTCAAGTCAATAGGAGGTCTCTACATTTAAAACAAAGTATGAGTCACGCTTCAGATGTGTACATATTTCATATTTCAGATGAGGAAAAAAGGCTGCCCAAAACCAAAAGTTGAACAACTCAGTAACATTGGAAAATCCCGAAACAACCTACATATTTGCCTAATAAACGCTGTTTAGTTTTTATCAGGGATAATTAGTTATTTCCAATCAAAAAATCTACTTATAAAACCTATAAAAAAGCAATGAATGGATATTTGAAATTTGTTCGTTTCGTTTTACATTTTTTTTTTATTATTATTATTAAGAGAACCAACAGATATCTACACATTCACTAAATGTCATATGTATTGTACTGATATGAAAATACAAATATCTGATATGTGCTTTATGCTCACACGTGTGCATGCGTCTAAACTTGCTATCACCAGTACTGCCATAAAAATTGAGACACTGGGCAGATGCTCAGGTGCAGAATTTTTGACAGCTCGTCTTTACTACTAACGTCGTAAGAGCAAAACACAATTCCTTCCTATATTTAATTTTTATTAATTTAAATGCATATATACATATTTATTAATGCTGCTAACTTAAATTCCTTTGCATATAATACAAGTATTAAAAGTATTAAACTATTGTTCCATTTACTATTTTCTTTTTAAAACTTCACCATTATTAATTTGAAATGATTAGTTTTTTGACAGTGGCATTTATCTGTCAGTTACATACATTTGAAATACAAACTGAGTTACTAAGGAATTGTGCTTATCTTTTAAACTTAAGCTCCGGGATTTACAAAATAGATTCTTTTTTCAAATTTATTGTGAAAAATATATTAAAAAGTATTAATGCATATCTGTAGAAAATTCAATAACATAAATTGCGAAAAAATAACATTTAAGGGTATTTTTCTACGAAACTCTATTTTGAACTTCAAGTAAAGTGCCATTTCCTGTTATTTGATTTACACCAAAATCTAATGGCTTCTTTCCATATTAGAATAGTGCCGAAATGTAATATACCGTGAGTATTTTTTAACGTGAAACATTGGGTTTGTCATATCCATGGTTACGACTTGACATTTGATTGACAGCAATGTATTTGCCCGTTCCATTTAAAATGAAATATAGGAAACGAATTTGACATTTGATAAGACGTCAATAGAGGTTATTTTTGTTTAAATAATTATGCCTGCATTCTAAATTAAAATTAGTTGTAGAAAAAATATAGTGTGCACCTTGTGTCCGAGTGGTTTTCCGAGTCGGCTAATTTTCTTACAATATTTAAATATAATACTTCTGTCAAATTCATTCCTCATGTGTCATTTTAAATGAGACAGACAAATACATTGCTGTCAATCAAATGTCAAATCATAACTTATAGGAAAATTCAACGGTTATCTGTCATATTGACAAGATGTCATTAGAGGTTAATTTTGTTTAAATAATTATACCTGTTTTCTAAAAATTAAATTTAGACGTAGAAAAAATACTGTGTGCACCTTGTGCCCGAAATATGTTTAGTTCTCTGACTCCGCTAAATTTCTTATAATATTTAAATTAATACTTCTGTCAAATTCGTTCCCTATGTTTCATTTTAAATGGAACGGGCAAATACATTGCTATCACTCAAATATCAAGTCATAACCATGGATAAGACAAACCCAATGTTTCACGTTAAAAAATACTCACGGTATATATATATGCAGAGAGTTTATTTTAAAATGCAACATTATAGTTCATCACTTCCATGGTTACTCACTATTGTCAAAAATGACAGCAATGTAATATTTGTCCATTTTAAAATGCAACATTATAAATAGTATTGCAGCACAGGAGATACCTCCGAAACACATCACAAATGGCATCAATTCTTATTACAACCGACTAGAATATTGCCTCAGAGTGATTGGGGGTATTTTTTAACATTTATAACATAAAAATTATGAATTTTTGTAAGCTAAAATTTGTTAAAATGTACAACATCCATGTTTTGATTATTTGTTAATCGTATGTAGGCTAATTTATTGGAAATTAGTTTTGATAATACAAAACTACAAATTTTGTATGTTGCATTTTAAAATGGACAAATATTACATTGCTGTCATTTTTTGATAACAGTGAGTAACCATGGAAGTGATTCGCCATATGTTGCATGTTAAAATAAATTCCCTGTATATATATATATATATATATATATATATATATATATATATATATATATATATATATACAGGGTGTCTCAATAAGCTTGCTCACTATTGGTAACTTTTTTATTTGAAGAGATACAAGGTTGGTTAAATGAGCAAAATTGTGCCATTTTATATTAGAAAATTGGTCATGTAGACAAAGTAAAAATTGTGTCAGCGGTTCCCAAAATTTGGGACAAAATATATATTTTTTAAATGGAACTCTATATTTTTTATTATCTTATTGGAAAGAGTATTTTTTCTCTTTCCAATAAGGTAATATTGTTTATGTACAATTTTTTCAAATAAACGAGTTATTTACGGTTAAAAATTAAAATTTTGTAAACTGTTTTATTAGTTTATTTAGCCAAGTAAGCCATGGAAACAATTGATTCTTTGTTTGTTTGACGTTCAATATTTTTTCCCGTAAAGTTCTCTGTATTTAATAAAGTTAATAACTTTACAAATGAAGAAAAGTTAGATATGATCTTGCTATATGGAAAGTTATATCTAGACTCCAGTTACGTAGAATGGTAGGCTCTCTTTCTAAAAGAGCTGATATGTGCGAAAAAGTATTTTTTTTCTCTTTCCAATAAGGTAATGTTGTTTATGTACATTTTTTTCAAATAAACTAGTTATTTACGTTTAAAGATAAAAATTATCATTTATTAGTTTACTTAGTCACATTTGTCTTTTATAAAATTATTATTTTATTAACTTATTTTACAGTAATAACAAAACAGTTTAAAAAAATATTCAAATTGAAAGCCATTATATCTTTCGGACATTTCAGCTCTTTTGGAAAGAGAGTCTACCATTCTACTTAACTGGTGTCTAGATATAACTTTCCATATAGCAAGATCATATCTAACTTTTCTTCATTTGTAAAGTTATTAAACATTATTAAATACAGAGAACTTTACGGGAAAAAATATTGAACGTCAAACAAACAAAGAATCATTTGTTTCCATGGCTTACTGGGCTAAATAAACTAATAAAACAATTTACAAAATTTTAATTTTTAACCGTAAATAACTCGTTTATTTGAAAAAATTGTACATAAACAACATTACCTTATCGGAAAGAGAAAAAAATGCTCTTTCCAATAAGATAATAAAAAATATACAGTTCCATTTAAAAAATATATATTTTGTCCCAAATTTTGAGAACCGCTGACACAATTTTTATTTTGTCTACATGACCAATTTTCTAATATAAAATGGCACAATTTTGCTCATGTAATCAACCTTGTATCTCTTGAAATAAAAAAGTTACCAATAGTGAGCAAGCTTATTGAGACAACCTGTATATCATCATCATCATCATCATTATTATTATCGTAAAAATGTCAAAATCGGATTCCAGTCCAAGGACTTTAAAACGTGGTCAGTTACCAAAATTCCGATATGCGATTTTTATCACGATATCTATACCTTCCTTCCCAAGGGCAGCGGGAGGTAAAAAGGTGAAACATAAACATCACGACTCACTTTTACATTTAATATTAAATGTCAATATTCTATTTCATAAAATGCAAGCTGTTCTTCGATAATAAGTATAACATTTAGCACAAATTATAAAAACAACAACACGCGTGATTTGTTTAATTAGTACGCACTAACATCAAGGCATGATTAATATTTTTTTATTCATTGAAATTAAATTATTTATAAAAAAAACTTAGTCGGAGTAGACAATTAACAGAAAAATACGAAAGCTTAGAGGGCCACAAAAAAAATTAATTTATTCTTGAAATTTCAAAGTTTTTCTTGAAATTTCACCTATTGAACTTGAAATTTCAACTTTTAAACTTGAAATTTCCACTTTTTCAAATTATGAGTTGTCATTTAGGTTGCAGTTTGTATTTAAAAAATACAAACTGCAACGTAACCTAACTGGCAACTCATAATTTCAAAAAATTGAAATTTCAAGTTTAAAAGTTGAAATTTCAAGTTTTAAAAGGTGAAAATTCAAGTTTAAAAGGTGAAATTTCAAGTTTTAAAAATTTTTGCGTATGGCCCTTCTAAGCTTTCGTAGGGAAAAGTACGTCTGAACATTATACAGTTCAAAAGTCAAGTTGTCAAAATCAATCTTGAAATGAAATTTTAAAGCGAAAAGATAATAACGAAGGAAACAGATATTTTATATATATATATATATATAGAAAGAAGTATAGAAGATGTTGAATTGTCCATTATTCTGAAGATCCAAGAAGAAAAGCTTTGATTTCTTTAGTTAATATTTTGACAATATCTCGTGTCAAATTGACATTTAATTAAATACTTTTAAATTACGACATACGTTCCTTTGTTCGTAGCCGACTTCAAGTTATTATTTTTTTTT
The DNA here is from genome assembly GCA_943142095.1 of Ophonus ardosiacus. Lineage (NCBI taxonomy): Eukaryota > Metazoa > Arthropoda > Insecta > Coleoptera > Carabidae > Ophonus > Ophonus ardosiacus. The sequence goes on from OW964837.1 coordinate 19,558,693, forward strand.
TAACACAGTATATTACGATTATGACATGTATTATTACAAACATGACAAAAATAAACGGAATACTAAAATTCCTGTTCCTATTATAATATGCAAATTCAATCTCGACTTGAAGCGAAACCTTGATATTTGCAATCTTTAAGCCAAAATATATTTCTTCAATTTTAAGGAAGCTCAAATTGAGTACTGTTTTATTTTTTCAAAAATATAAAAATTTAAGATGTTTTCCATTAATAATCCTAAATAAAATATAGTTAAAGCGAATTTTTGCGGCTAATCTATAGTTGTGGGTCTAGAGATTCGCCATAAATAGTATTAGGTACTTTACCACTCTTTATGCAATAATATATTATCTTCTTTTCTTCTTCAACTGTCAAAAAAAGTTAATGTTTATGTATTGATATAACTATACGAAATATATCTTTATTTCATCATTTACTCTACAATAACTACGATATGCGACAATAGGGCAATGATCAACTGTGCACTAGTCAAGTGGACGATGTTTAATTAGGCGACCGTAATTTAGGCAACAGAAATTTAAAAATTTTGTGCCCTAGAAGGCATAAAAATTTGACGAATACTTTTTGTGACAGGAAAAATAATTTAAAGTAGTGTAGTGATTCACAATTTTATAATTCAACACATCAATTAATTCATTGCCCAGATGTTAGGCGCCCAATGGGCTACTTGCGTGGTACTGAAAATTCGATTTCTGTCACTATACAGGGTGTCTCTTAAATAGGGGGACATGGCTTAACCACAGATTCCTGAGGCTAAAATAAGACGATTTAACTAAACTTGCTTCTACCGGAAAGTGTACCATTTAGCCAGAATTCTGCTTCAAAGTTCTTCGTAAAAAAATTAATTTTGCTTATAATAACAGAACGCTTTATACGATTTGGATGAAATTTGGTATGACACTTCATATGGTTATAAGTCACATTTTAAGATGATACTTGTTATTATTAGTGAACCACTAGTGTATGAAACGTAGGTGTCCCAACATTGATTAGACCATAGCCTTTTAATGGCCTCGCCGATACCATGAAATTATTTTTTTTCAGAAAGATACATTCAATAGTAAACTTTTCTCTCTCTGTTTAATTTGTGATATCTGTTACGGTTCAGACAGAAAAAAATAAAACCTGAGTGACTGCATCGTGAATTTTTTTAAAATAACTTTAATCTAGCAGTCTATCCAAATGTCAAACAACGAATTTCTAATGACAGTAACAATTGTTTATGAGTTGTCAAAAAATTCCTTCGCAATATTCAGAAACTAGTAACATCTGTTTGATCGGCCTAATAGTATTTTACTACCATTATTATAAATAACACGAATAAATATGTTAGCTTACTCCTAAACAAGCTGAGAAGATTGACAACTCGTTACTGTCATTAAAAATTAATTGTTTGACATTTGGATAGACTGCTAGATTAAATTTATTTTAAAAAAATTCACGATGCAGTCACTCAGGTTTTATTTTTTTCTGTCTGAACCGTCACAGATATCACAAATTACACAGAGAGAGAAAAGTTTACTATTGAATTTATCTTTTTGAAGAAAAATAATTTCATGTTATCGGCGTGGCCATTAAAAAGTTATGGTCTAATCAATGTTCGGACACCTACGTTTCATACACTAGTGATTCACTAATAATAACAAGTATCATCTTAAAAGATGACTTATAACCATATAAACTGGCATACGAAATTTCATCCAAATCAAATAAAGCGTCCGGTTATTATAAGCAAAATTAATTTTTTTTCGAAGAACTTTGAAGCAGAATTCTGGCTAAATGGTACACTTTCCGGTAGAAGCAAGTTTGGTTAAATCGTCTTATTTTAGCCTCAGGAATCTGTGGTTAAGCCATGTCCCCCTATTTAAGAGACACCCTGTATATGTAATGTTATATTGAAAACATATATAAAAATATAAAATGTATTTTAAAGTAATTATTTGTTTTTTACTAAATTAAGAAAGAAAATTTTCTGTGACGTCTTTATATTGAACTGGGGGAGGGGAAGCATGTTTAAGAATGTTATCAATAGATGGCATGGCGTGCGAGAAAGTTTTAATTTGAATTTGACATTAGTTCATTTTTCTCTCTCTCTGGTCTCTCAAATACATTAATTACTTAATAAATAAACACATAGGTAGTTACTTGTAATTTAAAATATCGATACCAAAAAGATGAACTAAAATACTAACCTCCAAACTATTATTGAAACGTCAAACAGGTGATCTACATTACCCGCACAAACATACCATTACTATGGGACGGCACCACGCTGTGACTTTACGACTATTCATTGGTGCGGCGTAATTCTACGTCATACATGGCGGGAATTCAAATAATCAAATTTCATTATTTTTTTCTGGCTAATTAATACAAATTTTGTCAAAAGAAAAAATATGGGTAGCAAGTTTTTACCTTCTCTTCAAACATATTAAATAAAAAAAAGGTACGCAAATAGCCCAATGATTGTCGCCCAGTTGACCATCGTTCAATAGTCCATTACCCAGATGACCATCGTTCAGGTAACTGTACTCGACATAACAATGTGTATTTCGCACACTAAGCGCAAAATATTCGCACACGCTACCAAAATCAGGATTAAACGAGCAAAAAATTGATTTTCAAATTGTGAAAATGTTTTAAATATTAATGAATGTTTATAATTTAATAAATTTTAAAAGAAATGTGTCAAAACTCAAAACTGTTATCTCCCATAATGACATGTTAAAAAAGATTAAAAACATTAAGCTTTTAAAGAGGTTAATTATTGGGTAAATCCCGGGAGAGACACCACGGCGGGAGAGATGACACAGCTAGTTTTCCTAAAAATAATTATTAGAAAGTTTTGAGGTTATAGTATATGACAGTGTATAAGTATATGTGAATCGTACTTTTAAAATTTTGTCGATAAAATTTCTCGTAGGGAAGTTACCGTAAATTATTTTATTAGTATGGTGCATAAGTTTTTCGGGGGTCATATCTTTGGTTGTAAATTAGGTTTACCTAGTTTTTTTAACAAGAATAATGGTTACATTTGTAGATTATCAGCTATTTTTGCATTTTGCTTGCATAGCTGCAAAATTTGAAAGCACGTCATCTCACCCACAAAACCGGGAGAGATGACACAGACAAGAAATTTTTCGATACAAACAACACGGTTGTTTTAGGTACTTTATCATTGTTTTAGAAGAAAAATTAGTATTTTTTGTATTTTGTTGTTTCTTTATTTTTTATAAAATAATTCATTTTTATTGAAAGGACAATTATTTTTTTTAAGTTTTCAAATATAATTAAAAAATGTTATTTTATTTGTGTTTTTATATCATTTATACTACAAAATAAAATTATTCTGTGTTCAAAATTGCGTTATAAACATATATCATTGCTGTCTCATCCTATACACCCCGTGGCATCTAACCCAGCATAATCTATATAATATTGCAATAAATTTTTACTGTTATTTAGTAAGAGTTATTAAACTTTAAAAACAGGTGTGGCATCTCTCACGAACTTACCCAGGTTATTATTCAGTAGAAGAAAAAAATTTTTATACATTTTGTGTGCGAAATATGTTTAGTGCTTTCAAATGGTGCTTCGTCAATAGTGCACAAGTACCTAACTATTTTATCTTGCAAATTATATAACTTATTGAAACTGTATGGCAATCCCATGAATACAAACTATAGTAGTGCGTCTTGCTTGTTTTTCAGTTGTTAATAGGTGTATAGCGCGAATTACGAGTACTTACGTTTTTAAAATCAAAGAAATGAAATTTAAGGTAATGTAACACAAACTTCCAATCGGAAATGGACCTGAAGTAGGTAATATATAACTTTTTTTCATTAATAGTTGTTAATTAATTTGAATTTTACCAACAAAATTTGCATTGATATAATACGGTTCACTGTCATTTCTTTAATTAATCTGTAAGATTAGGATGACAATACAGAAAACCACAAATGGAAAACTTATGCAGGCTGTAGCAGAAATAAGTACATCAAATTTACCCAGTGATAGAACTCAGCAAGAACAACAATATTTCTTAAATTATTAAAAAATCTTTCAGAATTCATAATAACAATCAGAATAATACTACCTTTTAGTTTAAGTTCTGTATATATTTTAATTTAAACCAACGTTTAAAGGTAGTATTATTCTAATAATATTTCTTAGTAACTCTTTTTAGAAATCGCAATTTATTTTTTGGCAAAAAAATTCCTCTTTCGAGACATATACTGGTGAAACAGAAAAAAAGTGACATTGACAAAACTCGTCGAGAGCATTCTTAATAACATTTTTTTTGAAATCTCAATCTTTTAGTATTTTCAGGCAGTCAATGATTTTTTTTACCAAAGTTTAAAGAATTTTAACACAAAAATTTCCCCTTTCGAGAAAGATACTGGTGAAACAGAAAAAAAGTGACATTGACAAAACTCGTCGATAGCATTCTTAGTAACATTATTTTGAAATATCAATCTTTTGGTATTTTGAGGTCAATGATTTTTTTACAAAAGTTTAAAGAATTTTAACACAATATCTAGAAGGTTTACAAAAAAAAAATACTAAGAAATATTGTTGCTCTCGACGAGTTCTATCATTGGTTAAATTTAATGTACATATTTTTGTTACACCCTACATAACAAAACTGTTAGGTTCATAGCGGCTTCGTATTACTAAAAAATCTGTTGTGGCCAGCACAAGACCTCTCGCCATTTACATATTAGGCTATATAAGTATTGTATTGCACTTCGCTTTCGAACCGTCGTTTTATAACAAAATATTACAGAACTTTACCCAAATATTGTTTTTTATTGTATTTAACATGTCTTCTGCAGACATATAATTCTAATTATATCTATTTTTCATTGTATGAGGATATTTCTAAATGTCAGAGATTCTTCCAATTCATTAACCAGATTGGCGGTATTTCTGATGGATATACGCATTTTACCACAATTTTACCTATAAATTCAAATATTTAATTAATAAAACAATAAGAAAGATTAAATATACTTCCCAGAAAAAGCTATCAGAATGTCACTGAAACTGTTGATTTTTGACACTGACATGTGTCATTTACAAACCAGGTTACAAACTATGTTATAAACATTGGAATTTATCAACTGGTTTCCTTAGTGCCTTAGCCTCTGCGATTAGTTTACTCTATAAATTATAGTGCCTTTATCTCTAAATCTATACAAGATATAATAAAAATTTTAAGTGTATTAGATGGAGAATTTTATGTTCTTTGATATTTAATAAAAAAAACTCCCAAAAAAATATATTTAAAAGAATTTTTCTATAAAACTACTACTTCCGGTTGTTCAATTGTTACCAAAACCTTTTCAGCTCTTCCCAGGAATATCAGATTGAGGAAACTGCAGTTAAATATTTTTTAAGTCTTATAGTTTTTGAGGAATCGTCCCTCCAACATCCATACATACACACACACACACACACACACACACACATACACACATCCACACACACACACAGACACACACAGACACACACAGACATTATTTTAAAAATGTTATAATCGGATTCTAGGGACCTTAAATCGTGCTTATTCAATAAAATCTGGATATGCGAATTTTAGCATGAATCCAATACCTCTCTTAGCGAGAGGTAAAAATTGAGGATTTCTCAGCCAATCCTTTCATTTATATATTTCTTTATTGATCTTTTTCTGAAATACATGTTAACAAGTAAAAATTTACATAATAAGTATATCGCAGGTCAATTTTCTGAAGCCCTCAACAATTTTTAAGTCCGTAATAACAATTTTCTTTTGCTATGTTTTCCATTGTAGTTTTTTGTATTGTTGTCCTAGTGTTAGAAATTAAAAGGTGAAAGAAATGATCACGAACTATAACTATCAAAATTAGAATTTAATGCATTTTTAATTTAAGTCACAAAATCTCATAGGTAAGTGGTCACTTTGAAATTAGTATAATCGGTTAGACGTCGTTGTTAAAATTTTCCCTTGTCAATAAATAAGTGTTATATATAAGATGAATTTTCTGTATTACTTATATTTTAATGGAAAATTAAGTATACGCAACGTATGTTCAATTTTTGGTCATAAAATACGGGTGATAATTGAAATGTGTGAAACTGTGTTTGGTATTGTTTTAATTTGGGCGCTGCCCCCTAGAGAAACAATTCATGTACCGCCCGTGCGTCGGCGACCTGCTAGCAAGTCTATCAGCCGTCTGGCAGGCCGTCTACTACACGCGGTTGTTTTTTTATAAATCTCGCATTCTTAACAGTCTGTCTACTGTTCTAGCATGACGCATAGTGTTTGTAAGACGTTCATCTCCTACCCTACCCCATCTCACTCTACTCTACGGTTCCATCCCAACCCATACGGTCTTTCAATTAACGACTAGACAGACACATTGTACTAGATTCGGCTGATTAATATGTTTATAGGCTGTAATTAATCTATTCTACAGATGCCAAAGCACAAAACAGGTGTTTCGGACGCGGACTTTAAATGTTAGTAAACATGCACCACACCAATCATGTCTTTTCTGTTCAGTCAATATTATTGTTTTTATGTATTTTGTCTAAATTACTTCCTGCTTAAATATTTGTTCGTTTCAAGGTTTTTGACCTATCCTAACTATCAAATATGATATAAATGAAAAATTTATATACATAAATATTCAAATTAACTGTTCATAGATTCCCTAGAATTTTTGCAAGTTCTTTGACACAGGAATTTCTATTAATTTATCTGTTTTATATTTTGTACAGTTGCCAATTTTTTTTTCAACATTTGGTTTATATTTAACATGCGTAGGTTCGAAATTCTTTGTGTGTTATAAAATTATTTTTGGTAAATTGCATTCAAAAATGTTACAAACAAGTTATTAATTAGAACATCAAAATCACATAAACTTTACCTCTCTATATCCGGAGAACTAAACAGAAAAACAAAACAATTAACATTTGTTTATAAATAGCAATAAATTATTTTTATTACTACTGAGAATTTTTGCCAAAAATTTGAATGGTTATTGTTTCTCGTAACTAATCAATTATATTATAAAATAGTTCTTAGAAAAAATAAATCAAGCACTTACATTTCTCTCTCTGCTGTGAAGTTAGCTCTGAAATTGTAGTATGGATTCGTCAAATTTGTGTCATTCTTGTTCAAAGATGCCATGATAGTCTTCAAATTTTCGTTATCTGGAACTAGGACAGTATCGGGATTCGGATTATCAGCCAACATTCGTTCTGTATCATCATTATTTTCTAATTCGTCAAAATATTTCGTATATTCCGATTTTTTACTCTTCTCTTCTTTTGCGTTTAAATTCGGCTCTATGAATTTGTCGTAAACTTCTTCCAAAATTGACTGCAGAACTTTTTCAGCGATTTTTGTTTCTTCATATCGAAGTTCTTCTGAAGTAAATTCTTGTTCACTAATTTTATTTTTATCTTCAATATTTAAAGGAATAGATATTACACTTATTATAAATAAGTTTATAGTTAAAAATTTAAATACACCAATCATTTTTACGATTAACAGAAATTATTATTAGGCACTTTAACAAATATTATTAACAAAAATAATTAAACATTATTTAGTAAATCTGAAACAATAAAAATATATTTTCAATAAATGTCGAAAAACAGCACAAATCACAACAATGTTTATTTATTTTTTCTAAATAGCAACAAAAAAAAATGACTATAGTTTGTATGTTTTAGTAGTAAGTAGTATTTACTATCCTATATGCTAAGCAGTATTGCATACACTAACTCTTAGAAAGGGTTCTGTTGGTCTCAAGTAGAAAGAGACAAAGACAGTGCGAGTACTGGTGTCGTGCTATCCCACTCTCACTTTATAGACACATAGAAGAATATTGATAGCACCTGAGTATTTTTTATCGTCAGAATTTCAAAAATTTTACGGAATAAAAACATTAATATATTTGTTGCAGTAATACAGATAATTACATTTTCTAACGTAGCTACATATTGATTGCACATTATTACAAATTTAAAAATGCATAGTCATATTTTAATTTTAAACTACCCATATTATAAAAAGCTTAACAAATAGTAAATAGTTAAAATTTTCTACATATTTGTGAAATCTTTAATTACAATTAAAAATATTAAATTCATTCGATTTTTCATGTACCTATTTATTCTAATATCGAATTAAAATTAAAAAGCAAATTGTAACAACATTTACTTGTTATCTACAGTTCTAAAATATTGTTTATATTAATTTGCAAATAATAAATCATTTAGAATAAAATTGCGATATTTTCAAAATATTCACAATTTCACGAAAAATATTATAACTTAAAAAGAATTACCAAATGTCTGTAAATATTATCAATTTGGAAAATTGAAATTTAAATAAAATTCTAAATTTTTTTAATTTTAATTGCAAAAAAATAATGATCTTTCTTTTAAAATATTGTATTAAACAAAATTTTGTATTGAATAATAACAGTCAAACACCGATGTGTTTCTAATAAATTTTTTTATTCTTATTAAGCCTTAAATTGAACCAGTATCTTTCAAGTTTACAGCCATAGTATTTTTTAATTTTACTGAATTTAAGTCTGATATATTGTTAAATATTGCATACAGGTATACAAAATTAATTATTATAATACTTATTTCTCAAAGGAATATTTGGATTTTTTTCATTTAAAAGAAAAAGATATCTATGCCGGTTGTATTTAGACTACAATAAAATTATTAAGTAGCAGAATTAGCATATTTACATAGAAGTTAACAGTGTAAGTTTTAAAATTTGCCTATAAAAATGTTTTGTTCTTTTACACAGTCATCATTTTATTATCGTATTTATATTTATTTGGTTATTCAAAGCAAAACGTAATTTAATTTTAATATTTAAATTTTTTTGTACGGTATTGGAAAAGTAGTATTTTAAAAGTACTTAAATATAAAATTATTTAATTATTGAGAAAAAAATAAAAAAGCTATATAATAAAATGTTTTTTTTTTTATTTAGTTAATTTAGTACATTTTATCTTCAGCAGATATAAATACATGAATGAAAATCATTTATCAAATACCTACTTATTAATCTTTGATAAAAAGTATACCGAATTGTTTTTCAAAGTAGATTTATAAACATAAATCTTAGGGTATATTTTAGAACTCATACTAATAATTAGAATAATACATTTTATATATCATTTTTTCCCTGAAGAAGGCGACAGTTTATGGTGCCGAAACATTGGTATTAAATAAAAATACAAAACTTAAATTAAAAAAGGTAGTATTATACTAATAAATTTTAAGGCTCATTTAAAATAAAATCACAAAGAAAGAAAGTATTTGAAAAATAATTAAATATTTTTCTAGTTTTTAAATTTTTTAAATACATAGCTATTTCGAAAAAATAAATTACTGCAGACGCTCAGTTATGTGAACAAATAGAAACAAATTATTCATATAATCGAAAGTTATATTAAAATGATTTATTAATACATATTATCCAACGATTATAGTATTTTTATTAAAAAAAAAAAACACCTCAAAAGGATTAAATCCTAATTATATAGAATTGAGTCACATTATACTCAGGATGGACCCCTAACGTGATCTAAGCCGTTGCTATAAATGAAAAGGTTCTGTTATTTATATTAGAAACTATGTTTTTATACAATTAGTATTGTAATATTCCGAACCAAATTCAGAACTGTGTAGTGATGCCGCGAGACGAGATATGGCGAGAAACAATCCACTCTCGAATTTTCGAGACGGGATTTCTCTGCATCTCGTCATATTTTTTCTTACTTTCTCTCGATCTCGACTCTAGAGTCTCGAATTTCTCGAATGTACAATTAGAAATTGTAAATAAATTAACATTACAAGCAACATGAATTTAATAAACTGGTACCACTGATTAAAACATTATTTTACCGTCTGGTGTTTGAATGGTATAGGTAAAAAATAAGTACTCTATAATATCAGGGCTTTATTACCCGTTGTTGGGTATAGCAATCTGCTATGAACGCTAATATTGGTAATCAGAGCTGGGCAGTAACTAGTTACTTTAGGAACTTAGTTACTAACTAGTTACTTTTACGTAACTTGTAACGTAACTTAGTTACTTTTTAAAATATGGTAACTGTAACTTAACTTGCTGCGGAAAAGTAGTTGGTACTTACTTACGGTTTTTAGTTACTAGTTACTTGAGTAACTTAAGTTACTTAAAGTAACTCAGAAATTAGAATGTAACTTAAAAAGTGGAGTTGTTGAGCGCAGCATCGCGCATACCCTCTGTAATGTGTAACTTTTATTTTAATACATAATTAAATTCAATATTATTGTTGATTGATTTCAAGCCATAATAGATAATAAAATAAGTAATTATGTTCATTAATAATAGAGTTTTTGTACGGTAAACAGAAAAACTAAAAATAACACATTATTTTAACTTTTAATTCTAGAATTAAAAAGTCACTAAATGTTAAATTTGACTTATAAAATATATTATTTTCAAATGTTTTCCTCGCTTACAAATGATACGTTTTAATAAATTATAATTAAACTGCCACTAAATCATCAAAATTATTCCAATTTTCAGGTTATACAAAAAATAGTGTATTTTGTTCGTTGTTCCAAGGGTTGCAAGACTTGAATTCGTCTCATTTTTGAAGATAAAAGATAAAAGAAGATGAAATGTCACTTTTAATTTTTATATTAAATTATAATGTAGATCCGCAGGGCCTTTTTATCAGATTTTTTATCACAGCAACCGGGCCCTGATGACCCCTTTTCAAAGCGGGCCCTAAGCCGTGGCCTCGTGGGCCTAGGCGGTAATAAGGCCCTGTAGGTCCGTTAACATTAAAAATAATAATCTGATTGGGTGTTGCCAAGCAATAACGTTAAAATTTAGGTTAACGTAGTTAGTGCAAAAACTCCCTGATATGTATACTACACAATAACTAAGTCAACAGTCAAAGTCTACACTTCACGCCATTAAAAGTAGTTAGAAAGTAACTCAAGGTAACTAAGTTACGTTTAATGAGTAACTAGTAAATAACTTAGTTCTTTCACCAAAGTAACTGGAACTTAAGTAACTTAGTTACTTTTTTTTGGAGGTAACTGTAACTGTAACTAGTTACATTTTAAAAGTAACTTGCCCAGCTCTGTTGGTAATTATGATTATATATTCGTATAGTACGGGCACTTGAGGTTAGCGTGAAGAGTATAACCATAGATGTCATTTTTGTGCATTTTCTTTAATAAAACGCAATAAATCTAAAATTAATAAATAAATATGATTGTAAATGAAGGGGCAATTAAAATATTTATTTATAACTACATATATTTTGTATATTTTAATTAGAAATATTTACGCAATATATAAAAAAATAGTACAATCGAGATCTCGAATTTCTACTCTCGTCTCGAGCAAATCTCGAGGGCATTACTCTCGTCTCGTTTCGAAATATCGAGACGAGAATAAGGTTAATCTCGTCTCGAAAATTCGAGAAATTCGAGACGAGATCTCGAAAATGCGAGATCTCGCGGCATCTCTAGAACCGTGTGCGATTCCATTATCTATTTCAATAGGTACGAAGAAATTTTTTTATGAAAAATTCATGGACCACCGAAATTTAATCTCAAGATCTTCCTATTGCTATGATGCTATGAAATCCCTTTGAAAATATGAATTTTTCACTTGTTTTAATGCTAACTATTCCATCCTTTCTTTCCAAGTAATCAGATAACCGATAATTATATTCGTATTATATTTATATTTAAAATCTTTTATAAGTTATTACCCAAGTCCATAAATTTGATAAATACGTTAGTTAATAATTTTATGATTGTCCAAAACGAGTTTTAAATTAAGACAGTAATCTCTTTCTCTACCTCTAAATATGTATCAGCTATATGTAATCAATGAGAAACAGAAACAGAAAGATAGAATGTAAGATTTTTTAATAAATTTTCATAAAATAATAATAAACATTACCTACATGTAAAAATTAATTAAAATATATGGCACAATATTAACGAAAACAAATGTTAATAGTGAAAGCTATCTAATGTATTAATAATAGTTATTTATGGCACTAGTGAGTAACCACGTACCTTCGAACTTCGAAAATACCTCTTTTATACACAAGACGGAAAGATGCTTTTTTGGAATAGATATAATGTCTACTCTAGACTGGTATTCAAAATTTAACGTCTACTGCTAAGGTATTGTTTATTAAAATCCTTATTATTAAAGTTATATTAATTTTTTAGCAAATGTAACAACTTGATAAATTCTATTCGAATTTGTCCATTTAATTAAATTTATTTGCGAAGTAAATTTATATGTACGTTTATGAAACCTACTCGAAAATGGTACTTTAAAAGTAGTTGCTGGAAAAAAGACTATTTTTCACAGAAAAATACGTAAAGTTATATATCGCGGGTGACCTGACAATAACTCTTACATAGCCGCCAATTTTAACGAAAATGAGGTATAAAATATTAAAATACTCGTATTTGGATTGTCCGAAACATTTTACATTGTAATTTAAGTGTCCTGTACTGGCAATACTACCTACCTGTTATTTTTAGCGAAAATTAAAAAAAAAATTAAAAGTCTTATATAAAAATAATTATTAATAAATTTTATTTAAAGAAAAAGAAGCTATGCTCTCAAATGAAATTAATTTTAGTGTCATGTTTTATATTTTAATAGTAGCTTTCGAAGATGTCATATATAGTTCCTGGTTTTAATACGTTATAACGTCTGTAAATACATTACTTATTTTTATTGTTCATGGTTTTATCAATATACAATACTATGTATTTACACATGAGTGAAAGAAATAATCAGTTTACATTTCTTTCTATCGATCAATTCTTAAGTAACATTATACTAAAACAAAAATTTAGAGTGCTCACTTTTACGCACTAAAACTAATAGTAAGTCTCTTGACTTTCTCTTAAATTTTTATAAACTTATACATCTGTGGTTTATAGAAAATCTATAAATAAATGCCAATAGGGGACTGTCTATGTCTATAACTTACTTGATCTGCAAATAACTGTCTTTTAAGAAATCTACAAGATCAATGTTTCCAATGATTATAAAGTATAATTTAATAAATTTTTAAATCATTTCAAAATATTTATTTGAATTAAATGCTTATAGATTTAATAAAATTGCCTAGAATCATAATAATTAATTTAGAATATAAAACAAAATACTGAAACTTAAAGGTTGAGAAGATAATACCTTTAAAACGTAAAACACAAACATAAAACCAAATGTTATTTAAGAATAAGACATAATTGCCTTGAAATTTTCATTTATAAACCGCGCATAATAACTTTTAATATATCATATAAAATTAAAGTTCGTACTCACCTATTAAACAAATAAATCTCCTTAGCACTAAATTATAAATCACCAAAAAAAAATCTTATTAAACTTCGTGATCACAGGTCAAAAAGCAACCAATATTTGAGACAAATCTACAACAAGATGACAATTTATATACTCGTGATACCTAATTTTAAATTTCAAATGAAATTTTCACAGACTCTGTACACTGTTAAAATATGCCCACAAAGATATAGCGGTTTATTTAGCATTCTTAGAAGTTTTACTACTGAATTTCAGATAAAAATCAATATATTTGCATAGTTAGTCAAGAAATATGAAGGGTGATTCATTAAAATGATTTTTAGTTATGAAATATTATTTTATGGCTATAATTATATTGAAATTTTTGGAATTATATTATCCTATGTTACAAACAATACATTTTTGGAATCTCTAATTTTATGAACAATGTCATGTTAACAATGTTAATAATTTTTACATTCTTATTAGTAAAATATGTTATACAAATATTTATACATAAATTACACTGAAATATTGCGAATTATATTATCCTGTATCATATACATAACATTTTTCGTATTTCTAATCTTTCTTACAAACAATAAACACATAAACAAACACATTATAGAAAATAAATCAATAGGTATAAATTAATATTTTACATTCTTTTTACTAGAATCTATAATTTTGTACTTAATTTTAAAAATGTTTATTTTATTGTATAAAATTTAATTAAAATTTTTTACCTTCCGTCACCTTTAGGTAATGGAGGTATTGTCTTTGGTCAAAAAATTCGGTGGTGAGTTTTTAATGAATAAGCACGTTTTAAGGTCCCTACAATACGATTTTACTGGTTTTACGATGATGTCTGTATGTGTGCGTGTGCGTGTGTGTGTCTGTGTGTGTGTCCCTGTGTGTGTGTGTGTGTGTATATGTGTGTGTGTGTGTGTGTGTGTGACAAATTTTTCTCCGACGATAACTCCAAAACTACAATTCTAAAAATTATGATTCTTTCGTATTCCTCTTCCTTATAACCCTATGAAGAGCTGATAAGATTTTGGTTATAATTGGTCAACCGGATGTACACTTATTTGAAGTTCTTAACAGTTTTTCTTGAAAAATCGCAGTTAAATATCATTTTCGACATTTTATGTCATTATCAATAGAAAGAATATCTTATTCTCTATACGGTTCGATTATACATTTTCCTTCATATTCAATAGATATAGAGTTATAGAGAGATTAAGAGAGATTAACTTTCGAAAATCAGTCAGCTTTGCAAAAATTATGAAAACAACAGATATATTCAAAAAAATCTAATTGACAGATGTCAGTGGCAAGTGCAAAACCAAAGTGGAAAGTATATGATCTGAAAGTGATATAAGTGACAGAGTGTCCCTCGCCAGTGACTTGCATTTGCGGCCTCGCCTCAAGATAGGAACTTATAATGCCAGAAGTACGAGAAAGGCAAAAGAGAAGATGGAAGGACTGTATAGCAGAAGATTTGAGAGAGGAAGAACTGTGTCACGAAGGTGCTTTAGACAGGAATGAGTAGAAGAGAAGAGTAAGAAACAGCGACTTCTAATAAAATAGGGAAAAGTTGAAGCAGGAGGAAATGTTAAGTGCAATACATAATGTATGTTCGTATTCGCATTAAAATTTTATTAGATTTTAGAATCTTTTCAAAGGAACTTTCAGTATGGATATGTAAAAAATAGCGTGTTCTTGTTACAATTATACAGGATATATAGAATCTTTTTCAATGAACTTTTGGTATAGGATATGTACAAAATACATCGAATTGACGGAAGGTTTTGTGCTGGCCACAACAGATTTTTTTTTTAGTTTTTGACAAAATATCAAACAATAATTTAATTCACTTGATTTATTTTATTTGTTCATTTTAAGTGTATATCATAGTCACATTAATAAAAACATAAAAAGTAAATGTTCGTAGGGAATCGCTCAAAACAGCTGCAGACACGTGTTTCGCTCTTATTAGAGCTCATCAGTACAACATAGTTAGTTAGGTGGACATTAACTAGAAGTAAAAAATCCGACAACTTGTAACAGTATCATCTAGCAGCCAAATACACAATTGTTGCATACGGTCAGCATTTCCACGAATTTGTGGAATAAATACGACGGAGCAGCGGCGGTAATTTATAACCACCCACCAGAGCCGTTACTTGGACCCTAAGGTAAATATGTATACCTGATGAGCTCTAATAAGAGCGAAACACGTGTCTGCAGCTGTTTTGAGCGATTCCCTACGAACATTTTTTCTAGTTTTATAACTTTGCGCTGACGATAGAATACTTTCATTAAAAATAAAATATAAAATTCGATGTGCGAGTGCGCAAATGTGGTCCCAAGGGTCACTTTTAGCTCTTTTGAAGTTGGAAGGTGGCCCTTTAAAAATATAAAATAAACAAAAATCTCTTTTAATGCTAAAAAATACGAATAAAATTCAATGTTACAGCCCTAGATTTCAGTTAATCTACAAGTACAGTAATTTCAATTTTTTTATCGAGAAGTACGGTAATTTAAAAATCAACAACACGCAAAACTCAACTCGAATTTACTAAGAGTGATTTCTGTGCGTTAGGTTATTGTTGTTATATTTAAATTTAAATTTTATGCACCAGTTAAATATACAATATTATGTGTACATCGCATTATTGACAGCAATTATAAATTTGTCATTTGACAGATCATTTCGTTTCGATTTTGTTTATTTAATGGTCAGTTGCATCGCTTATAGTTAAATTTTAGCTGCTGGTTAAATTGACAATATCGTATCGAAGCGAAATGTAAATGAGTTGTAAAATATTGCTGTCAAAAATTTGTTAACCTGTAGTTAAGACTTTAACTAAGCACATTATATCCCACCAACAGTTGATGTACATGAATATATACACACCTAATATTGAAAATAATAAATGTACAAAGTACAATTTCACCTAATATTGGTTACAATTATAATACTTCTCTTTCCATTATTTATCTACATTTCCACATTTAGTACCTATATTATCGATATTTTCCATTTTATGATTATATTGATTTAAATCTATTTATTTTGTGATATTTCGCACCCCGGCGAGAAGAGTAACACAAGTCTAAAAAATAGTTTTGCGTAAAACTTAAATTAAAGAAGACAGTTCTCGAATGTAAAGTTACCTACATTAGCTCGAAACGAAACGACATTATCTCCATCTCTCGAAAAATATGATCTTGATTTATGTCACTATTCCTGATTATTAGAAGCATATTTTTAACCAATTTTATCTGAGGAACTTAGAATTTCTAAATTTTGACTTGTGTCACTATTCTCGCCGGGGTGCGATTTACTTATTTTACTTTAACAACAAAATATACAAAAAATATCAGAGCAGATTATATGGAAAATTTAATAATCTTTTATTTTTATAATGTACTTTCTTGGCTTTTTACGTCTTTAATTTGGGTACCAATAAAAAAAGCCGGATTTAATCTATAACATATTACGTTGTGAAAAAATTTGGAAGTATCCAGTTCCAAAACTATTCAGAAATTTGTACCGGTCTTTGAAGACAGGTAATAAATCGATCTTTAGATCCGGGTAATGAAATAGGTTATCGAAACCGGGTAGTTGAACCGATCATCGGATACGAATTGGCTAATGTAATCTAAGTAAAAAAAACCTGTTGTAATCAGCACAATACCTCACACGATTTCCGTTTTGTTGCACAATTATCGAATTTAACATTTCTTGTACACACAAATAATTCTAATTATATCTATTCTTTCATTCTATAAGAAACCTTGTGCTGCTCTTTTAAAATGATCAAGATGGTTCCAATTCATTGATGGGTATTTCTTAAGGGATAGTCATATGTACTATTACTGTTAATATACATACATACCTACCTACGATTTTAAATATTTAATTAATAATTCAGTAAAAAATATTAAATGTACTTCCCAGAAAAAGCTTTCAGTAACGTCAGTAAAAATGTTGATTTTTGACACTGACATTTATATCAATTACAAATATTTGAATTTGACAACTGGCTTCCTTATTATAATCTCGACTGTGGGATTTATTGCAACAGATTATTCTCTATATTATATTATTATTTTTTTCTAAATCTATAGAATATTTGTAATAACAAAAATTTTCAAAAAAATAATATTTAGAAGAATTTTTTTTAAGAAACTGTTACTTCCGTTTGTCCAATTGTTATCAAAACCATTTCAAATCTTCCCATTGATGTCAGATTGAGAAATACGTAGTTAACTCTCCACGCCAGCAATAAGTGCCCGTGGGGTGACGCCTGGTAAGCGCCCGCACGGTACAAATATGTCATAATTACCGATATCTGCGATAAAGCAGATTGGCACACCCAGAAATGGGTAATATGCCGTGATGATATATATATATATATATATATATATATATATATATATAAAAGGTATTAAGTACTATAGTTTTTAAGGAATCGTCCTTCCAACATCCAGGCACACACACACACACACATTGTAAAAATCTTATAATCTGATTCTAGGGACCTTCACTAAAATCTGGATATACGATTTTTAGCATGAATCCAATATCTCAGCGAGAGTTAAAAATATTGATTTGAATATTATTAATGAATATATGTGTGAAAGTAAAAGACATTCTCTCATGAAAACTGTATTACAAATTGATAGTCCTGCACAGTGTCATTTTGGTTTTAAATTTATATCAGTGATTTATTTTAATAAATACTTCTATGGTAAAATTTGAGCTTATGTAATAACGATTAACGATACATGATGATTAGTGGCTATTACATTATAGGGATGGCGAAGAAAGCAATGAATTTCACTTTATACCTAACGTACTTAGGACCGTTTTCATAATCAAATTTACTTTCAGACTTTAATTAAAATTTCTTTAAGACTTCGTCTTCATTTTAAAGTAATGCTACTGTGCTCACTAAAGTGCTAAAGTATTATTATAAAAACGAGCACAACTTTCATTTTAATAAGTGTAAAAGTGAAGATAACGTTTATTGGGAAAAATACCTTTAGTTCTCTCCACGATTTAAAATATACTGGTTATGCCACTTGTCATGTTTTTCATTGTTTCTGATGGTCCGCTTGATACGTGTTTCCTTGAATAATCCGCTAGATGCGCTACGTGAGAACGACCCTACCACAGCAAACTATTTTTACATAAAATATAAAAAATGAAATGCATAATGAATTTATTTTTAATACAAATTTATATATTTAATGGAAACCTGAATCAATACATTGTTAGAATTTAAAATTGGAAAAACTAAATAAATTGATAGAACCGTACGCTTCCAGATTTCCATTCGATAATAATATCTTCTTCCCGAAAATGTTGTCGACAAACATCATGCAATCTTAATTCGCGATCATATCTACTAATTGCACATTGTCATTTTTTAAAAAGTGATATATTGAGTGGTGCAGCAAAATGAGATTCTTTTTCAGTGGATTTCTTGTAACCGGTTCCACATCCAGGAATGAAACATTTTCTATCTAACTTCTTTTCATTTTGCATTAATTGTAATATCTTTCAACAAAATATTTATATTACATTATATATAATACGAATATGTACTTCAAAACCTGTTTTATTTACCTTTCTATAAGATATAACATGTAATATTTTCAAAATGACATGCAAATGACAGGTGTCAGTTGGGTCGTTCTCACGTTGCGCCTCTAGCGGAAAAAACGAGGAAACACGTATCGCTTTGGACCCTCGTTTTGTGCAGAGTGGCACAACAAGTATATTTTAAATCGTGGTTCTCTCTGATATATTACATGAATGAGTATATCTCCTTTTGTTTATTTTACTTTAGAAACTTAATCATTTATTTATCATTATATGTAAAAGCTATGACACAAATCCAAATGCAATAATATAATGTGAAATGTCAAAAATGCGAAAAGTTTGGGCGTCGGATTCGATATACATATAATGTATTAATTTAGTTTCAGAATCGAGAATTGGTTTCGGTTCCAGACACAAGGACATATTAATTTTGGATCTAGGATCAAGATTCGATCTGTTTCATTCAAATAATCGTGTACCCGAATATTTTTGGAACCGGATTCAAATCTAACTGGAACCGGTTCTTACCGCTATTGTAAAAATGATCATTAATTATACAGCTAAATGAGAAAAATTGTTCATTTGATACATTCAGAAGTTTATGTATTAATATGAATATTTAGTGCATCCGGTAAAGTGTCACTTTTATTTTTCCAATTAATAGCAAAATTTAAAGCCTTGTTTCCACTTTAGTAAAGAATGCCAATGGTAATTTATGAATTTTATTGTTTATACAGTAAATAAGTTAAAGGGTACCAAATCCATACAGAAATAAGTACATTCTCACAAACATGTACGTACACTTTCAGACATCATTGTAAAAATATTAAAATCTGATTAAATGTGCTTTTTTACTAAAATCTGAATATATGATATTTAGACTGTCGGATGCCAAAAGTATTTTTTTTTTTAAAGGTAATTTTATTAATTTAATTCATATTTTAACCAATGTCATATTAAAAGAACGTACCAATTATTTAATTTATGCAGTTTTGTACACTAACTGTTAATCGGCTTAAATACTACAATGTTATGAATATTGCAAAAAATCTTATCATTATTACAATTACATACAGATTTTTAAAACATATTTGCGAAAAATATTTTTTTAAGTTTTTTTTTATTATAATGATAACTTATAAAGGTTCCATTATCATAATAATTTTTTTCTACGTGACGAATTCAATAAGTATATATTTTTATATTTACCATAATGTTGCGTTTATGCAACATTGGGATCAGCGGGTTACTTTCGTCGATGAAACACTTCACGCATAAAAGTCTGCAAGTTGCGTTTGTTCTTTCGCATTGTTTTGTCTATTTTATTTCAGTATGTGTTTCAATTTTTTCAAATGAACATATAATGACTGAGTGCAGTGAAATAGCAAATAGCAGTTGTAAATTAGGTGAGGAATATTTTTTCTAAAAATTAATTAGAATATATACGAGTAGACCGTGCTTCTCATAATTCCATTTTTCATTTATTTAGCCATGTCGTATGGACGAAGAAGAGCTATTTTTACGGCGGAACTCATGGCGTTATTAGCAAATGATGATTTCATGAATGTAGATAATATTGATGCTGTGTATACGAGGGTGGTTTGACGGAAGTGACTTTTTCATGAAAAAAGGTTATTTTACTTTTACAAGTATTTTATTTTTCAACATAATCCTTTTTTAATTGTACACCCTTAGTTCAACGAGTTTCCAATTTTTTCAAAGCATCCAAAAAGTAATCTTTCGGCAACTCTTCAAAATATGCATTTGTCTCGGATATCCCCCCTTCATTGGTGTGAAATCTCATTTAAATTTGGAAATAAGAAGAAATCACTGAGAGCCAGATCTGGTGAAAATGGCGGATGAGGCAGCACTTCGTACCGCAATTCGACTAATTTTATCGTTGCAACAGCGGACAAATGAAAAGGCGCATTATCGTAATGGAACAACACTTTTTTCTTCAACAAATGAGGTCGTTTTCTCTTTAGTTCGGCATCAAAACGTGTCAACAAATCTGCATAATATTGGCTAGTTATCGTTTATCCTCTTTGTAAACAATCAATAAAGATCACACCTTTGAAATCCCAAAATACTGTGGCCATGACCCTATTGGCCGAGAAAACGGTTTTTGCCTTCTTGGGAGCACGTTCCTCAAGAGAAGTTCATTGATTCGACTGCATTTTAGTTTCTCTCGTGTAATGGTGTATCACATTTTATCTACTGTGAAATATCGGCGGAAAAATTCCCTTGGATTACGTTTGAAGATAACCGAACATTCTTCTGAAATTTTAATGCGAACGCGCATTTGATCTGAATTAAGTAGCCGCGGCACCCATCTCGCGGATAGCTTTTTCATATGTAAACGTTCATGCAAAATATTGCATACCCGTTCGGTTAAAATGTATTCTTCATTAGCTATCTCACGTACTTTTAATCGACGATCGCTAATTATTAGGGCATGTATTTCATCAACCATTTCTCGAGTAGTTACAGTAAATGACGGTCCCAGACGTTCTGCTCTGTGCTCATATGGCCACTTTTAAAAGCAGAAAACCACTTACAAATTATTCCATGGAACGCAATACATTCAGGATAATATTTACGTAACTTTTCCTGGGTTTCTTTAATTGTTTTTCAACATAAAAAACAATGTTTAATTAACACTCGAAATTCCTTTTTCTCCATATTTACAGAACAACAATAAACAGTTTTCTTTAGATTAGTATAAAACATAAACTATCTGTCAGAATTTTGTGAAATTTTAACAGTGGAAATCGGAAACATGGTGGAAGCGAGCAATGTAATCATTTTAGTTAAAGTGTTGCCAACCTTTGAAAAGTCACTCTTCCGTCAAACCGCCCTCGTATTCCGCGTTCAGTTGATGAAATTACAGATGAAGAAGATATAGATGATGATCTACTTGTGGAGGATGTAGCCGGTACTATTAAAGTACACGTAAATACTTATCACGAACACAAGCAGCAAAAAGAAAACACACTGGAAGAGCATGAACCCAGGAACCCGGAACATCTTCAGCTAAAAAAAAGCGAAAAGAAATAAAGCCTAAAAAATCAACCAAAATGAAAGAAAATTCAAGGAAAAACGTGAAAAAATAAAATTAGGATGAGGTACACAGAACATAACTTGAGATACCATTATTCTAAACAATTCGACTAGGTTGGCTAGCTAAAGCATGGTCTTGAAGTGGACGAAGTAAAAAAATGGGACAAAAGAAAATAGGAAGATCCAGAAAAACTTGAATAGAGCACGTAAAAACAACAGGTGAATCGAGAGGAATTACATAGGAGGACACCAGGGTGATCAGACGTCTGGATAAAGTCGGACATGTCCGGCTTTTTGACAAAAATGTAAATGCCCGGCTGGCTTTTATTTGCGTCCGGCTTTTTCACGAATTAAAGCAAATTAAACAAAACTTCAAATGTCATTTAAAATAAAGAAAGAGTATCTTTTAATAAACACAGTATTTTATTAAACTTCTATTACAGTAGTTTGAGTTTATTACTAAGAATAAAGTACAGACAACTCAAAGCCATCCAGGACCAGGACGTAACTTATTGAACCATATACGCATTAGAAATAATAATACGTATATACTGGATGTTAATTAAAAATCGTTTGAACTGTCATAAATTTGATTTTTAAATAAAAGTTACAGATAATTCAATTCTACACCTAAATTGCCGTATTATTTTTAAAATTAACACTAAAATAACTGTTATTTTTTTCACATTTTGTAACCTATAAAATTAAATTTTTGGCAGTTGAAACGACATGAATTTCTTTGTAATTTTGTTTCAATTCCATGGCTATCGCTACAAATGAGCAGTATTTTATATTGAAACATTTTTGCCTAAAATTAATTGGAAACTTTTACGCAAAGAAAAACTGTTTTCCCATGTTAAACGCATATGGCCAGATTTTTAATTAACACACATGCATCGAACACTCGGCATGTTTATAGATATAATTTTTAAGTTGAGATAAATATGTTTATGTTCATTTTTTCGTTTTCAAGTTCCAAAATTTTATTATCCTTTTTGTCTCCTGTGTCCTTCTTTTGTAATGACGAGTAGCAAAGGACATGAAAACATGAGGCCTAACTTGCAATTACCATTACATCGAAAGGTAGTTACTTACAGCGGTAATAATATACAGTGTGTCCTATTTAGAGGTGCCACCATTGGGATCTCGAGAACTATAACAGATACGATGTCGGTTAAATGGAACTTTTTATGCGCCTTTGGGAGGCCATCTCAGATGTGCTTTTATTTTTCCAAAAATTCTCATAGGGCACTAGATAATGACGAAAAACTGGATTTTGTTGATTTTTTCTTTTTCAATTAACATCTAAACTATCAATAATTGAGAAAAAAGTTTCAAATATAAAAGATAGATATTTTTATTAACTAACCAGTGGCGTACGAAATAAATTTTTATATCCGTAATTTTTTGAGATATAACACTAACTTATATTTTTTTAAATGGAACCCATATTTGATTTTAGTCTCAAAAAAATCAATATTTTTTTCTCTTTTCAATGATGTAAGGGTTATTATGTTTTATATTTGTTTTGCCTTAAAAACTATTATTTTTCCTTATTTTGTATTAAATTCACAATTATTTTGAAAATATTGGTAAATTTCTATTTGGAAATACTCCTTGTATTTAAATAATTTATTTCGTTAAATAAATTTGCTGAAAACTCGTATCAAATTAATTTTTATAATATTTTGTATCAGGTCGCCCTTGGCACATCATAGTGTAATTTGTAATTATTAGTCTAGAATGAAAATATTAAGTAATAAAGGCATAAAATAAACTATATCGATGAAATACAATATAATTAATAAAAATAATAATGTTTTTTTGGGAAATAATAAGAAAATTCAGGAAAATAAAGAGAAAAATTAAATTTTAGAAGCAAAACAAATATAAAACATAATAACCCTTATATCATTGAAAAGAGAAAAAAATATTTATTTTTTTGAGACTAAAATCTGATATGGGTTCTATTTAAAAAATATAAGTTTGTGTTATATCTCAAAAACTTACGGATATAAAAATTTATTTCGTACGCCACTGGTTACTTAATAAAAATATCTGTCTTTTATATTTGAAACGTTTTTCTCAATTACTAATAGTTTAGAAGTAATTTGAAAAAGAAAAAATCAACAATATTCAGTTTTTCGTCATTATCTGGTGCCCTATGAGAATTTTTGGAAAAACAAAAGCTCATATGAGATGGCCTCCCAAACGCGCACAAAAAGTTCCATTTAACCGTCATCGTATCTCTTATAGTTCTCGAGATCCCAATGGTGGCACTTCTAAATGGGACACACTGTATAAGGGTTAAATTTAGAATAGCCTCTATATAAGATAACACAGGAATAGTTTATCAGTAGTTTATCCCACAAATGTAAATATAATAATAAACATGGAATATGACTTAACTCGAAAATAAATTCTACATAAATGTTACGGTAACACAGGGTTAAACGATATTCTCGAAAAATTCTCGGAATGCCTAATCTGGAAATAGGAATTTGTTTATTATTACCGCTGTTATAATACAAGCTAGTAAAAACATTGGGCCGTATTATGGGCGTACTTTTTTAATAAAAGCGCTTTAAGGAGCGCGCTTTTACATTATATTCTTATGAGAAGTGTGAAAAGCGTTTTTATTAAAAAAGTGCACTCGTAATACGGGCCATTATATCTATAAGTGAAAAATTATGTAGATTAGGGGGAAACCTTTTTAAAACCTTTTTATTTATAACTAAAGATTTCATTTGTGAATTACATATAAATACCTGTGAAATAATGCATTTTAATATGCAGCTAAAGAAATTTATGAAATAAAATCACAAAATTATTTAACCTAACCTATTATTGCAAACATAAATAAAATAAATAAATATATCATCACGGCATATTACCCATTACTGGGTGTGCCCGTATCTACAACACATGTAGACTTCGGTAATGATGACGATATATTTTACCGCGTGGGCGCTTACCAGGCGTCACCTCACGGACACTCATAGCTGGTGTGGAGAGTGCACCACAGGGGTCACTTTTGTGCCATTTAAAATTGGAAATATTTGGCGCCGGTCGGGATCGAACCCAGTTCCCCCAGGTTCGCGACCAGACACTCAGGCACACGGCCACGGGACCCCATATATTATTATTGCAAACATCAAGTTCCTTATGTGGAATAGAACGCAATGCGTTTTGCTGAATATTCGTTATTAGGCATTTGCGCATTTGGATCTTTTTAATAATCAAGATTACATCTTGGTAATATAAAGACCAACTTCTCGTCTTCAAATGGTTACTAAACATTTGAATCTACAAACTACAAAACAAAATAGATGACGTCACAAGTGACAACGAATGTGATTAGTCTTCTGAATCAGACACCGACGAAGGAAAAATTATTGATGAAACGAGAATGAGGATGATGCTGATGCTGAATGTATTTATTGCAAGAAATTGTCGTCAGACAGAACGAGAAGACAATGGGTACAATTTTTCATTGTAAAAACTAATAAATAATATTTTTTCCTACAACTATTACTGTAAAATAAGAATAAAATAATAATTTTAATTAAATTTTTATCTTTAAACGTAAATAACTCGTTAATTTGAAAAAATTGTACATAAACAACATTACCTTATTGGAAAGAGAAAAAGTACTCTTTCCAATATGATAAAAAAATCTGATGTGGCCAACACATGACCTCCCGCCAATTCCATGTTTAAAATAGCAGTGAGCTTCAAGTAAAGTATCATTTCCGGTTAATCGTTTGTAAATAAAATCTAATTTGTTGTCCAATAAATAGAAAAGTCTGTAATACGAAATTTTGGATTGATTTATTGTTTTTCCTCAAAAATTTGTTAGAGCTCCAAATTAAGTACTACATCCGATTTATCATATATGGTTAAAGTCTAATATGTTGTTTCAAATTATATATGAGTTTTAAATACCAAATTTGAGAAGTTTTGGATCATATTTTAATAGGCTTTAAGGAAAAATCGTCACACACGTACATTCTTATAAAAATCAGCATCATCTTCTAGGTGCTCGAAAACGCAATCTTTGTAAATTCTTCGCCGTACATAATCCATTTCGTAAATGTGTAGTTGTAAATTAATATTAATTTATAGTGCTGCAAAAATAGCAATTAGCAAATTTAAATCAGATCATTCTGTACATCTAACATTTATGTATGATGGAAAAAATATTATTTTTACAAACCTTAATAAAATATTTTACTATTATATTCTCATTAAAACGGTTTTATTATTAATTTTAATATAATTGCTGCCTGTCAGTGACATTTGTTTAAATATGTCAAACCTGTCATTGAAATTATGATTTTGTTTGACGCATAGGCAAGACGATACATGGAAATAAATTATATTATATATTCATATTTAAAGTTATTTAGAGTTATTTACTAAATGTTATTATCGTAGAATTGAAGATTAAACCATTATATTCCATTTTAATTAGTAAAAGTTGCTAAAAAATAATATTCAATGAATTTTTTACAAGAAAAACTGTTAAAAGCTTGTATAAATGATACTTCCGGTTATCCGATATACACTAAAAACTAATGAGCACTTCCCATATTAGTATAGAATAGGTGTACAAAATTTCAAATTTTTCTGATTGATAGTATTTGAGTAACCGTGTCCACAAGATCCACACACACACACACACACACACAGACACACACACATACATACCTACAGACATCATTGTAAAAATGTTAAAATCGGATTCTGGGGACATCAAAACGTGCTTATTATATAAAATCTCTATATGCTATTTTTAGCACGATCCCTATACCTCCCTTACCTAGGGTAGCGGGAGGTAAAAATGTATGGTTCCATTTAAAAAATATATATTTAGCCCCAAATTTTGGGAACCGCTGACACAATTTTTATTTTGTGTACATGATCAATTTTCTAATATAAAATGGCACAATTTTGCTCATTTAACCAAACTCGTATCTCTTCAATTAAAAAAGTTACAAATAGTGAGCTAGCTTATTGATACATCCTGTATATGAAAAATGTAATTTTCACATGCAATGTTGAAAAAAATAGTATGTAATACACGCGGAAATGTAATTTTCACATGTAATATTGAAAAAATAGTAATGTAATATACGTGGAAAAGGGCCATTGCAAAACTCGCACGATTAGAACTCATTTTACAAAGATGCCATCACTTGTACTCGTATTACAATATACTATTCAATCACTAGAGCGTGAAAAGTAAGTACGTAACTAGGCAATGGTTAATTTACTTGTTAACTAACACTAACAATATTTGAAACTGCCTGTACACTCATACTCAGTATTATGAGAAATAGCACTAAAATCTCGTACTAATTTTCGCATCACTCGACTAAAAAAGTATTACTTTACATACTTGTTACATAAATAACTGTTTCGTTAATATGTTATAACTTTAAGAATTTGTTTCGTTGTGTACATACCTAGATTGTACTTGTGAATTACAGTTGCCTTAAAAAAAAATGTTCCAATTAAGTATACGTAATGAAAATTTATTCCATATTATGCTTATTAACTATTTCATAATAGGTACTCCATATTTCTAATAGGGAAAAAACTCCAAACAAAATTAAAAATATCTGTAAAATAAACTGTTTAGTATCCAAAATCTACGTATAAAGTTGATAAATCTACAGTATCTGTGTGTAATTTCACATTGCTCTAAAGTAAATATCTTTTGACAAATTGTCGTGTTTTCAAAAAGTATTCCATAATCGGTGCCTTTACTCTATTCATTATTACAAGAAAAATACAGGATGTTTATGAGTACATACTCCAAATTTATAGGCTGTATGTAGGGGATGCAAAATAGACTAACTTTTACTAATACGCTCATATTACACCGTTTTCGAGCTAGACTCTTAGTAAATAAGTAAATAGTAAATTATCTACCTTTCAGTTGGCTGTGGTCTGTCACTTCATGAATAAATATAAATAAATAAATATATCATCACGGCATATTACCCATTTCTGGGTGTGCCAGTATCTACAACACATGTAGACATCGGTAATGATGACGATATATTTTACCGTGTGGGCGCTTACCAGGCGTGACCTCACGGGCACTCATTGTTGACGTGGAGAGTGCACCACAGGGGTCACTTTTGTGCCATTTAAAATTCGCGACCAGACACTCTGGCACGCGGCCACGAGACCCCATGAATGAAGTTATTAATTTCATTTATTTCAAATTTTATAAATAATTTTATACATTTTTCTAGTACACATATACAGCTGTCTCCGGATTGAGTTTACAAGAGAAAAAAAATTTTTATTTTTGATTTTACGTAAAAATGCCAAAGAAAGAAAAATTTTTGCTTGAATTAAAACGCATGTTTCAGTTATAAAACCTTTTAATTAATACAAGGTTCTTTTATTATAACGTTTTATCCTCCTAATAATACAGTTATTACATTGAATCTAACATGATTTTAGTTAGTTTTGAAATATTGACAAATGATTATTAATTCTAATTTCAGAAAAAAAAAAATATCTGTTGTGGCCAGCACAAGACCTTCCGTCAATTCGATGTATTTTGTACAAATCCCATACCAAAAGGTCCTTGGAACAGATTCTATATAATATCATGTAAAATCGAACACGAACACATACTATTTTTTTTACAAATTCCATACCAAAAGTCCATTTGAAAAGGTTCTATAAATCCAATAAAATTATAACATAAACTACACTAAGTAATGTCCTTCCATCTTATCTTTGGCCTTTCTCTGCATGTCACTTGCAAGTAACACTATGACATACCAATTTTAGAACCTATACTTTCCATATTTGGGTTTGCACTTACAACTGACATCTGTCAATTAAATTTTTTTGAATAATTATGTCCGTTGTTTCCATGATAAATAACAAAGCTGACCAATTTTTGAAAATTAATTTCTTTATAATGCTTTAAATTTACATCTATTGAATATGAAGGAAAATGTCTAATTAAACCGTATAGAGAAGAGTATTTTCTTTAATATACATAATAACAAAATGTCAAAAAATAACTATTAACTGCGTTTTTTTAAGAAAAACTGTTAAAAACTTCAAATAAGGGTACTTCCGGTGGATCAATTATAACTAAAATCTAATCAACTCTTCATATGGTTGTACAGAAGAGGAATACGAAAGAATTATAATTTTTAGAATTGTAGTATTGGAGTTATCGTCGGAGAAAAATTTGTCACACACGGACACACATACACACACACGCACACACGGACACACACACGCACACACACACACACACACACACATACATACATACAGACATCATCTTAAAAATAGTAAATTTGTATTGTAGGGACCCTAAAACGTGCTTAGTCATTAAAAACTCACCACCGAATTTTTTGACCAAAGACAATACCTTCCTTACCTAAAGGTGACGGAAGGTAAAAATCTGTTGTGGCCAGCACAAGACCTTCCGTCAATTCCATGTATTTTGTACAAATCCCATACCAAAAGGTCCTTGGAACAGATTCTATATAATATCATGTAAAGACATACTATTTTTTATAAATTCCATACCAAAAGTTCATTTGAAAAGGTTCTATAAATCCAATAAAATTATAACATAAACTACACTAAGTAATGTCCTTCCATCTTCTCTTTGGCCTTTCTCTGCGTGTCACTTGCGAGCAACACTATGACATACCAATTTTAGATCCTATACTTTTTTCCATATTTGGTTTTGCACTTGCAACTGACATCTGTCAATTAAATTTTTTTGAATAATTATGTCAGCTGTTTCCATGATAAATAGCAAAGCTGACTAATTTTTGAAAATTAATTTCTTTATATGGCTTTAAATTTTCATCTATTGAATATGAAGGAATATGTATAATCAAACTATATAGAGAAGAGTATTTTCTTTAATACATATAATAACAAAATGTCAAAAAATAATATTTAACTGCATTTTTTTAAGAAAAACTGTTAAAAACTTCAAATAAGGGCACTTCCGGTGGATCAATTATAACCAAAATCTAATCAACTCTTCATATGGATGTACAGAAGAGGAATACGAAAGAATTATAATTTTTAGAATTGTAGTATTGGAGTTATCGTCGGAGAAAAATTTGTCACACACGGACACACACACACACACACACGGACACACACACACACACATACACACACACACACACATACATACATACAGACATCATCTTAAAAATGGTATTTTCGTATTGTAGGGACCCTAAAACGTGCTTATTCATTAAAAACTCACCACTGAATTTTTTGACCAAAGACAATACCTTCCTTATCTAAAGGTGACGAAAGGTAAAAAACGGCGAAAAGCAAAATACTTGTAGTTTATTCAATTAACTCTTTTTTATCTGAAATTAGAATAAATAATCATTTGTCAATATTTGAAAGCTAACTAAAATCATGTTAGATTCAATGTAATAACTGTATTATTAGGAGGACAAAATACGAAAAAACGTTATAATAAAAGAACCTTACATTAATTAAAAGTTTTAATAACTGAAACATGCGTTTTAATTCAAGCAAAAATTTTTCTTCCCTTGGCATTTTTTCGTAAAATCAAAAATAATTTTTTTTTTTCCTCTTGTAAACTCAATCCGGGGACATACTGTATATGTATATAGTATACCTATTATAATAATTGCACAAAATGACGACCACCAACTACAATGCAAGCATTTCACCTTCGGAGCATATTCCGACATATCCGTTCAAAAATTCCATTATTTGTTTGAATATTATGTTGTGCTGTCTTATACAGTTGTCCCATTTAGAGGTGCCACCATTAGGATCTCGAGCACTATAAGAGATACGATGTCGGTTAAATGAAACTTTTTGTGCGCCTTTGGGAGGCCATCTCAGATGTTCTTTTGTTTTTCCAAAAATTCTCATAGGGCACTAGATAATTACGAAAAACTGAATATTGTTGATTTTTTCTTTTTCAAATAATTTCTAAACTATTAGTAATTGAGAAAAACGTTTCAAATATAAAAGATAGATATTTTTATTAGCTAACCAGTGTCGTACATTTTTATATCCGTAAATTTTCGAGATATAACACAAAATTATATTTTTTAAATGGAACCCATATCTCAAAAAAATAATTATTTTTTTTCTCTTTTCAATGATGTAAGGGTTATTATGTTTTATATTTGTTTTGCTCCTAAAATTTAATTTTTCTCTTTATTTTCCTGAACTTTCTTATTATTTCCCAATTATTAATTATATTGTATTTGATCGAAATAATTTGTTTTATGCCTTTATTACTTAATATTTTTATTCTAGACTCATAATTACAAATTACACTATAATATGCCAAGGGCGACCAAATACAAAATATTATAAAAATTAGTTTGATACGAGTTTTGAGCAGAATTTTCTAACGAAATAAATTATTTAAATACAAAAAGTATTTCTAAATAGAAATCTACCAATATTTTCAAAATAATTATAAATTTAATACAAAATAAGGAAAAAATAATAATTTTGAAAGCAAAATAAATATAAAACATAATAACCCTTACATCGTTGAAAAGAGAAAAAAATAATGATTTTTATGAGACTAAAATGAGATATGGATTCTATTTAAAAAAATATAAGTTTATGTTATATCTCAAAAATTTACGGATATAAAAATTTATTTCGTACGCCACTGGTTAGTTAACAAAAATATCTATCTTTTATATTTGAAACGCTTTTTTCAATTAATAATAGTTTAGAAGTTATTTGAAAAAGGAAAAATCAACAATATTCAGTTTTTCGTCATTATCTAGTGCCCTATGAGAATTTTTGGAAAAACAAAAGCACATCTGAGATGGCCTCTCAAAGGAGCACAAAAAGTTTCATTTAACTGACATCGTATCTCTTATAGTTCTTGAGATCCCAATGGTGGCACCTCTAAATGGGACATACTGTATAAGGCCGTACATTAATATGTATATGTACCATATTTGCGCAATCGCGAACAGTATGCTCATTCATAATGCGTCTGTAATTCATTACTAAAGGTTAAAATAAACAAAGTAATAACTGAAGTGATAGGTCAGAGAAACTAAAATTAAGGTAGATAATTATTCTTTTAAGAGCGTGTAGTTCGAAAGCAGTGCGCTTTCGGATATGAGTTTATTAATAAAATTGTTGAAGGGATGGAAGACCAACCGTTGAGTAGTTTAAACATGAAATGTATGCATGTTGTAAAATACTTTAATTACGGATGTTTCGGGCTTAAGGCAATCCCATCTTCAGCTATTGATTCATTATTATTACCAAAAACAGTTTTACAGGATGAAAAGTATAAAATATATCTTACCTAATAGTGAATGTACAATAATACTTAGTATTATTCTCTCGTAATTAAAGTATTTTACAACATACACAATCACCTTTAAAATTTATTTGTAAAAGTTAGTCTATTTTACTATTTTACATCCCGTACCGACTCCATAAATTTGTATCGTATTATCGTATTTATTAATACTCTGCATAAACAGTCAATTCTTGCTTATTATAAACAGTTTTTATTGTATTTGTTAATTTATATTGAACATCTGTCAAGTTTTATACAAAAAAAAGGATATGCAAATTATTTGATAATGATTATGAATGTTGTTTGATGTTTGTCGTGTGTTTTGCTTAACAGTGTAGCAGATTCTGTGAGTATCCACTCCTTTTAACAACATTCTGCATGAAATTATGTCTGTCTAGACAATTTTATAAATATGTTAAATCGAAATTTCATAAATAAATTCATATCGATCGATTTTGTTTCTCAAACGTCACACGTACAAATACCATCAAGGCACTCTTTCAAGATTTTACGCAATATTGTTATTTTTTTTCATCTAGTTTGTATTTCAATTCAAGGACGAATTTACAAAATGTTGTAAACATTTTTGTATTTTTAATTTTGAAAATATTACGCACTAGATCTATTGACATAAAAATTTTATCATTGAAGGAAAAACTTTTGTTTATTAATGAAGTAAATAAACATGTTTGACAAATAAACACTTTCCTTTTGTTTATTACACTAATTTTATACAATAACATCCAAAAATATTGTAGTCTAAACAATTTTTATCATAAATATTTTAACGAAAAATAGGATAGGAAGATGTGAATCACGCGATTTAAATTCTAGACCAGTCATTTGTTTTAACTTTTAATTATATACATAGAAAAAAAATCTGAATAATATGCTATCCATTCATATACGTAAACGTATTTTATATTAGACCAAAATCTGCTTCCGTACAAAAGTGTAGTGTAATATATTTCTAACCCCTAATATCGGCAGGAGAATGTGTGTATGTAGCATAATATATAGGGTGTTCGAAAAATAGGGGACCAAATTATGAGGGCATATATTCCTAACCAAAATGAGTAAAAAAAGTTTAATCAACATGGGTCCGATCTTCAATAGTTTCCGAGATATAAGGCAATGAAAAATGAGTTTATTCTGTATTTACCTCTGCTATCTCGAAAACTGTAAGAGTTACGACTTTGATTAAATGAGACATTTTGTTTACCTGTCAGAGCTCATCTTAGATGTGTTCTTGTTTTTCAAAAAAATCAAATAATTGTACTAAGACAAAAGTTGTGGCGACCTTTGCCAGTATTTAGTTTTTAAATTACTTCGTAACTATTAGAAAGTGAAAAAATGTTTCTTATAAAACGTTATTGTTTTTTTATAGTCTATTTACTGGCAAAGACAAAATTTTGTTCGACCACTATCTTAGTCAATTTTTCTTCGATTCTAATACAAAATGGCCTCTTTCTCAAAAACAGTTGAAGATCGGACCCATGTTGATTAAACTTTTTTTACTCATTTTGGTCAGTACTATATGCCCTCATAATTTGGTCCCCTATTTTTCGAACATCCTGTATATATATATCAGACACAGCGCGAAACTGTATAGACTCCCTCCGAGGTATGTATACTATTTTATACACAATCATCCTATTTTTAAATCAATAATTTTCAAAATAATTAATTGAGTTATAACCTTTTATTAATATTTTTGACAGCTCTATCAATTTTTTTAGCCTACTTTATTATAGGGATAATGTTATTAGGCAACCCTCCACCCAAGAGATTGTCGTTACAGTTATCAATGACGTATTTCCCAACCTCTAAAAGATTAGAAATCGACATTTTACAATAATGATTGTTAATAAATATAAATACCTACATTAATAATTTCAGGAATGTGATTATTTCAATAAGGATAGAGGTTAACATATCTAACAGAACATCATTATCTTTTCAACTTCAATTTCAGAAAAAGTAAATTCTTTTTAAGAAAATGTAAATTTAATTTTAGAAAAAGTAACATCATTTTCAGTAAAAGTAAATGCATTTTTATATACATACATGTGCAGTGTCCTACACATAAAAATCATCGTATGCTTTAAATATTTTACATTAATTCTGCTCCAGTTTATTTTTTGTCAAAAAAAATGCAAGCTGAAATTGAATTTATTTTTTCTGAAAATGAATTTACTTTTTCTGATATTTAAGTTGAAAATATATAGATAAATATGCATGTAAACCTTTATTAACGTCATCGAAGATAACCTAATATGAGTATAAGCTAACATATTCTATTTGTTATTTGTGCTTTATTTTTTTTTACATACCTATTTATTGTTTTTCTGACTAAATAAATGTATATTGAGAAGTGAAGTAAATGTATACATATGATAGAATCAAAAATATTATATTTTCGCAAGGTAAGAAGGTAGGTATAGGAATCATACTAAAATTTTCGTTTCGGAGTTATAGGCTCGGTTTTTCAATCTCCAACACAGTGGTTAATAAATATAACTTCCTAACAAATAAAAAATATCGCATCAAAAAATGACGACGAAAAATGATTGAAATTTTAATAATAATTTCGTTGCGCAGTTTTTAACATATATAAGACAGATAATTTTATAACCTAAATTTGTTAGGAGATTAAAATACCGGGTCTTAGTGAATAAACGCGTTTTAAGATCTCTAAAATCCGATATACACATTGGCTCGTACCACGATCACAGTTCTATCACCGGTGTTAGCTAGAACCGTGCTAACGATTTGACACATACTTCAGGGTTATAAAGAAAATCAGTCATGCCACTATACTGATTAAACCGAAAATGTACTGACAGACTTATTTAATACATTTGGCTTCATTATTTTAAATTGTTTAATATGATTTGTCTCTTGACTTGTTTGTAAGATAAATTATTTAGAATATTGAAGCCAAATGTATTGAATATGCCTGTTAGTACATTTTCGGTTTAATAAGTAGTGGCACCACTGATTTTTGTTTATAACCCTAAAGTATGTGTCAAGTCGTCGTCAAGGTTTTAACTAATACACCCAAACACCGCCATTTAAAACCGTGATCGTAGTACGGGTCATTGTGATGATAGTGCACATGTGAGTGCGTGTGTACGTGATTGAGTGCATGCGTGCGTACGCGTGTGTATACATGTGTGATTGTATATTAAGATGCACATTTTAAGGTCCCCATAGCATTTGAACAATTGGATAACAGTAAGTAGTTAATTTTATTTTTTAATAAGTCTAAATATGATTATTTGACAATAATTATGTTATTACAAAAATAGATGATCTAGGATATAACGTACCCCACATACAATGTAACGAAAAAAAATTATTTCCCGGAACAAAAATCTGTGTCAGTTTTTTTTTTATTACTACCTCTAGTTAATGTCCACCTATTAACTAGCTATGCTGTACTAATGAGCTCTAATAAGAGCGAAACACGTGTCTACAGCTGCATTTGAGCGATAACCCCAGGAAAAAAGAATTATTTACAAATTTTGCGCTCAAGAATTGTTTTCGTATATTTACGTTTGGGGGTCCAAGTAACGGGTCTGGTCGGTGGTTATAAATCACCGCCGCTGTGACGTTGTATTTATCCACAATGTGTGTGGAAATGCTGACTGAGACATGGGTGTATTTGGTTGCTTACTAGTTCTGTTACACTGTGTCAGTTTTTTTTTTTTTTTATTACTACCTCTAGTTAATGTCCACCTATTAACTAGCTATGCTGTACTGATGAGCTCTAATAAGAGCGAAACACGTGTCTACAGCTGCATTTGAGCGATAACCCTAGGAAAATATCTGATGTGGACACCACATGACTTCCTTGTACGCCTGTTACTTTGACATTGACATTAAATTCTTTATTTTTTGTCCTAATTCATAGAAAACTTAATTACAGAAACCGAAAAGTACATAATTTTTAAATTTATATATCTCGCTTATACAAAGAGCTAATTTAATCATACTTGATGTTTACGACGCAGAATTCAATTATCTAAAACTTTTATTTATAGCTTTTATTATAAAAATCAAAATAACACCATTTTTTTCAAGAAAAACTGATAACAGTTTCAAGTAAAGTACCACTTTCGGTTACACTATTTTAACCAAAATCTATTATGTTATACCCATTGATATAAAAGTATTATATACCAAATTTGAAAAGTTTTGGATTACATTTTAATATAGTTTTTCATTAAAATCTATTATAGGCTTCAAGTAAAGTACCACTTCCGGGTAGACCATTTTAACTGAAATCTATTATGTTATTCCTACTGATATAAAAGTATTATACACCAAATTTGAAAAGTTTTGGATTATATTTTAATATAGTTTTCCTTAAAATGAATTATAGGCTTCAAGTAAAGTACCACTTCCGGGTAGACCATTTTATCTAAAATCTATTATATTATTCCCATTGATATAGAAGTCTTATATACCAAATTTGAAAAGTTTTGGATTATATTTTAATATAGTTTTTCATTAAAATCTATTATAGGCTTCAAGTAAAGTACCACTTTCGAAAGTTATGTAATGACTAAAAAGGGAGGTGCACAACTAGATGTTATAACAGTCCTAAATACAAAATTTTAACTTTCTACGGCTTCCCGTTTTTCAGTTATGCGAGATACGTACGTACGTACGTACGCACATACGTACATACGTACGTACAGACGTCACGACGAAATTAGTCAAAATGGATTCAGGGATGGTCAAAATGGATATTTCCGTTGAAATCTGGAAACCGAAATTTTTCGCGATTACAATACTTCCTTTACTTCGTACAAGGAAGTAAAAAGAATTGTTTAAAAATCTTATAGTTCTTTGTGCCTGCTTTTTACTTCCTTGTACGAAGTAAAGGAAGTATTGTAATCGCGAAAAATTTCGGTTTCCAGGTTTTAACGGAAATATCCATTTTGACCATCCCTGAATCCATTTTGATTAATTTCGTCGTGACGTCTGTACGTACGTACGTACGTATCTCGCATAACTGAAAAACGGCAAGCCGTAGAAAGTTTAAATTTTGTATATATGACTGATATAACATCTAGTTGTGCACCTCCCTTTTTGGTCATTACCTAACTTTCGGAAGTGGTGCTTTACTTGAAGCCTATAGTAGATTTTAATGAAAAACTATATCAAAATATAATCCAAAACTTTTCAAATTTGGTATATAAGACTTTTATATCAATGGGAATAACATAATAGATTTTAGTTAAAATGGTCTACCCGGAAGTGGTACTTTACTTGAAGCCTATAATAGATTTTAATGAAAAACTATATTAAAATATAATCCAAAACTTTTCAAATTTGGTATGTAATACTTTTATATCAATAGGAATAAAATAATAGATTTTAGTTAAAATGGTCTACCCGGAAGTGGTACTTTACTTGAAGCCTATAATAGATTTTAATGGAAAACTAAAAAAAATAAATACATACATACAAGTTGGTGATGATTTTGACAGGAAAAACATAATAAAATATAATCCAAAATTTCGTATTACAAACCGTTCTTTTTATAGGAACAACAAAGTAGATTTTGTTTACAAACGATCAGTCGGAAGTGAAACCTTACTTAAAGCTCATTGCTATTTTAAACATGGAATTGGCGGGAGGTCATGTGCTGGCCACATCAGATTTTTTACTAACATGACAGAGGACAATTAAATATTAAAGTTATTAATTTATTAACTAATAAAAAATTGCCCCGAAATAAAAAAAAACACTAGGATATTTATTTAAGAAACAACCATTGTTTATTGTAATAGGTATTTACAAATTAAAGATGATCTACATGGAAATAAGTTATAAGAAACGAGAAAAACAGCAAACTACAAGGAAACAATTAAAACCATTTAATAATTTGTAATTTTTCTTCATGAGACAAAATGTCCATGATTTCTTCTGAATAAGATGGAAATAATAATAATTTAACAAATAATGTGCAAAAAACGCTTATTAATGACAGTCTTAAGTCAACAATTGTTTTGTTTTGTTTCTGTCAGTTTCACGGCTAATGATTTTTTTCTTAATTGTGCAAATTTTTAAATATATTTTCTGGCTTTATATGAAACAGAAATTTGGTTACTCCCAAGTCCCAGACTTGGGCAGGCGCCCCGCATATTAAATGCGGCCTAGCACCTCGTGGGTTCCGGTACCCCTATCCGCCAAAGTATGCACCTAGTGCAGGGACAATCTGCTGGAATACGGCTCTTGTGAATTGTCACTTTAAGCCACTAGCGGTACCGTCGCCACGCATGTCCCAAACATGTTGAGCTCCCAGAGCTCGACCTCCAAGAGGCCATGGGTCCCAGACCCATCATGAGAGTTTAGCTTACGATCACACATAGGTCCCAGACCTATAATAAACCCCAGGTTTATCCTTAACGTCCCAAAAAAGTGAATCTTACATATATATATATATATATATATATATATATATATATATATATATATATATATATATATATATATATATATTATTTCTTCTATGTTTACATTAAGGATGTAATATAAAATTAAACTGCCGAGAAATTTTGTGCCACAAACGTCACATATTTTATATTTCTAAAAAATGAATAAAAGACGTGAAATGAATATAGTTTAGAAAAGATAATAAAATGAACCTCAAGAAAACGAGCTTGTTGATCTTAATTACTTTGAAAGTTTCCTCATAGAACCTAAGTTCTTTCCAAATATGGATTGCGACAACGCTCTTCGAAAATAAAAATATATCTCCTACCCACTGAAGTTTGTTTATAATGTCTCCAAAAATATAAGTAACAGGCGTAATGATATGTTTACTTAAACTTAGGGTACGTGACCGAATGTATGAAGTGGCAGGTAATGGTGTTGAAATCCCTTATGATGTATTCTCTTATTCTCTACAACAGCTATAAATATCCAGGAAGTGACGTCTGGTAAACGCTCTTTACGTTAAAAATATTTAATTAATGAAATTTGAAAAACATTCGTTTAGTGATACATTTTTTATTCATATCACACATTAAATATGGGTTAGTAATGTAGTAACATATTTACACAGATTACTATAACAAATTTACAAATGATTTGAACAGTGAACAGACTTATCATACTCGTATATTTACACTAGAATACGAGTATACAACTTATGAAATACAAAATATTATGTGAAAATATAATTATAAAATTTCAGTTAAACCATAGTAATTATTTAAATTATATTCTGCGTAATTATACTTTTGGGTTGAAAAGATAGTTTAGGAAGAATACTTATTAATTAATTTCAATCAAAACAAAAAAGTCAGTAATATAATGAAAACAATATATTTCCTATTTCTCATTCAAAAAGTCAATTTTGTAACAATGTTTCTAGGGATTTTTAGCTTCCGTCAGGTAAGGAAGGTAGGTATGTCTGGTCAAAAAAATCGGGTGTGAGTTTTTAATGAATAAACACGTTTTAGGGTCCCTAGAATACAATTTTACTAGTTTTACAATGATGTCTGTATGGGTATCTATATACCGTGAGTATTTTTTAACGTGAAACATTGGGTTTGTCATATCCATGGTTACGACTTGACATTAGATTGACAGCAATGTATTTGCCCGTTCTATTTAAAATGAAACATAGGGAACGAATTTGACATTTGATAAGACGTCAATAGAGGTTAATTTTGTTTTAATAATTATACTTGCATTCTAAATTAAAATTAGTTATAGAAAAAATATAGTGTGCACCTTGTGCCTCAGTGGTTTTCTGACTCGGCTAAATTTCTTACAATATTTAAATATAATACTTCTGTCAAATTCATTCCCCATGTGTCATTTTAAATGAGACAGACAAATACATTGCTGTCAATCAAATGTCAAATCATAACTTACAGGAAAATTCAACGGTTATCAGTCATAT
This sequence comes from Ophonus ardosiacus, assembly GCA_943142095.1. Lineage (NCBI taxonomy): Eukaryota > Metazoa > Arthropoda > Insecta > Coleoptera > Carabidae > Ophonus > Ophonus ardosiacus. The sequence goes on from OW964837.1 coordinate 19,599,025, forward strand.
TGACAAGATGTCATTAGAGGTTAATTTTGTTTCAATAATTATACCTGTTTTCTAAAATTAAATTTAGATGTAGAAAAAATACTGTGTGCACCTTGTGCCCGAAATATGTTTAGTGCTCTCGAGTGGTTTTCTGACTCCGCAAAATTTCTTACAATATTTAAATATAATACTTCTGTCAGATTCGTTCCCTATGTTTCATTTTAAATGGGCAAATACATTGCTGTCAATCAAATATCAAGTCGTAACCATGGATATGGCAAATCCAATGTTTCACGTTAAAAAATACTCACGGTATGTCCGTGTGTATGTGACAAAAATTTCTCCGACAATAACTCTAATACTACAATTCTAAAAATTATAATTTTTTCTTATACCTCTTCTTTACAACCATATCAAGAGCTGATTAGATTTTGGTCAATCGGAAATTCTCTTATATGAAGTTCTTAACAGTTTTTCTCGCAATTAAATATCATTTTTTTTTGATATTTTGTATGATTATCAATATGAAAGAATATCTTATTGTCTATACGGTTTGATTATACATTTTCCTTCATATTCAATAGATGTAGAGTTAAAGTTAAAGAATTATAAAGAGATTAACTTTCATAAATCAGCCAGCTTTGCTATAATCTTGGAAACAGCTGATATATTCAAATAGTTCTAATTGACAGATGTCAGTGTCAAGTGCAATTTATATAGCGTATGTTCGTGTTATAATTTTATTGGATTTATAGAATCTTTTGAAAGTTAATCTCTTTATAATTCTTTAATTCTATATCTATTGAATATGAAGGAAAATGTGTAATCAAACCATATAGACAATAAGCTATTTTTTCATATTGATAATACAAAATGTCACAAATGATATTTAACTGCGTTTTTTCAAGAAAATCTGTTAAGAACTTCAAATAACTGGTTGGCCAATTATAGCTAAAATCTAATCATCTCTTTATATGGATGTAAAGAAGAGGAATACGAAAGAATTATAATTTTGAGTATTGTAGTTTTGGAATTACACACATTCAACAGACATCATCGAAAATTAGCAAAATCGAACTCTAGGGACCCTAGAACGTGCTTATTCATTAAAAACACCACCGATTTTGTCCACCAAACGCAATATCTTCCTTACATAAAGGTGACGGTAGGTAAAAAAAGAGATATGAATCCAGAAAGTTTGGGAAAAACTGATTTAAACCTGTAATTATGGCATATTTTATTTGTGTTTATTCGTTGTATAAAATGCAAAAATTCTTACAATCGCGAATCTATGCCAAAATTAGAATACAATCCTTATGAATGAACTCCGATTCTCGCATCTTACTTGAAATATTTATTCACAAAGCCGTTACCTTAGTTCTTCCGCATCCGATATTAATTCAAGAAGTTCATAGATGCTCTAGTTTAATGCTACCATTGATACTTTCGAAGACAAATAAATATTAAGTCAAACAACGAACCCGTTGTTTCTGTAAGCAAATTATCGTAAAAGCCTTTGAGAAATCATAAAACAAATACAATTGTTATTGGTGTTGATTTGTTTCTTGACAATTTATTTATTGACATTATACGATAAATCAAAATATCATTGACCCTTTATAATCGTAGTATACTTTTTTTTTCACTTATTCAACGTAAATATAAATATTGTAATCTAATGGACATAGGTACAGACTCTTAATAAAAAATATTGTTTTTATGAATTTACTTCCTATCAAATATAAAAATTATCTAGTATGTCATATATATTCCGTATATGTATCAGCTGATACTGATAACTTATATAATATTAATAGAATACCATATTATTCAGAATTTAAGGCGCATTTTTGTTTTGCAAACAAAGTTAACGGCCGTTGCTGATATGTCATGCTTTGTTTCTTTTATATATATATATATATATATATACAGAGAATTTATTTTAAAATGCAACATTATAGTTCATCACTTCCATGGTTACTCACTATTGTCAAAAAATGACAGCAATGTAATATTTGTCCATTTTAAAATGCAACATTATAAATAGTTTTGCAGAACAGGAGATACCTCCAAAACACATCACAAATGATGTCAATTCTTATTACGACCGACTAGAATATTGCGTCAGAGGGATTGGGGGTATTTTTTAACAATTATTACATGAAAGTTATGAATTTTTGGAAGCTAAAGTTTTTAAGATGTACAACATTCATGTTTTGATTATTTGTTAGTCGTATGTAGGCTAATTTATAGGAAATTAGTTTTGATAATACAAAACTACAAATTTTGTATGTTGCATTTTAAAATGGACAAATTTTACATTGCTGTCATTTTTTGACAATAGTGATAGTGAGTAACGATGGAAGTGATTCGCCATATGTTGCATGTTAAAATAAATTCCCTGTATATATATATATATATATATATATATATATATATATATATATATATATATTTAGATTTTAACACTATTTAGTTTCTACTCTATTAATGTCAAAGTGGCGCAGTTATAAATACGAGTAAATAAGGGCACTTTTAGTAAGTGTACATGTTGTAGTTGTATTTTAGTATTAAAAGTTCCGTTTCTGATATGTAATCCTCTCTTTTTACCTCTTGCTAAGAGAGGTAATGGAATCATGCTAAAAATCTCATATCCAGATTTTAGTGGATATGCACGTTTTAAGGTCCGATTATAACATTTTGTTGATGATGTCCGTATATGTGTGTGTGTGGATGTTGGAGCCACGATTTCTCAAATGCTATAAGACTTAATAAATATTTAACTGCAGTATCCTCAATCTGACACTTATGGGAAGAGCTGATTAGATTTTGGTAACAATTGGACAACCGGAAGTAATAGTTTCTTTTAAAAAAATCTTCTAAATATAATTTTTTGGAAATTTTTGTTATCACAAATATTGAAGAACATAAAATTCTCCATCTAATAAACTTAAAAATTTTATTATATCTTGTATAGATTTAAAGATAAAGACACCATAATGTATAGAATAATTTAATGTCATACATCGCAGAGGCTAAGGCACTAAGGAAACCAGTAGACAAATTCAAATGTTTATAACATAAATTGTAAATGACAGATGTCAGTGTCAAAAATCAAAAGTTTTAGTTACATTCTGAAAGCTTTTTCTGGGAAGTACATTTAATCTTTCTTGTTGTTTTATTAATTAAATATTTAAAATTGTAGGTAAAATGCATATATACATCAGAAATGCCACCAATCCCACCAATCTGGTTAATGAATTGATCTCTGACATTTAGGAACTTCCTCATACAATGAAAAATAGATAGAATTATAAGGGGTCCCGTGGCCGCTTGCGCGTGTCTGGTCGCGAACCCGGGGGAACCGGGTTCGATCCCAACAGGCGCCAAATATTTCCAATTTTAAATGGCACAAAGTGACCCCTGTGGTGCACTCTCCACACCAGCTATGAGTGCCCGTGAGGTGACACCTGGTAAGCGCCCACACGGTTAAAATATATCGTCTTCATACCGATGTCTACATGTGATGTAGATACTGGCACACCCAGAAATGAGTAATATGCCGTGATGATATATTTATTTATTTTATTTATTTATATTTGGGTAAAGTTCTGTAATTCTTTTGTTATAAAACGACGGTTCGATAGCGAAGTGCAATATAATGCCTATATAGCGTAATATGGATATGGCGACAGGTCTTGTGTTGGCCACACCAGATTTTTACTTCCTTGTACGAAGTAAAGAAAGTATTGTAATCGCAAAAAAATTCGGTTTCCAGATTTCAACGGAAATATCCATTTTGACAACCCCTGAATCCATTTTGACTAATTTCATCGTGACGGCTGTACATATCTCGCATAACTGAAAAACGGGAAGCCGTAGAAAGTTAAAGTATTTAGGACTGTTATAACATCTAATTGTGCACCTCCCTTTTTAGTCATTACATAACTTTCGGAAGTGGTACTTTACTTGAAGCGTATAATAGATTTTATTGAAAAACTATATTAAAATATAATCCAAAACTTTTCAAATGTGGTATATAAGACTTTTATATCAATGGGAATAACATAATAGGTTTTAGTTAAAATGGACTAACCGGAAGCGGTACTTTACTTGAAGCATATAATATATTTTAATGAAGAACTATATTAAAATATAATCGAAAACTTTTCAAATTTGGTATATATTACTTTTATTTCAATGGAAATAATATAATAAATTTTGGTTAAAATAGTCTAACCGGAAGTGATACTTTACTTGAAGCTGTTATCAGTTTTTCTTGAAAAAAAAATCTGTTGTGGCCAGCACAAGACCTCTCGCCATTACCATATTAGGCTATAAGTATTGAATTGCACTTCTCTTTCAAACCGTCGTTTTATAACAAAAAAAAATACAGAACTTTACCCAAATACTGTTTTTTATTGTATTTAACATGTCTTCTGCACACATATAATTCTAATCATATTTATTTTTCATTTTATGAGGAAGTTTCTAAATGTCAGAGATTCTTCCAATTCATTAACCAGATTGGCGGTATTTCTGATGGATATATGCATTTTACCTATAATTTCAAATATTTACTTAATAAAACAATAAGAAAGATTAAATATACTTCCCAGAAATAGTTGCCAGAATGTCACTAAAACTGTTGATTTTTGACACTGACATGTGTCATTTAAAAACTATGTTATAAACATTGGAATTTGTCAACTGGTTTCCTTAGTACCTTGGCCTCTGCGATTAAATTACTCTATATATTTTAGTGTCTTTATCTCTAAATCTATATAAGATATAATAAAATTTTTAAGTGTATTAGATGGAATATTTTAAGTTCTTCAATATTTAATAACAAAAATTTCCAAAAAATTATATTTAGAAGAATTTTTCTCAGAAACTACTACTTCCGGTTGTTCAATTGTTACCAAAACCTTTTCAGCTCTTCCCAGGAATGTCAGATTAAAGAATCCATAGTTAAACAATTCTTAAGTCTTATGGTTTTTGAGGAATCGTGTCTACAACATCCAGACATACACACATACACACATCCACACATCCACACACACACACACACACACACACACACACACACACACAGATATCATTTTTAAAATGTTATAATCGGATTCGAGGGACCTTAAATCGTACTTATTCACTGAAATCTGGATATGCGAATTTTAGCATGAATACAATACCTCTCTTAGCGACAGATAAAAATCTGATGTGGCCAACACAAAACCTCCCGCTATTTAATTTTTAATCATTTAAATACATACCTACGTATTTACTAACGCTGCAAACTGTTCCATTGCAGAAAACTATTGCTTTATTTACTATTTTCTTTTTAAAATGTCACTATTATTAATTTGAAGTGATTAGTTTTTTGACAGTGACATTTACTGTCAGTTACATTCATTTGAAATATGAACTGTGTAACAAAGGAATTGTGTTTATCTTAGGCTTCGGGACTAATAAAAAAATTGTTTTTTTTTTAATTTATCTGTAAAATATATAGAAAAAGTATTAATGTATTCCTGTAGAAAATTCAATAATCTTTAATTTTCATAAGACAAAAAATGCGAAAAAATGGCATTTAATGGTATTTTTTTAAGAAAAACCATTATCAGCTTCAGGTAAAGTGTCATTTCCCGTTATCCGATTTACAACAAAATCTAATGGCTTCTTTTTATATTAGAATAGGATAGAAATACAAAATTTCAGAATTTTCTGAATGATAGTATTTGAGTTAGAGCGAAGACAAAATCCATACCCATACACACACACACATACACACATACAGACATCTTCGTGAAAATGTTAAAATTGGATTTTAAGGACCTTAAAACGTGGTCATTTACTAAAATCTCGATATATGATTTTTAGCACAATCCCTACACCTCCCTTAACAAGGGTAGCGGGAGGTAAAAAATGGTGTTATTTTGATTTTAGAAATCAATGTTTCAAATAAAAGTTTTAGAGAATTGAATTCTGCGTCTAAAACATGAAGTATGATTAAATTAGCTCTTTGTATAAGCGAGATATGTAAATTTAAAAATTATGTACTTTTTAAAATACATATATTGTACTTTTTTATAACCACACCCCACTCCCTCAACTAGAAGGGCTTGCTAGAAGTGGATTAGTTACAATTATAACTTAAATTTGGAATATTACATATTAAAAGTTTAAATTTATTGACGTCTTCTTGAATTATTACAAGAGTTTAAATTAGTAATATGAATAATAAATAATCGACCAACAACTATTTTTTGTTATTATCTGACCAATAGCGCATCTGACCGAACAAAAATTTAAACAATGGAGGACTTATTATACATACAGTTTCTCATTTAGTTACATTTTTAACTACAAGTTAACAAAAAAAGTTTTGTCAATTTAACCTACAGTTAAAATTTACCTTAGCAATACAACTGCGCATAAGCGTATTAACATCTATTGTTTTATCTTGTATACAAACGAAGAAGTACCGAATTCAGTCATAATGATATATCTACATAATTTGTTATACGAGCAAATTATAATATTTAGTTGTGGAAGTGGAACAAAATAAAGAATGTTTTGCTTGTATTTCTTTAACGAATACAAGATGAACCAGTTTACTGTGATTGTGTCATTTATATTAGTAAATAAACATATTGATTGCATAATAATTTGATTTGTACCGTAATACAAATGTTCATTGATCTTTATTTTAACGTATAACCAAAATTTAATGCATAACCGTCAAAAAATATAAAAATCAGCGTTCACAATACAAATACGCAAGTACCTTACTTAATCAGCAAAAATTTAATAAACATTTAAGTCACAGACCTCTGATTGATGAATTTGCAATGTACAAGTCAAGTTCGATTGAGTGAAACAGAATTTTACTTTCTACCATGATTTTTTACCTTCCGCCTTCCGTTACCTTTAGGTAAAGAAGGTATTGTTTTTGTCAAAAGATTCGGTAGTGAATGAATAATCACGATTTAGGGTCCCGAGAATACGATTTTACTAGTTTTACGATATCTGTATGTGTGTGTGTGCGTGTCTCTCTGTGTGTGTGTGTGTGTGTGTGTATGTGTGTGTGACAAAAATTTCTGCGACGATAACTTGAATACTACAATAATTCTACAAATTATAATTATTCCGTATTTCTCTTCTGTTTTGCATATGAAGAGTTGATTAGATTTTGGTTATAATTGGTCAACCGGAAGTTCCCTTATTTGAAATTCTTAACAGCTTTTCCTGACACAACGCAATTAAATATCATGTTTTGACATTGACATATGTGATTATCAATATAAGAGAATATCTTATTCTCTATACGGTTTGATTATAAATTTTCCTTCATATTCAATAGATATAGAGCTAAAGAAATTAAATTTCTGAAATCAGTCAGCTTTGCTATAATCATGGAAACAATTATAACTGACAGATATCAGTGTCAAGTGCAATTTACGTAGTGAACCTATGTTCGTATTATAATTTTATTGGATTTATATAATCTTTTCCTTGGAACTCTCCGCATGACATTTGAGAAAACAGTATATGTTCGTGTTACAGTTTTACGGGATATATAGAAATTTTTCCAAGGAACTTTTGGTATGCAATTTGTACAAAATACATAGAATTGACGGAAGGTAATGTGCTGGCCACATCAATTTTTACCTTCCGTCACCTTTAGGTAAGGAAGGTATTGTCTTTGGTCAAAAAATTCGGTGATGAGTTTTTAATGAATAAGCACGTTTTATAGCCGAGACAGACGACAAAAATTAATGATCATTAACGGTTAGTTATAGTATGCTTACCTTAAGGTGATACTGTTGACAGATGTCAAAATTGCGTCTATTAATAAACCAGAAAATATTGACTGTAGTAAGCACGTGCTACTTATTGTTTTGTACTGTACGAGTACAATACAATAATTGTAACGTGCTTACCACATTTAATATTTTTTGGTTTGTTAATAGACGCAATTTTGACATCTGTCAACAGTATTACCTTAAGATACGCATACCATAACTAACCGTTAATGATCATTAATTTTTGTCGTCTGTCTCGGCTATTAGGGTCCCTACAATACGAATTTACTATTTTTAAGATGATGTCTGTATGTATGTATGTATGTATGTATGTATGTATGTATGTATGTGTGTGTGTGTGTGTGTGTGTGTGTGTGTGTGTGTGTGTGATAAATTTTTCTCCGACGATAACTGCAATACTACAATTCTAAAAATTATAATTCTTTCGTATTCCTCTTCTGTTCATCCATATGAAGAGTTGATTAGATTCTGGTTATAATTGATCCACCGGAAGTACCCTTATTTGAAGTTTTTAACAGTTTTTCTTAAAAAAAACGCAGTTAAATATTGTTTTTTGACATTTTGTTATTATACATATTAAAGAAAATATTCTTCTCTATACAGTTTGATTATACATTTTCCTTCATATTCAATAGATGTAGATTTAAAGCATTATAAAGAAATTATTTTCAAAAATTAGTCAGCTTTGCTATTTATCATGGAAACAGCTGATGCTGATATATTAAAAAAAAATATAATTGACAGATGCCAGTTGCAAGTGCAAAACTAAATATGAAAAGTGTAGGATCACAAAATTGGTATGTCATAGTGCTCCTCGCAAGTGACACGCAGAGAAAGGCCAAAGAGAAGATGGAAGGACTATATCTCAGAAGACTGAAAGGAATGCCTGTGTCAAGAAGATGTGTTGTGTGTTGGAGATGTATATGTCAGGACGATTTCTCAAATACTACGAGAGTAAAACATTTTAAACTTTATATTCTTCATTTTAACAGTGATGGGAAGAGTTGATTAGTTTCGTTTAACAATTACAGAACCAGAAGTAGGTAATAGTTTACTTTGAGCATTAAATAGTTTTTCTTAAAAAATATATGACTAAATATTATTTTTTTAAATTTATATTAAATATTACAAATATCTTCATTTATATTAGACTTAAAATTAAAAAATTAAAAAAATTATCTTTTGTAATAAATCATGCAGCCCAAACTACTTCCAAGGAAATCATTTAAGAATATAAATTCAAATATTTATATATGACAGATAAAAGACATAACTGTCAAAAAGTAGTTTATTACTTACTATATTCGTGATATAATGTTGTAAGACATAAAAAGAGTAATACGATCAGAATATCAGAAAGCCTTGAAGCTGTTTACTGGATTTTTACCTCCCGCTACCCTTGATAAGGGAGGTATAGTGATGTAACAACTTTTTGTGTTCGTTTTATTTGAACCGGTGAAGATTTTTGGAAAAAAATTCAAATAGAAAAACTTCTTTAATTCATTTACTACATCTTTGTCACTGTATATTAGAGTCTATCTCGGAAGGACGAAAAGTTCCTCGCTTAGTGTTTTTTTTTTTGTGCTGCAAAATCCAAAACAAACGTGTTCGAATGCTAGTTTTTATTATTTTTCTTATCATTTTAGAAACAAATATGATATTTTTATTACATAAGCCAATTTTAAAAATATAAATAAATAATAATCTGAAAAAACCAGAGCAATATCTTTAATAACTACAAAGAAATAAGCAGTTAAAGTTAAAAATTGTGAAGACATTTAATTGAGATGATTTTTTCGAGAAATGTGAATTTTCAAATGTTCGCAATTTGTCGGAAAATTTCTTATAAGATCACGTAACTTTTAACTTTAAAGTAGCTAGAAAGGTTTCTATCCCTAACTAAAATTGAGCTGAAATCCTCCAACATGGCGGCGTTCAATTAGTCACAAAGATTGAACATTGAGTCCGCTATCCAGTTATGTATAGAGATCAGTGGATGTAGATCTACATCCTCAAACTACACGGCGGGAGGTTATGTGTTGGCCACATTAGATTTTTAAAATCGCTTGTTGAGGAGACAATCGAATTTATTTTGTTTTCTCGCATATTCTGTTGTTGTATTTACATAATAGAAATAGAGCCTAGTTAAGAACATAAGGACTATGGACACTTTAAGCTGCTGGAATTTGAGCGCCTTGGTCTAACCGTCTAACGTTATCTGGAGCGACGGAATAAAACTCATGTTGTTTGTTAGTTACAATATAAAATGTAAAATGGATTCGCATTCGTAGTCCTGAAGATAAACGGTTCGATCTTGAATAATCATCTACCGACTATAAAACATAGTGGATGTTATTTTATATTAAAACTAGTTCTTACAATTATATGATAGGGACAAACAAAGTTTAAACATAGTACATTATACTACAAGGGAGAGAAATAATTTTTTCAGATATATATTTGTAGCTAGAGTGCGAATCTCGCGGTTCGTTTTCTAAACTTGGACTCGTACGTTAACAGATTGCCTTATCTGGGCCTGCTTTAGGTGCGGACAACCCGGACATTTGTCCGGGGCGGCAAATCTAAAGGGCGGCATTTTGGCTGGGAATGTGACAAAATATTGATAAGTTATATACACAATTAATCGAAATTTATACTTCTTGTCGATTTTTTTCTTTGGCGGAAAGTAATATGCAATTTACATTCCGTATTTATTGTTTTTGCCTAAAAGCTAAAAAAAGTATCCGTAATCCATAATTCTGAAGAAAGCAACCATAAAAGAGTGATCTGTTTTAGAAAATAACTTATTTTAGGGTTCCGTACATAAAAGGTAAAAAAATAACCTTTATGGCGAGGCTTCGGTGTCTGTCCATCCGTCCGTCGGTATGTCTCACGTGGTTTTCTCAGAAACTACACAAGCTATCGACTTGAAATTTAAATTTATTTTGAATAAAAGATATATAATTTTAAAATATATAACCGATAGTATTTACTTTTAAACAGGGGTGTTAAGCGTTGACTAAAGTAACTAATTCAGTTGTTTTTTAATCACCTCAATGTAATTCTAAATGGTAGTCATGGTAATTAGTAGTCAGGGTGACTAAAAATTTGAGTAAATACTACCGGTCTATATGTTTAAGGGGCGGCAATTTGTCTTTTTGTCCGGGGCGACGTAAACGCTGGAGCGGGCGCTGGCCTTATGATACTTGTTTTTTAATATACTATTTTAAAATATTCGAGTTTTTAATGTTATTAATATTTACGTCACACACCAGATGTCTCCTACACCTTTAAAAAAAATGAACGTAGAAAACAATGAAATAACAAAAGTAAATTAAATAATAGGTATGTACTTATTTGTTCAAATTTATAATGTCACACTATATAGAAACCGTGAGCGTTAGTATGAAAATGAAAGATAGTGAATGACATATGCTGTCGGTGGTTGTCACAACTTGGACTCTAATATACATCAAGGTGGTAGATTTTGCGTTTGTCTAGCTTACACCTGCTGAAATATTAAAGATGCAAAAAAAGGTTTAATGTAAGAGTTGTTTAGTACCATCTTATCTATAATGTAGCATAACATTTTTTCATGGCCTACTAATTTTTTGGAAAAATAAAATAAAATAAAATAAATATATCATCACGGCATATTACCCATTTCTGGGTGTGCCAGTATCTACAACACATGTAGACATCGGTAATGATGATATATTTTTACCGTGTGGGCGCTTACCAGGCGTCACCTCACGGGCACTCATAGCTGGTGTGGAAAAATAACTTACTTTTATTTTTTAAATGGAGTACGCTGCATATTTTTACGGAATAACGTTCTAAATCAATTTCTTTTTACAATGATTGTTTAAAAAATAAGAGTTTTATTCTAAATTATATGTAATAAAGCAAATAATAAAATGATAATAGTTGGCTGTTATTTTTTACAACAGTCGCCTACAAATAAGGATCAAGTGGTCCTAGAAAAATCACACCGTTGTCAAGGAGAATTTATAAATCAACAAAAAAATTCTTCAGTATGACAGAAAGAGAAGAATTTTATTATTCCTGTATGTTTAAATTTTATGTTATTATGAAAATACTTAAACGCCACACAGCCGATATGCAAATAACGAATTGTAAATCTCAGCCGCGTCCGTTATTTGCATCATATCTGCCTAATGACGTTAATAACTATTATTATTTGCTTTATTAGACATCATTTAAAGGCAAAACTCTACTTTGTTATACATTATTAGAAAGAGAAATTGATTTAGACCATATTCCGTAAAAATGTACAGGATGATTTTAAAAATAAAAGTAAGATAAATATCTTACGGAAAATTAGCAGGACCGGTTTCAATTTAGACGTAAGTCATAAAAAAAATCTGTTGTGGCCAGCACAAAACCTTCCGTCAATTCGATGTATTTTGTATATATCCCATACCTAAAGTTCCTTGAAAAAGATTCTGTATATCCTGTAAAATTGTAACCCGAACACACTATTTTTTACAAATTTTATACCGAAAGTTCCTTTCCCTGTTTTATTAGGGGTCGCTGTTTCTTACTCTTCTCTTTAACTCATTCCTGTCCAACACATCTTCTTCACGCAATTCTTCCTCTCCCAAATCTTCTGCTACACAGTCCTTCCATCTTCTCTTTGGCCTTTCTCGTACTTCCGGCATTGAAAATTCAAATCTTGAGGCGAGGCGCAACTGCAAGTCACTTGCGAGGGACACTCTATGACATTCACATATAACTTTGGTTTTGCATTTGACACTGACATCTGTCAATTAAATTTTTTTGAATATCTCTGCTGTTTCCATACTGAGCCTGTTTCACATTTTTCAAAAACTATTTTAAATGAAAGTTTATGGAATGATTTTCTTAATAATAATTTTTATTTTAAAAATTTGTTGTTATTTGTGGAAATATTTAAATAAAAAGAATGGCGTCCTGAAAAACTACCCCCCACTCCTGTGACGTAGAAGCACACACATTACATCATTAATAGCCAATAGGAAAATAGTTCTTCCATCATCTACGTTTATTCATATTATTCATATAAATAAACGTAGGCTAAAGTTTGTCACATGTTAATAACAAAATATTTTAATTTGACATTTGACGCTGAGATTGCTCATTGTAAATGAATAATAAAATAATAATGGCTAATTCAAATTACACTCAAGCTAAATCGGACAATTAACCGAAGCTCGATAGCTGGATGATGGCTGAATTTATATCAGAACGATTGTTTTACTGCTACCGAAATAAGGCGTGTTAAAGAGTTGAGGTAAAATAAAATATAAAAACTGAATTTATTATATAAATTGATAATATATTTTACTTTAAAGTTCTGGTCGTGATTCTTATTTGACACTTGTTTGACAACTTTGACAATACACTTGACACCTTAGAACAGCTGAAGATGTATGTACTCTGACGTCACATTCTGTTTCTGATCACGTGACTTCAAAATTTTATCCAAATTTCAAAAATTAATTGTAAAATATCTAAAGGATAATTCGTGATATTTTCAAATTTGAGGCTTTTTAAAGAACAATATCTTTTCAATTTTAATACTTCGAAGACATAAAAATTCTTACAACAGCCCTATTTTAGCAAAGCTGACTATTTTTTGAAAGTTATTATATCTTAGTGTCTCTATAACTCTATAACTATTGAATATGAAGAAAAATGTATAATCAAACCGTATAGAGAATAAGATATTTTTTCATATTGATAATCACAAAATGTCGAAAAATGATATTTAACTGCGTTTTTTCAAGAAAAACTGTTAAAAACTTCAAATAGGGGTACTTCCGGTGGATCAATTATAACCAAAATCTAATCAGCTCTTCATATGGTTGTAAAGAAGAGGAATACGAAAGAATTATAATTTTTAGAATTGTAGTATTGGAGTTATCGTCGGAGAAAAATTTGTCACACACGGACACACACACACACACACACACACACACACACACATACACACATACAGACATCATCTTAAAAATAGCAAATTCGTTATTCTAGGGACCCTAAAACGTGCTTATTCATTAAAAACTCACCAACGAATTTTTTGACCAAAGACAATACCTTCCTTACCTAAAGGTCACGGAAGGTAAAAATAATGGAGGACACCATTGTATGATTCCATTTCATATTCTTTGAATAATATTTTTTCTTTATTTGATCCTTTATGACACGATTTTACAATTAAATTTTCTTTGCTATTTAACAGATATTACAATGTTGCTAAAATATTTTTGACAAAAGACTTTGCAGCTTAAAACGCGCTAATGAAGTTCATTGAATTCCATCCATTGCATTTATTTATTTTTAAAACACCTATATCATAAAGTACGTCATCTGTTATTATTACAAATGAAGGATATTATATGTTTCGCAATGTATTGTCTCGTCCCACAATAGTCAAAATCTCGTATATCACTTCATCTCATCAGCATTTATTTCGTGTTGATCGTCTGCTGTTTACATCGGGGTCGTCGAATGTATAAACTGACTTGAGATTGGTGACGCGTCACTGGACAAAAGACAAACGCAGTTTACATATGCGCCTTCGCTAGAAATGTTGTGGTCCGTAATTCCGAGAGCAGCACTTATCTAAATAAATAAATAAATATAACTTCAAAAATTTTAGATTAAGCTCAGTATATTAGTTAGAAAACAGTTTTCTTCTTTGTAATTGGAAAACTTTGAAATTTAATAAAAATAAAACTTCATAAAACACCCAGGTCGCGTTTCTAAGTGTCTGGTCGCAAATCTGGGAACCCGACCGACGCCAAAATTATATCGAATTTTACATAGCATAAAAGTGACCCCTGTAGTGGTAGCACGCACTTTAGAATTCTATCAAATGAAGCATTTGTTTTCGCTTTTCGCCACGAAGCGAAAATTTAGTAGCATGCGTGTCTCAAAATATTCGCCTGCAAGCGTACGACTCGAGGCGAAAGTGTCAAAGTAACGTCATTATTTTGCCACAATTCTATTCAAAGTCAATTTATATATAATTTATACATTTATTTTATACAACTGTCATATTATTTTTTATTTTAATAATATAAAATCCAAAAAAAATTCGGAACAAAAAACGAATATAGAAGTCTAAAGTGCTTGCTACCAAGATTCGTAAAAGTAAAATCGCATTCGCCTAAACGGCACGCACGCATTACCGATATCTATAATCGAAGCATTTTGGCACGCGCATCAATGGGTAATATGCCGTGATGATATACAGAATGTATCAATAAGCTAGCTCACTATTTGTAACTTTTTTAATTGAAGAGATACGACGTTGGTTAAATAAGCAAAATTGTGTCATATTATAAAAGAAAATTGGTCACGTCGATAAAAAAAAATTGTATCAGCGGTTCCCAAAATTTGGGACAAAATATATATTTTTTAAATGGAACCCTATATTTTTTATTCTCTTATTCGAATGGGTATTTTTTTTTCTCTTTTCAATAAGGTAATATTGATTATGTACAATTTTTTTTTAATAAACGAGTTATTTACGGTTAAAAATAAAATTTTTGTAAACTGTTTTATCAGTTTGTTTAGCCAAGTAAGTCATGGAAACAATTGATTCTTTGTTTGTTTGACGTTTAATAATTTCTTCCGTAAAGTTCTCTGTGTTTAATAATGTTTAATAACTTTACAAATGAAGAAAAATTAGATATATGATCTTGCTACATGGAAAGTGGAATATAAATTCTGTGCAAACTTGCATATGAAAGGAAGTTTCCAGAGTGGAACCAACCGCAAAGAACAATGTTCAAGCGATTAGCATTGTCTGTTAAATGGCTTTCAATTTGAAGATTCTCTTTAATTTGTTATTACTGTAAAATAAGTTAATAAAATAATTTTATAAAAGACAATTTTTTCCATGGCTTACTTGACTAAATTAACTAATAAAAGAAATTTTTTTATCTTTAAACGTAAATAACTCGTTAATTTGACAAAAATGTTCATAAACAACAATACCTTATTGAAAAGAGAAAATAACTCTCCGATAAAAGAATAAAAAATATGTGGTTCCTTTTAAAAAATATATATTTTATCCCAAATTTTGGGAACCGCTGACACAATGGGGTCCTATACCATTTTTCTTTTCTTTTTTTTCTGTGAGAACAGGATAAAATAAGAATTTTAGTGCAAACGCGACTTAAAAATTTTACGTAATAAGCGAGATATGAATTTTTAAAGTTTAAGAATTTGTGCATGACGTAGCAGATACTAACAAGTGATCGACAAACAATGGGACAAACTGTTAGTTATAGAGGGAACAATTTTTTTCATGTTTGCATAGCTGAAATGTTTGTAAATAAAAACTTATACGTTATATTCATGAAGAAATTATTATTAAGTATAAATAACGTAAATAATAACCTTTTTTTCCTAATAAATTATACAACATTGAAACAGTTTGACAATAATATTACACAAAGCATGACGACGGATGGCGCCAGTGTTGGCCTGTTTTGAAGTTTCAATATTAATTTAACTAATATTATTATTAATTTAATTAATATTACAAATTGATTTAATTATAAATGTAGTATTATTGTTAATATTACTAGATGTTATAATTAAACAAATTCATCAAACACAAACTTGTTAAATGTTTTGTTAGGTTATGGAACAACATAACATTTCAAATTCTTTTAAAGGTGACCGCTAAAGACGCGCGATTCTCCTTTTTAAAATCAGGCCACCAATCAAATTCTTAGTACCTAACGCGTCATACCCAATTAGTAATCATCTTCAATCGCTTATAGTTTGTGACCTAGCCAATATTTAAAGAAAATTTTTTCACTAATACTCATTAATTTATGTTTATTTTCGTCTTCTTATTTAAGATAGTTAAAATATGACTATGGTATAGGACCCTATTTTTTTTTTGTCTACATGATCATTTTTCTAATATAAAATGCAGAGGCGTAAATAGCCTAAGGCCGATATGGCCGCGGCCATAGGCGCCTTATTGGAAAGGCGCGAAAATGATTAAATTGCGATTGATATTGTCATTGAATTTTGAATTACATGCCATACTTTCTCTATCGACTGTACTCAACATAGTACCCCCGCATAATGCAAATAATAAATAAATTTCCAATAGGTACCCTATTTATATTTACTTCATTTGTTTGATTAATGCAAAGATTTAGTTCATTTCTGAATTTTTAGTCGTAATTTTGTAAGTTTCGGACTATAACGTCGTAATCTCTGTGGCTACATATTTTTATTATAAACGTTCTCTAATATCAACGTTTGTAGATACTTCTTATTGCGATGGCTAGCATGACATCTTTTATTTTCATATGTTCCTTAATAATGTTGGTACAAAATTTTGGGGAAAGTAAAAATTCTAAATAATCAATTTCAAACCAAAGCAGAGGATATAACGCGTTCTTCCAAATTACTAAAAAGTTTAAATGAGACAGACAAATACATTGCTGTCAATCAAATGTCAAATCACAACTTATAGGAAAATTCAACGGTTATCTGCCATATTGACAAGATGTCATTAGAGGTTAATTTTGTTTAAATAATTATACCTGTTTTCTAAATATTAAATTAGATGTAGAAAAAATACTGTGTGCACCTTGTGCCCGAAATATGTTTAGTGCTCTTGAGTGTTTTTCTGACTAAATTTCTTACAATATTTAAATATAATACTTCTGTCAGATTCGTTCCCTATGTTTAATTTTAAATGGAACGGGCAAATACATTGCTGTCAATCAAATATCAAGTCGTAACCATGAATATGACAAACCCAATGTTTCACGTTAAAAAATACTCACGGTATAAGCTTTGTAATATAAGTTACTGAATTTTAAATTTATATGTGACGTCAAATTTTTAATTTATACTCCTCCTAGTAAGTAAAACAAACACAGGTCCACAGTATGTTTCTTAAAATAATTTTATAACTTATAAAATATGGAATATGCTTTAGAGCAAGCAGATTCAAATAATCTGTCAAAAATTTATGTTGAGATGGATAACTGTGACTTTCAAAAAATTATAGTTGTACCAAGAACCAAGGCACAAACTTAAAAACTGTTGTTGTAAATATTTTTAATAAATATGTTTTATTTTAATAAAAATTATGTTTCATACAATTTCATGTAATTTATATATATAGTGGTGGACAAAAGTATGGAAATTTTTAAATATTTCATTTTTTTTAAATATGTTTATAGTTCTCGCAAATTTGAATCGTATTTTCTAAAGTCAATATATCGAAGAATATATTCACAAGTAATCTTTTGACTGTACGATTTAAGTGAAATAACATATACTCGTTTTTGGGGTGGACAAAAGTATGGAAACTTATTGAAATATGATTTCGATTGTCTTACTTTTAGTTGTATTTTGTCATTTATTTAGTAAGTTGATGTAAAGATGGGTAAAAATAAATATTTTTCCGACGACTTACGAGAAAGGGTAGTACAGCTTCATAAAGATGCTATGAAACGGAGCAATATTTAATTTTTTTTTAAATCAGTAGAAGTGGCATATCAAAGATTTTGAAAAAAAAAATCTCGGTATAGAAGTGTTAAAATTAATATAAAAGTCGGTGGTCCAAGAAAACTAGTGCTAGAATTGACAAAAACCATTCGGCATGTATCCGTAAGTGATCCTACTTTATCATCCAGTGAACGTTCTGTAAAAATTCGGGAACAATTTCATGTAGATTTGAGTGATCACATTGTGATACGATGACTATGTGATGTATTATTACTAGGCAAAATAGCCATTAAGAAACTAGTATTATCAAAGAAAAACAGGAGGGCCAGAATTGCATTTGGTTAGGAACACTCATCGTGGACGAGTGAAAAATGGCATACTGTCCTTTGGAGCGATAAAAGCAAGTTCAAGATGTCTAACATATTGACTCCCGTCGGAACTAAATATTTTTGACTTGCTTTCATCGCTTCAAAAAACAGTATGCCATTTTTCACTCGTCCACGATGAGTGTTTCTAAGCAAATGCAATTCTGGCCCTCCTGTTTTTCTTTGATAGTACAGGTTTCTTAACGGCTATTTTTCCTAGTAATCCTATATCACATAGCCATTGTATCACAGTGCGATCACTCAAATCTACATGAAATTGTTCCCGAATTTTTGCAGAACGTTCACTGGATGATAAAGTAGGATCACTTACGGATAGACGCCGAATGGTTTTTGTCAATTCTATCACTAGTTTTCTTGGACCACTGACTTTTATATTAATTTTAACACTTCTATACTGCAATTTTTTTTTAAATCTTTGATATGCCACTATTACTAAATTGGAAAAAAAAATTATCGCTGTTTCACAGCATCTTTATGAAGCTGTACTACCGTTTCTCGTAAGTCGTCGGAAAAATATTTATGTTTACCCATCTTAACATCAACTTAATAAATAAATGACAAAATACAACTGAAAGTAAGACAATTAAAATCATATTTCAATAAGTTTCCATACTTTTGTCCACCCAAAAAACGAGTATATGTTATTTCACTTAAATCGTACAGTCATTCGGCCCGATTCTGTAAGAAGAGTTACTAGAATAAAGTTACTAAAATAGTCTCTAAAATGAAGGTCAGTTACTACTACAGTAACTTGTTATTTTTTGTATTCTATAAGCACAAAGTCATTACAGTTTTAGATACTTAGTTGCTAAACAAGTTATTACGCTAGAGACTAGCCAAACGTAGTATTTAAGGTGTAGTAACCTTTCAGAATGGCTGGAATTTGGATGAATTTTGAATTTCATAGAGCATTGGCAGATTTGGAAAATTGGTATGTATAAATAAGTAACTGTAAATAATTTTCGGTAACGTTTATTTATGAAATTGGAAAATTTATTTGATAAATTTATATTAACATTTTTATTGCACAGAAGAAGAAATAGGTTAAAAAATAGATTGGTAAAAGACGAGAGTAATCCTTTCTTAATTTCGGATATAAAATTTAAAAAATTGTTCTTACCATAACAATTTAACCTCATTAGTTTTCAGGGGATGGATTTTCATTTCGAGCATTATTTTGTGGTTTTCTAAATAAGTTAATAATATTTCCAACAGTTCGTTGGTTGTTCTTGAAGCCCTAGGCTTGTTATATACCGTGATGCAAAAAAGTATAACACTTGTTCACATGTAAACACTAAGAAATGTCACTTGTCAGATTAGAACATACGCAGAAGAAGAAATACGCATGCGCACCACAATTCATGTTCCTCATTTCACTCTGATTTCACTGCTATCTTAGTAACTAAGTTTGTTTAGTTACTCTGGTAGTAACGTTCCTAAACATATAAATACAAAATACGATATATGTATTCAGTTACTAGGATAGTTGCTATCAGAGTAACTTCATAGTAACGTTGCTAACAAGTTACAATGTTAGATACTTTTTACAGAATCGGGCTGATATCAAAAGATTTCTTGTGAATATATTCTTCGATATATTGACCTTAGAAAATACGATTCAAATTTGCGAGAACTATAAACATATTTTTAAAAAATGAAATATTTAAAAGTTTCCATACTTTTGTCCACCACTGTATATATATATATATATATATATATATATATATATATATATATATATAATTTTATTTGCACTAATTTTGAATAATATGAAATGAAAAAGAAAACCGTTCTGAGGAATGTTGAAGGTTAGCAGGATTTCTGTAAAACGGTACTATGATTAGTAATATTTTACTTTGACTCGTTAAACGTAATATTTTAACCGCATCATCCAAGAGTAGTAGATTGCACCGAAGCAACGCCCATGGTTTATTACATAGATAAACACGATTACATGGAATACTCTCGGAGAGATGCACTCGATTTCGAGCTTTAGCCCGTCCCGGCCCGAAGCCCGCCTCGATTTCGAGTCGATCAACAAGCCGGGCCGAAGATATTTTTTATCGGGCCGAATCGGGCTAATCATTTTCAAAAATCGAGGCGAGTCGGACTTTTGATTTTGGCCCGGCCCGAAAATTCGAGCTTTTCGGGCCGGCCCGAAAGATCTTATAGTTCAATCAAATGCACAGTTTCCTTATTTTATTGAAAATGGATGAAGTTAAAAAGGATCAAAATGATTTAATAACAACATACTTCACATATTAATAAATAAAAATGTATTATTTTACTTCAAGAATTTAAGGTTATTCATTAAAGCATAATAATTATATTGCGATGTTGCTATTATTATTGTTATTACTCGTATATTTAAATAAAAGTGATTTTTGTTCCTACCATAATGATTTCTTGTCCTATTTTTTGAGCAGAAACGAAGTCAGATAAAAAATCTTTATGTAAATTATATTTTTTATATAAGATTTGTGAAAAAGTTGTTTAAATTTTCGAACGTTTTTGGTAAACAAAGTGTTAAATACTCGTAGGTCTGTAATTTTTATAACAAACTTACACTAGAAGGATCTCTTTTTTAACTACTTATGTTAACTAATATTGAAAGTTATAAGAATGTAGAGGTTTTTTTTATAAGTTTGACACGAAAAAAGTTAAATATTTCGCCTTAACATAAAAATCAACATTAGGAATGCCGGATGCACCCAATTTCGAGCTTCGGCCCGGCCCGGCCCGAAGCCCGGCCCGATTTCTAGTCAATTTTCGAGCCTGGCTAGTTAATTTTTTTGTCGAATCGATCTTCGAGTCGGGCCGGCAATTTTTATTTTCGGGCCGAGTCGATCCAAACCTCAAAGCCCGGCCCGGCCCGGTCCGAATGCATCTCTATACTCTCCCTTGCCAAAACGATTTTCTTTCGTGTCATCGACTTACATTGAAGTTGTAATGTCGTATCGTTATATCGCCAATAGTTTTTATTAAAATTATGAATGAAAAGTTTTATATTTTTAAAATATTTTGGTACAAAATCAATTAAAATTAGTCATATTTACATATGACAAAAAATATACAACTTTTTTTTTTAGTACCGGACTTCCATTGTCGCGAATCGTGTAATCGACCACTGAACTCATACCTACGCCTTTCAAGCATACTTTAGATTTTTTCAAGAATAAATATAAGTACTTACTTCAACACCTACTTTCTACTTCTATTTTAAATATTTTACGAAAAGGAACATGTGAGTAGTATTACACCTTCAGTTAACATTGTAGAAAAAAATAAACATCTCTGCGCCTCCGTACATTTTCAGGTTTTTACGGAAACAAATATTTCATGTCATTACGCCTTCAATTCATATTTTAGGAATAAATACTCCTTCTACTTAAATGTTTGGCAATTTTAAACAATTTCCGGTCGATGATACATTTTTATAAATAAATAAATAAATAAATAAATAAATATAGTTATATATATATATATATTATATAATCACGGCTAATTACCCATTTTGGGGTATACTAATCTGCTTCTATTAACAGGATCGCTAATGATAATTTCAGCACCACAACTCACTTTTGTGCTGTTTAAAAATTTGAAATAAGTTTTAAGTTTCAAATTTGACTTTGGTCGGAAATCGGAATTGAAGTCTGCTGAACCACAACATATATTTTTGTCTTCTAATAAATACCCCTTTTTAAAATAAAAAATAAAAACTTAAAAGTTAGAATAACAGCAAACAAAAACCAGGATAAAATTGATGACAGACAAAATATAATTGAATACATCACAGCAACCCTTATTAATTAATGGTATGACAGCTAGGCATAAAAAAAGAAAAATACTTAATTTTATTTTCTTTAAAAACATATGTAAGGTTTGACGAAATATCTTATATGCACCTCAAGTCGTACAGTGCAATTTTTGGTCTCGAATGCTTGCAACACTCCGGCCCTTCGGGCCTTGGCGTTGCAAAATGCATTCTCGCCCAAAAAACTGCACCTACGACTCTTGGTACATAAATAACTATTTATTTTTTACACGATTTAATTATTTATTTTTTTCTTAATATTCAACATATTTAGAGATAAAAGAATTATGAAGCAAAATCTTGCAATCTATGCTGCTAAGCTGCACCATGGAAAGAGAATATCAGTGTAGTGATCTGTGTGGAATATTCAAATATTACTATACTTGCCGTCAAATAAATATGGATTGGAGTTTTCAAGACTGTTGCCAATTAGTTATTAGTTATGAAAAAGCGGTATCAACGCAAGGCAAAGGACAGGGGGGGTAGAAGGGAAAAAATTGAGCATCAGTCCATATTTATTTGACGGCGAATATAATTGATACATAATATCTTCTTGAAATGATTTCACTGGAAATATATAATCGTTTGCAAGAAACTGTATGTGGGAAGTTTCTACAAAATACGTAAAATTGACGAAAAATAATGTGCTGGCCACATTTTTTGGACCCATTTATGAATATCTCATTCTCCATAGGTCCATGCTACGACAACGTTTTAATGACAATATCATGATGATTCATAGCTAGAAGATCACAGTACCTACTGTCTAGTGTTTAGATTATAATGGGTTATTTTATTGATTTTTTTCTGAAATTTCCATAAATTTGAAATAGGAGTACAAATGTAAAATTTTAAGTTTTTTGTTATTTACACAAGATATGAATTGCCGGTGTAGTGGCCGTACGCATTAAGGCGCTATGTCTCTACATATTCAGATCGAATCTGAGGTTACTCGGTTCAAATCTACCGGCCGGCTAAGTACGAAGTCGTTAAAATGCCACCATATCGCACCCGCATGTGACGACCCGACCAGTTGTCCATGTTAAACATAGATGGTGCTAGCTGTAGAAGCAGTACTTCCACTGCCTTGCATAGCAATCAGTGGTTGTCGCACGGGTGAAGCACATCAACTGCTCTAGTAATATCAGTACCGAAACGAGTACCTACAGGATTTCGTAGGAAATTAAACAAATCTCAAAATAAAAATTGTGCGTGTTTAAGACCGCACGTTCGAAATGAAAACTTAAATGATTGACATTTGGATCGTACAGTAATGCCATCTCTTGACTGCTCCTGAAAGCTTTATAAACTTATATGTTTAATGGTTTTATAAAGAAATATAATCTTCACTTAAAATTTAGTTGTCAAGTAAATTTAATGAAATGAGTTAGGGTGTGAATATGTTGGAGCTGCGATAAAAGCTATAAGAGCGACGATAAGAGCAACGATAGAAACTGATATAAATGTTGCTGACAATATTGTTAAAGCTATTTGTGTCCTACATAACACAATCATTAACATGGAAGGTATTGAACATCATTTAGAAGATACATTAAATATTCCAAAACAATCAAATACCACAACTAATAATGGTAGACCAAACCTGGTTGCACAAAATATTCGTGATTTATTTAAAACTTACTTGTGTCACAATCCTATTGTAAATGACATATAATTTTTGACAAAATGTACTGTAACCTACAATTAATATAAATAAACATATCCACTTACTTGTTGAGTTTAAATTACTCGCCAACCTCCATCTCTAGCGTAGCGTCTTGCCTAGTGTTGCCCGTGAAACGAGATATGGCGAGAAACAATCCATTCTCGTTTCGACTCGAATTTTCGAGGACGAGATTTCTCTGCATCTTGTCTCGTCATATTTTTCCTTACTTTCTCTCGATCTCGACTCGAGAATCTCGAATTTATAATTAGAAATAGTAACTAGATTAACGTTACAAGAAACATGAATATAATAAACGGGTACCACTGATTAAAACATTATTTTACTAAGTCTGGTGTTTGAATGTTATAGCATTTTCTTCTTACTAAAACCCAATAAATTAAAAATTAATAAGTAAATATGAATGTAAATGAAGAGGCAATTAAAATATTTATTTATACCGACAAATATTTTATTTTGTAGGTATAATATTTATGTAATATAAAAAAATTGAGATATAGCTGCATCACTTGTCTTGCCTCGATGAGAGCGTAGAAATACATTCAATTCATTTTCGACGCTCTAATCGCTGCTCAGCTCCTAAGCGTAGCTTTGCGCGCTGCTTCAATGTAAACACTTACATTTAAATCTATGCATCCATTCGCACTGCTTCGCTAGTATCGCCGCTCTTATCGTTTATCGCAGCTCCAACATAAACACAGCCTAAATGCGAATCAATTTCTTTGTTCTTATGACATTTAAAACATTGCTGTCAAAAAAACGCGTTATAAAACCGGCCCCAATTATGTTGGACTTACATTCATATGTTTTTATAAGACAACAAAATCTTGTGAGAATTTTAACCAAATTCTAACAAAATTTTCAAGGAAGAATTTTAGTTTTCTTGGGAAAAAGCTGGAAAACAACTCATTTTTTTTAATCTGGCCAAAAACCCCAAGAACTATAGTTTTAAAATTCGTGATGAGGGAGCGATTTATTCCTGTTTAAATTTTAATTTAAATGTCATTTATAGATTTTCAAAAAATCTATTTAGCGGTTGTAACCACGCTGTAACGCTGTTAATACGGTCACGTATGAGGGATCAGCTTTGAATGGGGGATTACGGCTCAATCGAATTAATGGAAAATAGTACAAAAATACGAATGTATATGCTGCATAACGAATATTAATAAAAAAAAATGAAATGGTATAATTGAGATATTTCAGAAATAAAGGGTTTTTTGTTATAGCGCTTCGACACTAATATGAAAATATTTTGATTGGCGACCGAGAAACCGCCTATACATGCATTACAAATAGCGTGTTAGGGGGTGGGAATTACTACCAATGGAAGTTAAGAAATTCAAATTCGAAAGGAGGGGCTAACATTTCTGTACTACAGTTTCCAAACAGTTTTTATAATATTCATTTATTTTTATGTAAATATAACTTAAAATAGCATGTATTTCAAGAACATTTAGGTCCATGATGAAAACAGTTTGATATAAAAACACATAAATGTGACGTCGTCAATCTTTTCAAAATTCGGGAGACTATAACTCGCTTATTAATAGGAATTCTTTTACCGGATTTTCATCAATTGTCTTAGTTTTCCTAATATTTTCAGATGAAATTATAAAAAAAATGGTGTAATCCCCCATTATGCTTAAAAATTTAAATTAAAAAATATGTCGTCCATTCGTTTCATGACATCATGAAGTAGAGAAATAGAATCAGCGGTGCCTATAGCGGTCGTATATGAAAACACTATTACATTATTAATTTAATTAAACAGGTACTTCAAAAACTCTAAATAACAAACAAACATCAAAACTAGCAAGAACCACAAACAAAGAACAGCTGAGAAAGCATTAATAGCGGGCGTACCACTTTTTCTTATGTCATTACATACGTCATACAACGAATGGACGTCATACATCAAGTGTAATCTTTTCCGCGCTAAAATAAAATACATATTAATCATATTAAATAAAACTATTTTGAGCGTATTTATCAGAATTCGGTCACTTTTCAGCATAATTAATAACATTATAATTTTTCTTTTAAATTTTACTACATTAGAATATCTTTCGTAATGCAACCGTACTATAGGCATGCAAGACTGTGTGGAGGGTTGCGGTTGAGCACATGTATATCTCAGATATACAGGGTGTTAATTTTAAAACGGGTCATAGGGCTATAACATAGAAAAACAGTTTTTTAGACGCCAAAAGTTTCCATATTAATTTATTGAAAATATAATTGGTGCGTATTATAAAGAAAAAAATTACGATTTTTTTCATACCAAACACCTTACATTTCTGTTTCATATAAAGCCAGAAATTAAATTTAAAAATTTTTACAGTTAAGAAAAAATATAATTAGCCATGAAAGTGACAGTAACAAAACATTGTCATGATAGGGGACAATTAAAGATTAAAGTTATTCGTTTATGAACCAATACAAAATAACAAAACATATAGTAAAAACTAGAATATTTATATCAGAAACAATTATTATTTATTGTAATAGGTATTTACAAACTAAAGATGATCTACATGTAATAAGAAATAAGTTATAAGAAACAAGAAAAACTGCAAACTACAAGGGAACAAATTAAAACCATTTATACTGGGTTCATGCAGCATGTAAATTATGAAATTAAATTAAGCTACTAAATTAAGAAACTAAACGAAATAACGTGGTTTATGCAGTAAATTAAAATTCAGAATTTTATGTTTGACATTTCGTATAATCTAACTTTTATAGGTGCAATTGCGATACATTATATTTATATAAGATAAAAAAATAAAGGTAAACAATTTGTTGAATAAGTCCAATCAGTATCTCGTCGCTCTTTTCTGCAGGAACTTTGTTATCATCGTCGTATATTTTCATAGGTTAGGTGCGAAAATTTGTCATAAGTGCGCGGTGGCGCAGGCGCAGCATTAATAATTTGTAATTTGTCTTCATGAGACAAATTGTTCATGATATCTTCTTAATAAAACGAAAATAATAATAATTTAACAAATAAAGTGTAAGAAACCATTATTAATGAGCGTCTAAAGTCAACAATTGTTTTGTTTCTGTCAGTTTCACGGCTATTGATATTTTTTCTTAATTGTGCAAATTTTTAAATTTATTTTCTGGCTTTAAATGAAACAGAATTGTACTATGTTTGGTATCAAAAAATTCGTAATTTTTTTCTTTCTAATATGCACTAATTATTTTTTCAATAAATTAATAATAAAATTTTGGCGTCCAAAAAACTGTTTTTCTATGTTATAGCCCCATGACCCGTTTTAAAATTCACACCCTGTATGTACTCGTATATGGATTTTTCTCACTTGACCACATCATTGTTTCTTAACCGCAAAATAACAAGTAATTGTATATTTATCTCTGTCTTAATTATGGTTTTCTTTATTCTATCTTCGATACGTTACATCTAATAGCGTCATCTTTGTCTTACCAACACATTTAAAATAAAATCTGATGTGGCCAGCACATGAGCTCCCGCCAATTCCATGTTTAAAATAGCAGTGAACTTTAAGTAAAGTATCACTTCCGGTTGATCCTTTGTAAATAAAATATAATTTGTTGTTCAATAAATAGAAAAGTCTGTAATATGAAATTTTGGATTATGTTTTATTGTTTTTCCTCAAAAATCTGTTAGAGCTCCAAATTAAGTACTACATCCGATTTATCATATATGATTAAAATGTACTATATTTTAATAGACTTTAAGGAAAAATCGTCACACACACATTCTTATAAAAATGAGTATCAGCTTTCAGGTGATCTAAAACGCAATCCTTGTAAATTCTTCGCCGTACATGATCCATTTCGTAAATATGTAGTTGTAAATTAATATTAACTTATAGTGCTGCAAAAATAGTAAATTTAAATCAGGACATCCTGCACATCTAATATTTATGTATGATGGAAAATATATTATTTTTACAGGCCTTAATTTCATTAGAATTAAATATTTTACTACTATATTCTCCTTAACACCGTTTCATTATTAATTTTAATGTAATTTCTTCCGGATAGTGACATTTGTTTAAATATGTCAAAATTGTTATTAAAATTATGTTTTTGTTTGACGCATAGGCAAGATGATATATGAAAATAAATTGTATTATATATTCATATTTAAAGTTATTTACTAAATGTTATTATCGTAGAATTGAAGATTATACCATTATGTTAAACTTTTATTAATAAAAGTTGCTGAAAAGTTATATTCAATATATTTTTTTCAAGAAAAATTGTTAAAAGCTTATATAAGTGATACTTCCGGTAATCCGATATACACTAAAAACTAATGAGCTCTTCCAACATTAGTATAGAATGGGTATACAAAATTTCAAATTTTTCTGATTGATACTATTTAAGTAATCGTGTCCACACGATCCACACACACACACACACACACACACACACACACACACGCGCACACACACACGCACACACGCACACACACACACACACACATACACATACACATACACATACACACACACACACACACACACACACACACACACACACACACACACACACACACACAAATACCTAATACCTACAAACATTGTAAAAATGTTAAAATCGGAAATAAACTAAATATTTTATTAATATTTACAATTTTGAAAAAAGTTGTACTACATCATTCATAATTTTGGATTTAAATATATCTAATTGTTTATTCATAACAGGTAATCCTTTGGAAACTAAATACTGAATTTCGTGAGCTTGAAGCCATGTCATTTGAAAACCTTTTGATAATTTATGCAAAAATTTTAAGTTTATATCAAAGTTGTGATTTAAAGTTGATGGGCTATGTTAAAACCTGTTTTATTTAGTTTCCATGAACGAAGATGTTCTTGAAACCTCAATTCAAAAGAACGACCAATTTGACGTATGTAACAAAAATTACAATTTTTACATGTTATTTTATAAACCCGCGTATTTTTCATTTCCTCATTATTTTTTAATTTATTATTTAAAAGTAATTTTTTAAATTAAAATTATAATAAAATGCAGAACAAATATTATAATTTTCTTGCATATTGTTTTTGATGAATCAATTGGTTTCTAGTATATAAATTTTGATATAATAAAATTGGATTTGTTAAGGGTTTTGTTTATTAGTTGGTCTATCAGACCTATTGGATAACCATTATTATTTAATGCAATATGTTTCATTATTTTTATTTCATTATTAAAATTTTCTAAATTTAATGGAACTGAAATTAAACGGTTAATCATACTGTGAAAAGCTAGTTTTATATTCATAGGATGAAAAGAAGAATACGAAAAATTTTGAAATCTAATTTATTATTAATTATAGTAATTGTTGGGTTCAAAAATTTATACTGTTATTATATGAATATTCTAATGAAAATTTTATATTATTATTAAATTTAATTGGAGTATCCTTTGGGAACCTTCATGGGATTCGTAGTCGAGTGAATTTGGTCTTAATGTTCCATATATTTATTTCAACATTTAATACATATTGTCAATTGTATGTTTCGGGCAAAAATTAGCCATCTTCAGCAATAGGTAAAAATAAAATTTCATATTTTTGTAATCCAATTATCAATACATTTTTACAATTTCTACGAAAAAATCAACTCCAGGATTTATAGGTAATCATAACAGGAACGATGAAGAATAAACTGTAACAAGCTATCACCATGGCGACAGGTGAAGCTCAGAGCTTCACGGATGCAAATAAATTGAAGAAATTATAAAAATGGAAAAAATAAAAATAGATTACTGTTATTTAAATATAGAATAATCTAACGGGTGCATCGCATCAGCGATTATCAATTTACGGGTGCATGAGTACCCGTGGTATCCGCATAATCGGCATGCCGTAAGACTTCATATCACATTTCGCCGGTTATTTTACATATCTGTGTGCATAAAACAAATAATATTTTCAAAAATAAAAATATATTCATGTATAAGTCTATATTATTCAGTAGGATGGATGTCTAAAAACAAAACAATTTCCACATGTAGGTAGGTATAGGTAGAATATTTTAATATAAATTACCTATGTACATACAACAAATTACAAAATACAGTTTACCATATTTAAATTTTAGGCATATAACATATGGATTTTCAATTCGATCTTGTTTACTTTCTCTTCATATATTCTTCTAATAAGGTCGAGCCGCCACTACCGCCCAACATAAACTACTCTTGTTTTTTGTCACAGACATTTTTCTGTCATTTGCAAACATTCAAATTTGTCAGTTGGTTTCCTTGGAGTTGGCTTGGGGTATGCGATTTAATACAATAGATTATTTTATATATTATGTTAATTTAACTCTAAATCTATAGTTGATATAATAAAAAAAATAATTGTATCGGATGAAGAATTTTATGTTCTTTAATATTTATAATATAAATTTTCAAAAAATAATATTTAGAAATTTTATTAAAAGTAACTACTACTTCCGGTTATCCCATTGTTATCAAAACCTATTCAACTCTTCCCATTAATGTTAGATTGAGGAATTCGTAGTCAAATATGTTTTTAGTCTTACAACATTTGAGAAATCGTGCATCCAACATCCTCAGACACACAGACATCATCGTAAATACCTATGTTAAAATCGGATACTAGGGTCCTTAAAACGTGCTTAGTTACTAAAATCTGGATATGCGATTTTTAGCATGATGCCAATACCTCTCTTAGTGAGAGGTAAAAACATCATTATCACCAGTCTAATGACTATACTGTACAAAACTGTGGATCTAAAAATCTGTAAAAACTGACAAAAATTAATCTATTTTTGTTAATATAAAATTATACTTAAGAGTGGCAGTGATTTTGTTAATTATTTACAAATATATAGATGTGTAATACTTAGTTTTGTACAGATTACTGCTATAACTATCCTACCTATAAATTTCCTTAATGAAAATTGTTAACCATACCGTGAGTATTTTTTAACGTGAAACATTGGATTTGTCATATCCATGGTTAATACTCGATATTTGATTGACAGAAATCTATTTGCCTATCCCATTTACAATGAAACATAGGGAACGAATTTGACAGAAGTATTATATTTAAATATTGTAAAAAATTTAGCTGAGTCAAAAAACCACCAGAGAGCATTAAACATACTTCGGGCACAAGGTGCACAAAATATTTTTTCTACAACTAAATTTAATTTTTAGAAAATAATAATATAATTATTTAAACAAAATTAACCTCTAATGTCATCTTGTCAATATGACAGATAATCGTTGAATTTTCGTATAAGTTACAACTTAACATTTGATTGACAGCAATGTATTTGCCTGTCATTTAAAATGAAACATAGGGAATGAATTTGACAGAAGTATTATATTTAAATATTGTAAGAAATGTAGCCAAGTCAGAAAATCGCTCGGGCACAACGTGCACACAATATATTTTCTACAATTAAATTAAATTTACAAAGCAAGTACAATTAATTAAACAAAATTAACCTCTATTGACGTCTTGTCAAATGTCAAATTCGTTTCCTATGTTTAATTTGGGACAGGCAAATACTGCTGTCAATCAAATGTCAAGACGTAACCATGGATATGACAAACCCAATGTTTCACGTTAAAAAATACTCACGGTAGAGATATCTTAAAAGAAAAATAATGTAAATGACAAGATGACAACCGAAACAAAGAAAATAGAACAACACATTCGTTACAGAAGACTACTGGGACCATATGCGACATCAGCGAAATTTTAGGAACTAAATTATTATTTATTCAATTTTGACGTTTTAAACTGTCATTATTAACTCCATAGCAACAACTATAAGTAACACTTTTTTCACATGTGAATTAAAATTTTTTTTAAATCACTCTCACAAAATTTTAACTCAGTCTGGCACTCTGCAACAAAAAATGCATTTAAAAATAACATCATTTTTTACGACATAAAATGACAAACAATGAAGCTTTTTAAATATTTGACTTGACGTCTATCAGCGACGATTGTCATGCTTAGCCTACTATCTGATCAATTTTTTATTTTGTCAAAATTAAATATTATAATGGTTTTTATTATTATTTCGTCAAAATTAAATAAAATATTGTACAAACCACGTGAGCTAAGAATGTTTATTCACTCGAAGAAGTTAACTCATTCGCCCTTCGGGCTCGTGAGCTAAACTTTCTTCTCATGGATAAACATTACCTTAGCTCACTTGGTGTGTAAATATCTATTATATTTATTCAATTTTTAAACTGTCATTATTAACTCCATACCAACAACTATAAGTAACACTTTTTTCTCAAGTGAATTAAATTTTTTTAAATCACTCTCACATTTTTTTAAATTCACTCTGCAACAAATAATGCATTTAAAATAACACCAGGTACGAAAATAATACTTGCCATAATATTTATCAGACATTATCAGCCATTTTCATTATTTTTCACGGCACAAATAACAGACAATAAAGCTTTTTAAATAGATAACTTGACATCTATCATCGACGATTGTCATGCACTATCTACTGTATACTAACTGATTAGTTTTTTGTTTTGTCAAAATTAAATATTATAATGGTTTTTATTAATATTTCGTCAAAATTGAATAAAATATTGTACAAACCACGTGAGCTAAGAATGTTTATTCACTCGAAGAAGTTAACTAATTCGCCTTCTCATGAATAAACATTACCTTAGCTCACTTGGAGTGTAAATATCTATTATTTATTATTTTATTTATTGTATGGTGTTACAAGTACATTAATTTCTAATTACATTGTATAAAGAAATAAGTCAGTAAAAACAAAAAGATTAATTGCGTGAGCATCTGGGATCTGGATTACAAGCCTATGTCCAGCTTCGTCAACCATGTAAAAGCAGCAGGTTTAGGTTCCATGATATCTTCCACTTCAGTAGGATATGTCAAATATATAAATACCAAGGACAATCATTTCGTTTAACAGAACTTCTCGCGCTTTCATTGTTACCTTCCGTCACCTTTGGGTAAGAAAGGTATTGTCTTTGGTCAAAAAATTCGGTGGTGAGTTTTTAATGAATAAGCACGTTTTAAGATCCCTAGAATACGATTTTACTAATTTTACATTGATGTCTGTATGTATGTATGTATGTATGTATGTATGTATGTATGTGTGTGTGTGTCCGTGTGTGTGTCTGTGTGTATGTATGTGTGTGTGTGACAAATTTTTCTCCGACGATGACTCCAAAACTACAATTCTAAAAATTATGATTCTTTCGTATTCCTCTTCTTTACAACCATATGAAGAGCTGATTAGATTTTGGTTATAAATGGTCAACCGGAAGTACCCTTATTTGAAGTTCTTAACAGTTTTTCTGTAAAAAACGCAGTTAAATATCATTTTTCGACATTTTATGATCATTAATATGAAAGAAAATCTTATTCTCTATACTCTATACTCTCTATATTTTCCTTCATATTCAATAGATACAGAGTTATAGAGATATTAAGAGAGGTTATCTTTAAAAAATCAGTCAGCTTTGCAAAAATTATGGAAACAGTAGATATATTCAAAAAATTCTAATTGACAGATGTCAGTGTCACGTGCAAAACCAAAGTGGAAAGTATAGGATCAGAAAGTAACATAAGTGACAGAGTGTCACTCGCAAGTGACTTGCAGTTGCAATGTCGGGAGTACGAGGAAGGCCAAAGAGAAGATGGAAAGACTGTGTAGCAGAATATTTGAGAGAGGAAGAACTGTGCAACTGTGTGAAGAAGATGCGTTGGATAGGAATGAGGAAGTGTGAAGTGCAATTTACAGAATGTACATTCGTGTTATAATTATATTGGATTTATAGAATCTTTTCAAAGGAACTTGCAATATGGAATTTATAAAAAATAGTGTGTTCGTGTTACAATTTTACAGGATATATAGAATCTTTTCCAATGAACTTTTGGTATCGGATTTGTACAAAATACATCGAAATGACGGAAGGTTTTGTGCTGGCCACAACAGATTTTTTCATTTGAAAATGTATGAAAAATAAGCGAATTAAAGAAAATGAACATAATGTACCTGAAGTTGGAGGGGCATAGGGCCATGGTCCCTTCCAGAACATCACTTTTTTATTCTAACAGACTATATTCTGACAAACCTATAATTTTCTTTGTTGTCATCAACCGGAAGTAGAATTCAGCATATTTTAACACTAAACAGTAGCATTCAACTTCTCCCCCAATTTTTTAATTTAAATTAATAATAAAGAAAATAGCTATTTTTTCAGTCATTCTGTAAATCTACTTAATATCTATTTAAAGAAATAAATATAATTATGTAAAAATTGCATTTTTTAACAGTCTGGGGTTGAATTACAAGCAAATTAAAAACTATTAAATCCTATGATGTCAAAAACCTTAGCAAAGGGCAATAAACAGTTGTAACTGCGTTCTGGTGTCAATTTTTCTTGCTAAATAAACTCTTTTTTCTAAAATATCTGTAGGCATCAGCATGTGAATGACACAAAGTTCACTTCATAGAGTCACATGAAACCTTCCAGGTCTTGGATTACAAGCCAGACCTAACACACGCATAAATTACATATGTATTTTTATTTAAATGCCTTGGGAACTCCTTATAATTGCACTACGATTTTCATTGACGATTTGACATTTTTACTTCCCGCTATCCTAGGTAAGGGAAACATATCTAGATCTAGAATCTAATTTCAACATTTTCACGATGATATCTGTAGCAGATGTAAGCGTATGTGTGCATATTTTTACTCCCGCTACCCTTGTAAGGGAGGTATAGCGATCATGCTAAAAATCGCATGTCGAGATTTTGGTAAATGACCACGTTTTAAGATCCCTAGAATCCGATTTTAACATTTTCACGAGATGTTTGTATGTGTGTGAGTATGGATTTTGTCAAGGCTTTATCTCAAATACTATCATTTAAAAAATTCTGAAACCCTGTATTTCTACCTTATTCTAATATGGAAAGAAGTCGTTACACTTTGGTGTAAATATGTAACCGGAAATGGCACTTTACTTGAAGCTCAAAATAGTTTTTCTATGAAAAATAAGTACCTTTAAATATATTTTTTTCGCGATTTATGTTATTATAATAAGAATTAAATATTATTAAATTTTCTACAAGTATGCATTCATACTTTTTCCATATATTTTACAGATAAATATACAGGGTGTATCAGGACTAGTGTAAAAAAATTAATAACATATTCCTGACTTCTTTTTGAGTAAAAAATGTCATATGAAGGTATGTCCGGAAACTTCTCGTTACAGAGTTACAGGCCTTTAAAAGTGCACCTCATCAAGCACATTTTTATTAATAACTCTGATACTAGTTGCACTAAAATTTTGAAACTTGATACGAGAATACTACTTATTGAGATGCATATTTAAACTTTCTTTTGTTTCTGTATCTCAACCAGAGGCGTCTCATATGGGGAAGTCATGAAGGTTTTTATCCTTATTTTTTGATCTATTAATATTTTTTCAACTTTACACAAAAAAGTACTCTCGATAAAATTTGATAAACGCAGTAGTTTTTGAGACATTTTAATTTTTAGAAAAAATCAATTATGCATAAAAATTAGGTAACAATTAAGAAACAATGAAATTCACACAAATTCATTCTTTGATGTCCACGTTGATATTCTCTGGACTTCGACAACCTTTACTTTTACAATATCTATAAATAAACACCATATCTACATATTCACCAACACTAACATTTTACACTTTTCTTTAATTTGCAAAAAAATTATTAATATTGAAAATAAGGTAATTAAACAATAGTTATAAACAGATTTTGTGTTGCTTTTCTATTTTGTTCTATTTTCTATGGTAAATTGATTGATTTTGAACTGTTAACTATTTTGGATACGTGACATTTTCTAAAAGTTAAAATATCTCAAAAACTACTGCGATTATCACTTTTTATCAGAAGTACATTTTTGTGTATTTTTAAATTGTTTGTAATACTTTATATTTAAAAATGAAAAAATGGTAATAGGTAAAAAAAATTAGGATAAAAACCTTCATGACTTCCTCATATGAGACGCCTATGGTTGAGATACAGAAACAAAAGAAAGTTTAAATATGCATCTTAACAAGTAGAATCCTCATATCAAGTTTCAAAATTTTAGTGCAACTAGTCTCACAGTTAAGAATAAAAATATGTCAGATGAGGTGCACTTTTAAAGGCCTGTAACTCTGTAACGAAAAGTTTCCGAACATACCTTCATATGACATTTTTTGCTCAAAATTAGCTCAGGAATATGCTATTAATTTTTTTTTTTACTAGTCCTGATACACCCTGTATAAAATAATCTATTTTATAAATCCCGGAGCCGGCCACAACAGATTTTTTAAAGTAAAATTGCGAATAAAATTACATTTACAGTTATTTTTCTAATAAATAATAAAAACTACAAAAAACAGCGTTTCCGGTTTGCCAGCTAACTTGAAAATCTAATGTTTTCTTCTAAATTTAATAATAGAATATATACATTGTACCTACGTAAAACGTAAAACGAGCTTATTCAATGTAATCTTAATATGATATTTTTAGCATGCGCGATTCGGATTCCTATATTTTTCTTGCTGAATGCAGCAAGACAGGAAAAGATAAAAAATACATTTCCCGTTTTATATTAAATTTTAACAATGATGTAGTTAAAATATAAGTCGTAAGGTTAAAAACAGTAGGGTAGTAAATAACTGGAGTTGCAGAATGTACGGTGGAATAATGGACACGAGTTTATTAACCAAGGACCATTAATACATTTCTAACTACGCCACTGGTTAAAAATAAAACTATATACACTTCGTTTAGCGGAAGTGATTATAAAAACATTGCCCATTTTTACGTTAATAAAAATTTTGGTCTAATGAATAATAAAAAAAGTTTTCCATATGTTGTTACAACCTAGTGTTTCTCAACCAGGGGCACACAAAAACCAAAAATTCTACAGGGCAGTACAGAGATACGATTGGTTTCCCATGTAAAATTCCATTTGTTTTATTTACTAAAATATAATTACGCGAATAATTACATACAATAACTTTAAAGGCTACTTGAAACACGTAACACACTGGCGGGGTATGTCAAGAAAAAAAGTTGAGAAACTCTGCTACAACCAAAATCAATCACTCTGTACATCCGAGTGTATAATAGTCCAGAAAATAAGGAATCCTGTTCAGAAAAATGCGCTGAATTTCATATCAATAGTTTCCGGAAATCGGAATATGAGAACCTTCCGTCAATTGAGAAAATTCTGTTGTGGCCAGCACAAGACCTCCCGCCTTTGCCGTATTAGGCTATATGTATAAGTACTGTATTGCACTTCGCTAACGAAACGTCGTTTTATAACAAAAAAAAAATACAGAACATACATACATACATACATAAAATCACGCGTTTCCCACTTAGTTGGTTAGCAAAAACCCGAAAATAATAAGAACTATTATTTTTATTGTATTTAGCTTGTCTTCTGCACACATATAGTTCTAATTATATCTATTTTTCATTGTAAGAGGAAGTTCCTAAATGTCCGAGATTATTCCAATTCATTAACATGATTGGCGGTATTTCTGATGGATAATTGCTTTTTACCTACAATTTTAAATATTTAATTAATAAAACAATAAGATTAAATGTACTTCCCAGAAAAAGCTTTAAGAATGTCACTAAAACTATTCATTTTTGACACTGACATCTATCATTTACAAACTATGTTATGTTATAAATATTTGAATTTGTCAACTGGTTTCCTTAGTGCCTTGGCCTCTGCGATTAGATTATTCTATATATTACAGTGCCTTTATCTCCAAATCTATACAAGATACAATAACATTTTTAAATGTATCAGATGTAGAATTTTATGTTCTTCAATAATAGTAGTAACAGAAATTTTCAAAAAATAATAATTAGAAGATTTTTTTAAAGAAACTATTACTTCCGGTTGTCCAATTGTTACCAAAATCTAATCAACTCTTCCCAGGATTGTCAGATTGAGGAAACTGCAGTTAAATATTTTTTAAGTCTTGTAGTATTTGAGAAACCGTGGGTCCAACATCCACACATCCACACATACATACATACACACACACGCACACGCACACGTACTCGCACACACACACACACACACACACACACACACACACACCACACACACACACATCATCGTAAAAATGTTATAATCGGATTATAGAGACCTTAAAACGTGCTTTTCCACTAAAATCTGGATATGTGAATTTTAGCATGATTCCAATACCTCTCTTAGCGAAAGATAAAAATGGCAGCATATTTAAGTCTTTGGCTATTTTCACACATACACACACACATACAGACATCATCGTGAAAATGTTAAAATTTGATTCTAGGGACATTAAAACGTGGTCATTTGCTAAAATCTCGATATGTGATTTTTTGCACGATCGCTATACCTCCTTTACCAAGGGTAGCGGAAGGTAAAAAGGAACCTTACATTTTTACCTAAAATGAACTGTCAAATAATTAAGTTAAAAAATTATTACCAAAATAAAAATTTATGACAAAAATTTAAATTATACAAAATTTTGATTTGTTGTTCAACACATTTTTCTGGACAGGATTCTGTTTAAAAAGCTTTTGTTGTAATTTCTTTAAGTTTGGGGATATTTTTTCAGCAGATTTCCTGGACTATAAATTTTCTATTGAAATGTTTTTCTAAGTGACGATTAAAGCTAAAGAGAAAATAGTTTCCCAAAATTAAATACAAATTTGTTCTCTGAATTTAAATATATAGAGAGAGATAGAAAAAAAAATGTTAATAAGCATAGTAAAACTTGGCAATGGGGCACATAAGATGATCATTGTAGCACGTCCGGTTTTAGCGGAAATGGGTAAAACTTTAAATCTAGAATAGGGAATTGGTATTTTTATATTTTTTCAGAATATACATAAAATTTGTTTCACAAATATACCAAAATATAGTTTTACTTTTACCATTTTAAAATGGCGACCATTTATTTTCAAAATATTTATCTCTCTCTATATGTATATTGAAATTCAGCAAACAAATTTGCATTTAATTTAAGAAACTATTTTCCTTTTAGTTTCAATCGTCACTTAGAAAACACTTCAATGAAAAATTTATAGTCCAGGAAATCTACTGAAAACATACACCCAACATTAAAGAAATAGCAACAAAAGCTATATAGAAGCACGCATATGGTCTAAATTATAAATACATACAACAAATATTTGTGATATTTTAATAGTTATTTATATATTTATTTATTGGTTTCTTAGCTCTACAGGACAAATCCCAAGAACCAAGTAACCTTACATATATAGGAACATCACGTCATCGATGTACAACTAGCAGTATACGTAAAATATTAAAGGGCATAATTAAAACAGCTCGATTCTCGAAAAAGTTTAAAATAATCCTCATTTTTGGATTAGCGTATTCTACCATTAAAGTATTTAATTAGTGTTACAGGAAGATATTAATCTAAATAACAACAATAGAAAAGTTTTCTTCACAACGTATTTTTTAATTCAAAATGTAAATTTCAACTGACAATGCAGTCATCATTTGTACAAAAAACATAATAATTATAAATATGTCATATTTATAATTATTAGGTTTTTTCTATACATTTTTTAATTCAAAATGTAAATTTCAACTGCTATGCAGTCATCGTCAGTTGTACAAAAAACTTAATAATTATTATAAATGTTATTTTTATAATTATTCTGTTTTTTGTTTTTTGTTATGATGTAAAGAAAAGTTTTCTATTGTTGTTATTTAGTGAATTCTACTCTAATTTTGACAGTTTATATCTTAAAATATAGACTAATCTATTCATATTATCCACCTTTTTTGACAATATTTTGAAGATTAAATTTTAAATACCGGAGTGGAATAGAATTCACTAATCCAAAAATGAAGATTAGCTTAAACTTTTTTGGGAATCGGGCAATAACAGATTATAAAACCCGGTAAAAGGTTTAAAGCTCGACGTGTACCGGAGATCTTTTAATTAAACCTTTGAAACGCCTCTCACAAAGAAACCCAAATTTACACCCCTCATAAATACGAGTGTGAATACGGTCACTGCTTTGCACAGAGTTGGACTTTTTCATAACAATACACTGCTTTTACATTAAATAAATAAATAAATAAACATTGGTTAAATAAATAAATAAATAAAATAAAATATTTATTGAAATAATTATACAGTACTAGTATATTACACTTATACAGGGTGTTTCAGGACTAGTGTAACAAACTTTAACAGCTTATTCCTGAGGTCATTTTGAGCCAAAAATGTCATATGAACATAGGTCCTATTCCTTCTAGTTACCAAAACACAAGAGATTGAAGTTCTATAAATAACACGAATTTTTTTAATTTTTGTAATCAAGATACTTTCGGAAAACAAGAGTTATATTGAAAAGTCATACCTTATTTGTATTAATTAATTTATGTATTAATTAATTAATTGTCTTAATTAAAAATTGTTGTACTTTTGATTGTATTTTTGCTTCATAATGGATGGTTATAGTACTGCTGAATATGCAGATATGATTTTTATTTATGGATTATGTAATGGTAATGCCCGTTATGAGTCCAGAGAATACTAAGACAGATATCCAAAGAGACGCCAACCTTCCCATCGCCTATTTGCGCGCATTTTTCAGCGTCTACGTGAAACTGGATCAACAACTGTACGGGGAGATGTACAAAATGATGGCATTGAGGCATTGGTGTTAATAATAACGTTGAAGATGAAGAGAATGTAATTGATGCTGTTCTCGATAATCCTGAAATCAGCACAAGACGCATCGCTGCTCAATTACACATGTAATTTTGTCGCTGGTTTCTCCGTCAAAATTTAAATGATCCTGACTTTATTTCCAAAGTGTTATGGTCTGATGAAGCCCAATTCACGAGAAATGGAGTAAACAATTTCCATAATTACCATTTATGGAGCATTGAAAATCCAGATGCGATTGTTCAGTCCCGTTTTCAGCAAAGATTTAGCATAAATGTCTGGGCAGGAATTTTCAATACTAGATTACTAGAAATTGAAGTTTTAATTGACCGATTAACAGCTGATGACTACAGAAACTTTCTGGAAAACAGACTACATGAATTAATAGAAGATGTTCCACTTCTTGTACGACAACAGATGTGGTACCAACATGATGGTGCTCCTCCCCACTATGGTAGACTAGTAACTGAGTGGTTAAACCAAAACTATCCCAATAGGTGGATTGGACGTGGAGGTCCAAACTTTTGGCCGCCTGTAAGATCTCCAGACTTAAATCCTCTTGATCTATGGGGACACTTGAAACAAGAAGTTCATAGGGTACAAATAAACACGCGTGAACAGTTACTTGAACGAATTATGAATGCATCTGCTGCCATTCGTAACGATCAAAATGTAATTTATCGTGTATATGATTCTATGATTCGCCGATGTCAAGCATGCATACGAGTTCAAGGCGCGCATTTTGAGCACTTGCTGTAATTTTTTTTTAATTTGTTAACCTATTCCATGTTTGGTTATGTTGTTCTGTGTTTAGAATTTATTTATTTGTCTATTTAATAATTGTGTCATCGTATGTTTTGTTGTCCAAATCGTACTCGTTTATATTAATAAATAAAATTAATTAATACAAATAAGGTATAACTTTTCAATATAACTCTTGTTTTCCGAAAGTACCTTGATTACAAAAATTAAAAAAATTCGTGTTATTTATAGAACTTCAACCTCTTGTGTTTTGGTAACTAGAAGGAATAGGGCCTATGTTCATATGACATTTTTGGCTCAAAATGACCTCAGGAATAAGCTGTTAAAGTTTGTTACACTAGTCCTGAAACACCCTGTATATGTATATTGTGGTTTTATTACATGCAATATAATGAAAAATGTTAGCGAGACAACATCTTCAAGTAGTAACTTATTTTAAAAGATATTCACACAAAAATGCGTACGTCCAAAAAAAATTATATTGTATTTATATCATACATATATATCTACATACAAAAAATACATAATACATATTTTGAAAGTTATCTCACCAATTAAATGATAAACAAATTCGAACCATAGTACTACAGCAGTAGCATAGCGTTGGGGGGGCAAAGGGGGCATCCGCCCAGGGCGGCACTTTGCTAGGGGCGGCAAATTCCCTATCGTTGACTTAATATTAAAAAGACTACTATCGGGGAAATAATTATCGTCAGTTGAGTTTGAAACAATAGCTTTCCTAAAAAAAATTAAAAATATCAAACGCACTCTCATTTATAGACTATATGCAGTTTTTATATAAAATATTCATAAATTTTCATTTAAAAATGATTAGTTTAATTTTATTACTTTTTTAATATTTATGCGCATGAACGCATGGTGTGCTTTAACAATAAAAATTATTAAAATTAAACTAATCAATTTAAAATAAAAAAATATTCATATTTTATATTAAAATTTAATTTTGAGTCAACATACCAAATTTCAAATGTAAGTTATTAATAGAAAATGAGATCTAATACTT
Source organism: Ophonus ardosiacus (assembly GCA_943142095.1). NCBI lineage: Eukaryota > Metazoa > Arthropoda > Insecta > Coleoptera > Carabidae > Ophonus > Ophonus ardosiacus. Next base: position 19,641,753 of record OW964837.1, read on the forward strand.
CTACTTTTTTAATTATAAATAAAAAGTAAACAAATCGAAAAAATAACGTTTAAATTATTACAAAATATTAAAATTTAATTTTTTCTATTCATATTGGTATTAGACATTAATGAAGATGAGCATTTCTTCAAACGCGCTAAATACGGGGTCATTTTTCATACACCTTTACATCCCTCGAAAAAATGTAACTTTCAATTATAAGGCATTTGACATTGAATGAAAAAAAAATTTCGTCTACGGCGCCTTTTTTTCTTAATACCTCTACATGATTTATTTTCTTTTTGTGTTTCTAAGAATTTTTAATTTTGTAGGGGGGGGGGGGGCAAAACCCTATGCTACGCCACTGTAATACAGCAATAATAATTTCTTATTTTTGTAATACATATCTTTGCGTCTTTGAATAGGATTATGGATGATTACGTAAGCGTATTGTCCCATAAGATATTTAAATTTTTCCTTGAATACAACCCTGGGAATTGCATGTATTCTGACAAACATTAGGCAGTTTGCGGTACACCGCACTAAACTGTTCCTTTGTATTTTTATTCGCTAGTGAAATAGAGCAACATGACGTCTAGCGACGAAAATATGAACTAGTATAAGTCCCAGCCGAGTTAGCGGCGAATGAATCGTATTTGTCATTTATTTAACAAATAAGTCATGAGTGGAGTGAAATTTGTAGACTACACTTCATTTTACGTAAGAAAATAGTGGATGGTGCTTGAGAGCCGACCGTGTTTACATGCATTACATAAATAATTTAAATTCGTGGAACGATGCTTTATCAATAATAAATATTTTTTATCTGTAAAAATTTCTAATTCAAAAATTGCAACAAAATATGGATAAACATCACTTATTTTTACCTCCCGCTACCCTAGGTAAGGGAGGTATAGGGATCGTGCTAAAAATCGGATATACAGGGTGTCCCATTTAAGGTACGAATGCATTGGTATCTCGAGAACCGTAAGAGCTACGAGGTTGGTTAAATTAGACAAAAGTTGCCCCATTAGGAGGCTATTTTAATGGTGTTTTGTTATTTGCGAAAAAATGCATAGGTCACTAGATACAGGTGCAAATGTAAATTTAGCGATTTTCTTTTTTTGCTTATAACTTTGTTATATGAAATAATACGAGATTCTGGTTTACACTTTCTTAAGGCACTTTTGTATGGTGAATTTGCAGAAGTTCTCAATTTTTTTTTATGTCTAACCATTTACGAGTTACTGATAGCAACTTTTATTTTTCATATGGAGGTCATATTAAGCTATGGCATTTTTAAATAGAGATTTTTTTTAGCTTTGCAATGATATAAAACAATAATAATTTATTTTTATAATTAACAGAAAAATTAACAAAAATTGTTATTTATACTAAAATTAAATTGAAAAAAGTAAATCGAAAGCTGCTATGGAAACAACGAACAACGAAAAAGTGCAACAATTGAATTTCTGAATTTTACTTGACAATAGTAGATTATTACGAGTAATAAACGAACTTTGACAACGAATGTAACAACTCAACATATCATGTTTTTCCGAACGAGAAAAATTCATTTTTATTACGCGTAATAATGTACTATTGTCAAGTAAAATTCAGAAATTCAATTGTTGCACTTTTTTGTTGTTTGTTGTTTCCATAGCCGTCTTCGATTTACTTTTTTCAATTTAATTTTAGTATAAATAACAATTTTTATTAATTTTTCTGTTAATTATAAAAATAAATTATTATTGTTTTATATCATTGTAAAGCTAAAAAAAATCTTTATTTAAAAATGCCATAGCTTAATATGACCTCCATATGAAAAATAAAAGTTGTTATCAGTAACTCGTAAATGGTTAGATATAAAAAAAAATTGAGTACTTCTGCAAATTCACCATACAAAAGTGCCTTAAGAAAGTGCAAACCAGAATCTCGTATTATTTCATATAACAAAGTTATAAGCAAAAAAAGAAAATCGCGGAATTTACATTTTCACCTGTATCTAGTGAGCTATGCATTTTTTCGCAAATAACAAAACACCATTAAAATAGCCTCCTAATGGGGCAACTTTTGTCTAATTTAACCAACCTCGTAGCTCTTACGGTTCTCGAGATACCAATGCATTCGTACCTTAAATGGGACACCCTGTAGAGATTTTAGTGAATAAGCACGTTTTGATGTCCCCAGAATCCGATTTTAACATTTTTACAATGATGTCTGTAGGTATGTATGTGTGTGTGTCTGTGTGTGTGTGTGTGTGTGTGTGTGTGTGTGTGTGTGTGTGTGTGTGTGTGTGTGTCTGTGTGTGTGGATCATGTGGACACGATTACTCAAATACTATCAATCAGAAAAATTTGAAATTTTGTATATCCATTCTATGCTAATGTGGGAAGAGCTCATTAGTTTCGAGTGTATATCGGATAACCGGAAGTATCATTTATACAAGCTTTTAACAGTTTTTCTTGTAAAAAATTCATTGAATATAATTTTTTAGCAAGTTTTACCAATACAAATTGAATATAATGGCACAATCTTCAATTCTACGATAATAGCATTTAGAAAATAACTTGAAATAACTTTATATTATATTATAAAATAATTTGTTTTTGTACATCACTTTGCCTCTGCGTCAAACAAAAACAATACTTTAATAACAAATTTGACATATTTAAACAAATGTCACTGTCACTGAAGCAGTTTTCATTAAAATTAAAAATGAAACCATATTAAGAAGAATTTAGTAGTTTAATTATGATTCTAATGATATTAAGGTTTGTAAAAATTATATATTTTCCATCATACATAAATATTAGATATACAGGATAATTCGATTTAAGTTTGATGTTTGCAGGATTATATATCAAACAGCTCTCAATAAGAACGTGATTTCAAAGTGTCAAATAATAGTTTGCAACTACACATTTACGAAATGAATAATGTACGGCGAAGAATTTACATATATTGCCTTTTAGAGCATAAGGAAGTTGGTGATGATCTTGACAATAATGTGTGTGTGTGCCGATTTTTCCCTTAAAATGTATTAATGATCCAAAACTTCGCAAAGTTGGTATTTAATACTCTTATTAATTACAAACATCATATTAGATTTTGACTATATATGATAAACCGGATGTAGTACTTAATTTGAAGCTCTAACAGATTTTTCAGGAAAAACAAAATATAATTCTAATTTCGTATTACAAACTTTTCTATATATCGGAACAACAAAGTAGATTTTGTTTACAAAAGATCAATCGGAAGTTAAACTTTACTTAAAGCTCATTGCTATTTTAAACATGGAATTGGAGGGAGGTCATGTGTTGGCCACATCAGATTTTTTTAGATTTTATTTGATAACTTACAACTAACAGGTAATATTTGTTTCGTTTTTGTGAACTAGGTATATATGCTGACCAATCAGAGGGTAGAATTTATATCCTTATCTAAAACAACGCTATTCTTACGTGAAATGAAGTACAAGTATAATAACAAAATCTAAAACTTCAACACGTTTTTGTTACGTTAACGGATGTACGTCATTAGCATGCAGAAATCAAGAAATAATTAATTTCCATAATTTCCCGAAAACAGGGATAATTCTATGGTAAAATTTATTAGGACAATTTGCCAATTTAAAATAGTTGATAGACGAAAGTTATGCATTCATCTTTTAAAAATTGGAAAGGAACCAAGCAAAAATATGCGTAATCCTTGCATTTTGTGACGCAAGATTATATTTTCCGGGTATAACTACAAGATAATAATTACTGCGTGCCCTTTATTAATATCCTTTGTAATGAAATCTAAACTTGTAGACCTGCCTGCACAAAGGTGACAATGAAATAGTAACACTTGTCCATCCATTAATCTTCCAAAGGCTGTAATAGGGCAGAAAACAAAGACGCGAATCATGTAAAATCAAAATTCGAGAAAATGCTAATCATAATTTTTAGATGAAACGGAGGAGTTCGTAAAATTCAAAATGTTATTCATACTAGAAACATTATTATTATTTAATATTAACTATATTATTAATATTACTTTACACTTTAAAGGCCGCAGTGTATAAAAATAGACAGTTGCGGGAAACGAAGCATCTACCTTACGCCGGCCATATTGTTACGTCACGCGCTAAGCTCCTCCTCTTCTTCACTCGCGAATAGTATACGGGTGCTTAAGCTGTTTATGGCGATGCTTTGGCTTTCCATGAGACAGAGCATACCTGATATCTATTTTTTTTTTTGTAGACCTTAGGAAATACAACGGTAAAATATTCATTTGATTCTAATTTCTGTCCTATTAATTTTAGAACAAAAGTGTAAATACAAAAAATGTTCAGAATTAAAAACTGCATATAACAAGTCTACAATTATTGTTTACGTGCGTTTCATTTATGAAAGAGAGTCAAAACAAAAGGAAATAATTTGTAGCTATTTACAGAATGCCATGAGCAATAGCACAAAATGTTAAATAGTCATATTATTCAATTTCGCGGCCTGTGTTGCCTCCGCAAAATATTCGCGTCCGGTTGCCCAAAAAATGAATTTATTATGTTGTCAGATATTTATTCATAAACTACAATTATTTATAAATAAAATTAAACAATATTTGGGTTTAGTTCTGTAGATTTTTTATTAAAATTAACAACGTTTCGACAGCAAGGTGCTGTCTTCTTCAGTTTTTAATAATAATAACATAAATAAATATGTAGTCAAGACTACAAGTAAATAAAATCAAAGGTACATTGATAAATGGATAATATAAAACATACAAATGAAAAAGAAAATTATAAACGAATAACAGGGTACCATGATTTATTTAGTTCATAGCCTGTGTTAAGATTGATATTATTAGGAGACTTGTGAATTTCTATAGCTTCTCTTATTAATCTTCTAATCCAGTGATTTTCTTGCTATAATTTTCGTTTTTCAAAATCAACTCCGTATAGTTCTTCTATGGCATGTTCAGCTACTGCTGATTTATCAGGCTGATTTAGTTTTATATGGCGTTGGTGTTCCTTTATTCTAGTAGCTATTGTTCTGCCAGTTTGTTCAATGTATACTTTTCCACAATGGCATGGAATCTTGTATATGCCAGAACATTGTAGAGGAACTTTATCTTTAACACTATTTGATTTAAAAGATGTCTGTATGTTATATTTCATTTAAATCCTGCCAATTTTGTCTGTAACATTGGCAACAAATGGTAAGGTGGCATATAATTTCCTTTCTGTAATAACTTGTAACATACAGACATCTTTTAAATCAAATATAAAAATCCGAGATCTTCTTGGAAGTGTTAAAGATAAAGTTCCTCTACAATGTTCTGGCATATACAAGATTCCTTGCCATTGTGGAAAAGTATAATTAAATAAATATTGTTAAAGGTCCTTCATGAGTCCAGGTCTAGATTTTCCAACCATTTTAGCTTCTTGCTTCTTGAGTTACTTCTGTAGTTCCCGAAAACACTCTCAGTAGACTTTCATTTACAATGTGGTTGATTGGTTGATCTTCCGTGCAGCAATTACATTTTGGGTCTGACCGTAAAGTTTGTATAAAAAAATTACAAAATTCTACGTTAGATACTAAGCCCGTGGTCAATCGGGCAAAGCTGGGGAGTTGGGGGTAGCATTACTTAGGGTCGGACTGCAAAAAAATTAAATTTTCAAATCTATGTATGCATATCGTATTTCAAAATTGATATTTAATGGATTCACTTAAAAGATTTTAAATAGATTAACTTTCATAAATCAGCCAGCTTTGCTAAAAATCATGGAAACAGATGATATATTCGAATATTCTAATTGACAGATGTCAATGTCAAGTGCAATTTACATAGTATATGTTAGTGTTATAATTTTATTGGATATATAGAAACTTTTTCTAGGTATGGAATTTGTAGAAAATATGTAGTTACCGTTGTATTAAAATTTTATTGAATATATAGAACTTTTTCCAAGGAACTTTCCGTAAGAGATTTGTGCAAAATACATAGAATTGACGGAAGGTAATGTGCTGGCCACATCAGATTTGTTACTATATTATTTCACAAGTTTCGTGTTTCATAGATTATTTGGATCATTCTCATAAAAGGAGTTTTTTTAAAAAAAATGTTTCATTATTACAAAATAAAGTAAAATATCAAAAACATTTAATACATACCTGTCTTTACCCTGTCATAAATCAAACTTAAATCCAGAACAGTAGACCTGCTGAGAGGACCATAATCATAGATTTCTGTGCTAGTTACAAACCCTACTTGTAAAATGAAGATCTACATCTGGCATTAACGGGTAGGTCAAAGGTCAAAGCCATCAGGCCGATTGAAAGAAAGTGCAGCATCTTAAAAAGAATACAAAAAAAATTGTTGTAGCCAGCCCAATACCTCCCGCCAGTATTTCTAATGATGCCGCAAATGGCGAAATGGGGGATTACGGCTCAATCGAATTAAAGGAAAATAGTACAAAAATACGAATGTATATGCTGAATAACGAATATTAATAAAAAAATGAAATGGTATAATTGGGATATTTCGGAAATAAAGGGTTTTTTGTTATAGCGCTTCGACACTAATATGAAAATATTTTGATTGGCGACCAAGAAACCGCCTATACGTGCATTACAAATAACGTGTTAGGAGGTGGGGATTACTACCAATGGAAGTTAAGAAATTCAAATTCGAAAGGAAGGGCCAACATTCCTGTACTACAGTTTCCAAACAGTTTTTATTTTATCATAAATTTCTTGCATTACACTTAAAATTTAAATACAACTGTAATTATAAAGTATGTAGAGTTATACAGTGTTATAATATTCATTTATTTTTATGCAAATATAACTTAAAATAGCATATATTTCAAGAGCATTTAGGTCCATGATGAAAAAAGTTTGATATAAAAACACATAAATGTGACGTCACGTCTATCTTTTCAAAATTCGGGAGACTATAACTCGCTTATTAATAGGAATTTTTTTACCGGATTTTCATCAATAGTCTTAGTTTTCCTAATATTTTCAGATGAAATTATAAAAAAAAATGGTGTAATCCCCCATTGTACTAAAATTGTAATAAAGTAAACTAAACAGTGTTGTTTTTTTAAATTTTTATTAATTCAAATACATATTTATTGATGCTGGAAACTATATTGTTCCTTGGAATTCGTATAATACGAGTATAACTAGTTTTATTTAATACTACAATTTTCTTTTGAAAACGTTACCATCAATAATTTGAAATGATAGGTCCTTTGACACTGACATTTATCTGTCAGTTACATACATTTGAAATTTGAACTGTGTAACTGAGGATTTATGTTTATCTTTAAAACATACGCTCCGGGATTTATAAAATAGAATATTTATTTATCTATAAAATATAAAGAAAATTTAACAATCTTTAATTTTTATAATAATATAAATCGCGAAAAAATTATGTTTAAAGGTACTTATTTTTCGAAGAAAAACTATTTTGAGCTTCAAGTGCCATTTCCGGTTACCTGTTTACACCAAAATATATTGGCTTCTCTCCTTACTAGAATAAGGTAGAAATACACATATACACAAAACACACACACACACACACACACACACACACACATACACACATACATACATACATATATATATACAGTGGTGGACAAAAGTATGGAAACTTTTAAATATTTCATTTTTTAAAAAAAATGGTTATAGTTGTCGCAAAATTGAATCATATTTTCATCAATATATCGAAGAATATATTCACAAGAAATCTTTTGATATTAACTGTACGATTTAAGTGAAATAACATATTCTCGTTTTTTCGGTGGACAAAAGTATGGAAACATATTGAATATATGATTTTAATTGTCTTGCTTTCAGTTGTATTTTGTCATTTATTTCGTAAGTTGATGTTAAGATGGGTAAAAATAAATATTTGTCCGACGACCTGCGAAAAAGGGTAGTACAGCTTCATAAAGATAGTGTAAAACAGCGCAATATTTAGTTTTTTTTTAAATTCAGTAAAAGTGGCCGATCAAAGATTTTGAAAAAAAAATCGCAGTATACAAGTGTTAAAATTAATATAAATGTAGGTGGTCCAAGAAAACTAGTGCTAGAATTGACAAAAACCATTCAGCGTTTATCCGTAAGTGATCCTACTTTAGTGTTGCCACAAGACCAAGACCGGTCTTGGTCTTGGTCTCGTCTCGTCTTGGTCTTGTCGAGACGAGACTCCCGACTGCAGATCAAGGGTATTTTTTTAAACATTATATTCTAAAAGTGCTTCAAAAACTAAGAGTATTGCTGTAAATACTGTTTGAAAATTCGAATAAATAAAAAAGATATTAATTTTTCAAATTTTGTAATTTTCTACTTTCGTAGTTGTGTTCGAGAAACATTAATTTAAGTAAATATGATGTATTCCTTATTCTTCTAAATAATCCAAATGTAAGTTTTAAATAAATTTAAATTACAATGTAGGTGGGATGAAATGAAAGAAGTATAAATTTAGAATTCTTGTGTTATTTTAATGCATTAATATTTTAATTAAATTAAAATTAACCTTTATTTTATAATATACATATGTTTTGTACGTATAAATATGTTGATTTTAATTTAATTTTTGTTTAATTATCAATTAATATATTGGTACGACTAGGTATATGAAATACTGACTACATCTTGAAAAATATTTCCAATTTTCAAATAGCATACAAAAATTACATCTGTGGTGCACTCTCAACGTTAGCAATTAATTTATTACAACAAAAGTAACGTTCCCTGCAAATATACAGTATTTTTCTTTTATTTTTAAAGAATTTATTGTGATTCTTAGAATTTTACGAAAATGCAGACAAAGATTTTAGGATTTTAGGGAAATTCCCGGTTTAAAACAACCATATTCTACATTTCCAACAATGTACTTTCTATTCATGGGCGTAGCCAGGATTTTTTCCTGGGGGGGGGGGGGGCAAATAAAAATATAGTTAGTCATATATGTTATTTATTTGCCAAAAACATACACTTATTCCAAAAACTTAAGTAAATATAATAAACGTATTTAGAATAAAAATGGTATATTTAATAAAAACTGTAGGTAGTTACATAAACACAATTCTCTAACAAAAAAATATAACTCTTATTTGAAAAACATAAATAAATTATAACACACGTGCTTAAATTTATAAAATTAATAAAAAAATTAGTAACTAAGAAATTTTAATAACAGTTTTACGGTTTAACGAATTATAAATAGATTAACTTTCAAAAATCATTCAGCTTTACTATAATCATAGAAACAGCTGATATATTCAAAAAATTGTAATTGACAGATTTCAGTGTCAAGTACAATTTACATAATGATTGTTCGTGTTATAATTTTATTGGATTTATATAATTTTTTCCAAGGATCTTTTGGTATGGAATTTGTAAAAAAATAGTATATGTTCGTGTTACAATTTTATTGAATATATAGAATATTTTCTGGGGAACTTTTGATGTGGGATTTGTACAAAATACATCAAATTGACGGAAGGTCTTGTGATAGCCTTAACAGTTTTTTTATGTACTAATACTTCTTTTACATATTGAAGAAGGCATGGAGTAAAAAAGGATAGAATTTTTAGAGATATCTAATAATTCTTCAAATGGTTTTTCTTTCTCAAGAGGTTTCTCTTTCCACTTATGAAACCATAATAATGATTCCTCATAAAAATTGTCTATGTTATGTTTCATTTAATTCTTGTATCATACGTTTATACTTTTCTTTATTACATGGTTTTATATTTTTAGGATGCAAAATTGTTAGATTGACTAAAGTATTGTATAGGGCACCTGCACCTACGTCACAACATGGCGGATGATCAGCTGATCTCGGGCAACCAAGCTTCAGTTTAACATTGGGTCTTATGCAGCGAATGTGTTTTCTGTACAAGAAATTCAGTTTTTCCTAAATTTATACATGCTATTTTAAAATGTAATTAGCCATAATGAAAGATAAGTGTATGAATTATTTACTAGTAAAACAAAGCAGTCCTATTTATAAATATATTTTAAAAAATATTAAATTGAAATAAGTAGCTCGTAGCTTCAGGTTGTATTATATTCATTTGAGTTTGTATAAGTTTTTTTATGTGTATTTTTAAATGAAAACAAGAATATTGAAATTAAAATAAATTGAATTATTAGATTTTTTTAATTTACAAAGAAAATTAAATTTGAGATATATATATTTATCTTCGAGTTCATTTTTCTTATTTTCATATTGTGTATTTTTATTGTATATAAATGAGCTTATTGAGTTTATACGTTAAAAATTTATCTTTGGAAACCAAAGAACGTTAAATCGATAAATTTAAGTGGATACATAATGTGGATCCTTATACATTGACATTTTTTGACGAGGATTATAAATGCCTTTTAAAGATCAATATGAAATCAATAATAACTTATCTAATTTTTAAAGCTTTGTGAGAAACAGACACAAATATATATATATATTCTGTTACTAAAAAAAACTTCATTCAAAATTTGTAATTCTGTCATTTAAAAAATATTTTTTCATGTTTTTTATATATATTATTAAAGAAAATTACATGTATTTAAACATTCGTACAATATGTTCCTATCCGATTATGTTTAAATTATTTATATGCAATAAAAGTATACACAAAAAAATAGGATTGGGTTAGTTTAATTTAATAACCTGGAACTCATTAAATAATAAGAATGTCCTGACTTATTTTTTACGGAAGACACTCCTCATATACTCACTTTTACACACTCTAATCACTTTTTCCCAAATAAAACAATAAGTGCCGTAAAAACACAATAAAAGCTTACGGCACGATATTTCTCCGTAAGACACAATGCAAACTGAAGGTTTGGTTGACCAAGATCAGCTGGTAGCCGCCATATTGAAACGTCACGTGCAGGTGCCCTATTCTGTAATATTTGGATTTGGGTTCGGCAAACCTACCTTCTTTTATTACAAGCAGATGTCTAAAAGTGGTTATTATTGTCTGGTAATATGCAGCATTTATAGTACAGGCCGTTGTAAAATTTATTGTTCCATTATTGGATTTTTACAATTTTATATTATGTTATATTACGGATTAGGAAAAACAGTTTATTTTACGCATTTGTGCATACAAAGTTTTAAGGAAATTGTTAAGAAGGGCTTGTACATTACGACTTTTATATTTACATTTCCTTTAAGGCTTTAAGTCAACGTTGATTATTGTTTTCAATTTTTTCATATGAATGAATTAGGTATTTATACAATGTATTTTAAGCGCAAACTTTTGAAATAACGCAGAGGTTCTCTACCTGTGTTACGCGTACCAGGGGATACGTGAATGGCTAGTTTTTTTTTATCTGCCTATTTAACATTTATTTATTAAAATATAAAAAAATAGCGAAAGAAGTTACTTTTTTGGAGATTTTTGTCTATTTACTTTCACTTTTACCTTCATTTTAAACATATAAATAACTGTTTCACTATTGCTAATAATTCTGTAGCTAAGGAATTGAAATGATATATTTTATGTTTAGTAATGAGAAACAGCACGATATATACGTATATTTTCATATTAATTATTTCAAGAGCTCAATTATCAAGTTGATGATATTCATAGAAAACTTAATAATAAATATCTCAAATATTATTTGGAATATTTGAATCGCGATTGTACTGATGTTCTTAGAATTTTATGTACTATTAGATACGATTATAAAAAAAATGTTAATGGAGGTAAAGTCGAGAGTCTTGTCGAGACTCGAGACGAGACGAGACTGACATCAAGTCTCGTCTCGACAAGACCAAGACGAGACCACTCTAATCGAGACCAAATCAAGACCAAGACGAGACCGACCCCAAGTCTCGTCTCGTCTCGACTTCTGGCAACACTATCCTACTTTATCATCAAGTGAACGTTCTGCAAAAATTCGGGAACAATTTCATGTAGATTTAAGTGATCGCACTGTGATACGATGGCCATGTCATGTAGGATTACTGGGAAAAATAGCCGCTTAGAAACATGTACTATCAAAGAAAAACAAGAGGGCCAAAATTGCATTTGCTGAGAAACACTCAATGTGGACGAGTGAAAAATGACATACTGTCCTTTGGAGCGATGAAAGCAAGTTCAAGATGTCTAACATATTGACTCCCGTCGGAACCAAATATTTTGAACTTGTTTTCATCGGTCCAAAGGACAGTATGCCATTTTTCACTCGTCCACGAAGAGTGTTCCTCAGCAAATGCAATTTTGGCCCTCTTGGTTTTCTTTGATAGTACAGGTTTCTAAACGGCTATTTTTTCTAGTAATCCTACATCACATAGCCATCGTATCACAGTGCGATCACTCAAATCTACATGAAATTGTTCCTGAATTTAGCAGAACGTTCACTTGATGATAAAGTACGATCACTTATGGATATACGCCGAATGGTTTTTGTCAATTCTGGCACTAGTTTTCTTAGACCACCGACTTTTATATTAATTTTAACACTTCTACACTGCGAATTTTTTTTTCAAAATCTTTGATAGGCCACTTTTACTGAATTAAAAAAAAAATTAAATATTATGCTGTTTCACACCATCTTTATAAAGTTGTACTACCCTTTTTCGTAAGTCGTCGGAAAATATTTATTTTTACCCATCTTAACATCAACTTACTAAATAAATGACAAAATACAACTGAAAGTAAGACAATTAAAATCATATATTCTATATGTTTCCATACTTTTGTCCACCGAAAAAACGAGAATATGTTATTTCACTTAAATCGTACAAGTAATATCAAAAGATTTCTTGTGAATATATTCTTCGATATATTGACTTTAGAAAATATGATTCAAATTTGCGACAACTATAACCATTTTTTTAAAAAATGAAATATTTAAAAGTTTCCATACTTTTGTCCACCACTGTATACAGGGTGTCTCAATAAGCTTGCTCACTATTGGTAACTTTTTTATTTGAAGAGATACGAGGTTGGTTAAATGAGCAAAATTGTGCCATTTTATATTAGAAAAATGGTCATGTAAACAAAATAAAAATTGTGTCAGCGGTTCCCAAAATTTGGGACAGAATATATATTTTTTAAATGGAACTATATATTTTTTATTATCTTATTGGAAAGATTATTTTTTTCTCTCTCCAATAAGGTAATGTTGTTTATGTAAAAAATTTTCAAATAAACGAGTTATTTACGTTTAAAGATAAAAATTATCTTTTATTAGTTTAGGTCAAGTAAACTATGGAAACAATTGTCTTTTATAAAATTATTATATTATTAATTTATTTTACAGTAATAACAAAACAAAGAAAATATTCAAATTGAAAGCCATTATTTCTTTCGCATATTTAAACTCTTTTGGAAAAAGAGCCGACCGTTCTACGTAACTGGTGTCTAGATATAACTTTCCATATAGCACGATCATATCTAACTTTTCTTCATTTGTAAAGTTATTAAACATTATTAAACACTGAGAACTTTACGGGAGAAATTATTAAACGTCAAAAAAACAAAGAATCAATTGTTTCCATGGCTTACTTGACTAAAAAACTAATAAAATAGTCTACAAAATTTAAATTTTTAACCGTAAATAACTCGTTTATTTGAAAAAATTGTACATAAACAACATTACCTTATTGGAAAGAGAAAAAAATACTCTTTCCAATAAGATAATAAAAAATATATGGTTCCATTTAAAAAATATATATTTTGTCCCAAATTTTGAGAACCGCTGACACAAATTTTATTTTGTCTACATGACCAATTTTCTAATAAAAAATGGCACAATTTTGCTCATTTAACCAACCTCGTACCTCTTCAAATAAAAAAGTTACCAATAGTGAGCAAGCTTATTGAGACACCCTGTATATATATATATATATATATATATATATATATATATATATATATATATATATATATATACATACATACATACACACATGCGACATCGTTGTGAAAAAAGTTAAAAACGGATTCTAGGGACCTTAAAATGTGCTCATTTACCAAAACCTCGACATGCAATTTTTAACACGATCCCTACAAAGTACCTCCCTTACCAAGGGTAGCAAAAATATACAAGAGATTACGAATTTTGAATAGTTTATTGCAGAGTATTCAGAAAAACGATGTTATTTAACTGCAATGAAACCTTAATAACGAACCTCAATATAAGATTTCCTCGAATTAACAAATTCTTTGAAATCCCATAAAACTGCCCGTAAGAGTTAATGCAAAATATACATTACGAATACCTTTTGTTAAAAACCTCTTTATAAAGAATTTTTAGTCATTGCAGAACATAAATAGAAAGTATAATTTACTTCTGTATAACGATTCTTGTCAACCTATAACCTTTACATAACGTATCCTACCTATTCATCTAACAAGAATGGGGGATTCCAGCTCAATCGAATTAAAAGAAAATATTACAAAAATACGAATGTATATGCTGAATAACGAATATTAATAAAAAAATCTGTTGTGGCCAGCACAAGACCTCTCGCCATTTCCATGTTAAGCTATATAAGTATTGTATTGCACTTCGCTTTCGAACCGTCGTTTTATAACAAAATATTACACAACTTTACCCAAATATTGTTTTTTATTGTATTTAACATGTCGTCTGCACACATATAATTCTAATTATATCTATTTTCCATTGTATGAGGAAGTTTCTAAATGTCATAGATTCTTCCAATTCATTAACCAGATTGGCGGTATTTCTGATGGATATATGCATTTTACCACAATTTTACCTATAATTTCAAATATTTAATTAATAAAACAATAAGAAAAGTTAAATATACTTCCCAGAAAAAGCTATCAGAATGTCACTATAAAACTGTTAATATTTGACAATGACATGTGTCATGTTATAAACATTGGAATTTGTCAACTGGTTTCCTTAGTGCCTTGGTCTCTGCGATTAGTTTACTCTATAAATTATAGTGTCTTTTTCTCTAAATCTATACAAGATATAATAAAATTTTTAAATGTATTAGATGGAGAATTTTATGTTCTTCAATATTTAATTTAAAAAACTCTCAAAAAATTATATTTAGAAGAATTTTTCTAAAAAACTACTACTTCCGGTTGTTCAATTGTTACCAAAACCTTTTCAGCTCTTCCCAGGAATGTCAGATTGAGGAAACTGCAGTTTAATATTTTTTAAGTCTTATAGTTTTTGAGGAATCGTCCCTCCAACATCCATACATACACACACACACACACACACACACACACACACACACACACACACACACACACACATACACACATCCACACACACACACAGACATCATTTTAAAAATGTTATAATCGGATTGTAGGGACCTTAAATCGTGCTTATTCAATAAAATCTGGATATGCGAAATTTAGCATGAATCCAATACATCTCTTAGCGAGAGGTAAAAATGAAGTGGTATAATTGAAATATTTAGGAAATAAAGGGGTTTTTTGTTATAGCGCTTCAACACCAATATGAATTAAATATATAATATTTTGATTGGAGACCGAAAGACCGCCCATACATGCATAAGAAATAGCATGTTAGGAGGTGGGGGTTACTACCCATGGAAGTTAAGAAATTCAAATTCGAAAGGTGGGGCTAACATACCTGTACTGCAGTTTTCAAACATTTTTTATTTTAACATAAATTTGTTGCATTAAACTTAATAATTTTAATACACTTGTAATTATAAAGTATGTAGACTTATACAATGTTATAATATTCATTTATTTTATGTAAAAATAACTTAAAATAACATATATTTCAAGAATATTTAGGTCAATGATGAAAACAGTTTGATATAAAGACACATATGCATGACGTCACGTCAATCTTTTCAAAATTCGGGAGACCATAACTCGCTTATTAATAGGTTTTTTTCACCGGATTTTCATCAATAGTCTTAGTTTTCCTATTTCAGATGAAATTATAAAAAAAATCTGTTGTGGCCAACACAAGACCTCACGCCATTTCCATATTAGGCTATACAAGTATTGTATTGCACTTCGCTATCGAACCGTCGTTTCATAACAAAAAATTACAGAACTTTGCCCAAATATTGCTTTTTATTATTTTTAAAATGTTTTCTGCACACATATTCTAATTATATTTATTTTTCATTGTATGATGAAGTTCCTAAATGTCAGAGATTCTTCGCATTCATTAACCAGATTGGCGGTATTTTTGATGGTTATATATGCATTTTACCTATAATTTCAAATATTTAATTAATAATACAATAAGAAAGATTAAATATACTTCCCAGAAAAAAACTATCAGAATGTCACTAAAACTGTTGATTTTTGACACTGACATATGTCATTTACAAACTATGTTATAAACATTTGAATTTGTCAAGAGGTTTCCTTAGTGCCTTAGCCTCTGCGATTAGAATATTCTATATATTATAGTGTCTTTATCTCTAAATCTATACAAGATATAATAAAAATTTTAAGTGTATTAGATGGAGAATTTTGTTCTTCAATATTTGTAATAACAAAAATTTTCAAAAAATTAAATTTAGAAGAATTTTTCTAAGAATTACTACTTCCGGTTGTTGTTCAGCTCTTCCCAGGAATGTCAGATTGAAGAATTCGTAGCTAAACTGGTCTTAAGTCTTATAGTTTTTAAGGAATCGTCCCTACAACATCTAGACATATATACACACATACACACATCCACACACACATACACACACACATACACACGCACATACACACACATACACACATACACACACACACACACACACACACACACACACACACACACACACAGACATCATTTTAAAAATGTTATAATCGGATTCTAGGAACCTTAAATCGTGCTTATTCAATAAAATCTGGAAATGCGAATTTTAGCATGAATCCAATACCTCTCTTAGCGAGAGGTAAAAATGGTGGAATCCACCATTCATATCTAAACAGACCTGTCATAATAAAAATTAACGTTTGGTGTTGCACGATATCTATCCGAGAATAAACAATTTTGCTTACCTTGTTAAGACATATCTTAAACCAACCTAACCTCTATATAACAAACCTCATTGTAACAAATTACTTGGTATAATGAATATTTTCTAATCCCCTTCAGCTTTGTTATTGGGCTTCCAAATTATCTAGAGATGGCGCTGACGTCAAACGTCAAAATTCAAACGAATGGTACATTTTTCGCTGGCTTCCATAAGAGTACAATTGCTGTGCGACTAATTTTCGTAGTTTTTAATTTAATTTCGGATTTAGTACAGTGTTTTTTTGTTAATTTCGGTAGAATTGGGTTTGATCTTTCTTGTAGTAACAATTTAGTGATAGTTTTAATAATATTTTAGTTAATAGGATTAATTTTAGTAAGTATTTGTAGGTTAAGAGTATTTTAGTCATATTTTAATTAACAGTATATTAGTTTTTTTTTTAATAAAAAAAAACATTTGATTTCCTTTATTTAGATTGTATTTCATTGCCGTAGTTGTACATATATTAATTTCTATCTACAGAGCTTTACTTTTATTTAATTGTTTTTCTTTCATAATGAACCATTTTCTTTGCTTAGAATTGTAGTGTATCATCTAGAAATATGGTGGAAGGCCAGGAAGTAATAAATAGTGGCCACAGATTATTATGTGGTAAATATTTTCGGAGAAAACTTTAACCTATAAATTGCATATCTCCTAATTTGTTCATTAATTTTTTAAAAATCAAAAACTTATCTTTTATATTAGCAGTAATTCAGATTCTACTAAAAATAAAACAATAATAGCCGAAGATAAAAGCGTACTAAAATACGTATACAAGTAAATACAATCCCTGAATAAAACAACCTCCTTTGTACATGTACACTTCACTCAGTTCAGAAATCTGCCACCAGTGGCGCATTGTAATTTTGGAAGCCCAATATAGAGGTTTCACTGCATTAAGTTTATTTACCTATTTTCAGATGTGCCAAGTTATTGACGAGCTCCCAAAGCTGTCGTTAATTACTGTTATGCATTCCTAGTGATTTTGTTTATAAAATTTTATATTTCTTTGCGAAAGTTAAAATCAAAATATTCATTTCATCAAAAAGGTATAGATGGTTTATGGTTTATTGACTGCGGCGAAGATAGGACAAAAGGAAACTTTACTAAATTTCATTAATTTTTTTAGTAATCCATTCACACGCCTCATGCGTCATCATCAAGTTGTGAGAATGTGTTACTACTGCGGTAGATTTCCTAATGGTAATATAGAATTTTTTAAAATGTTATTTATTTATTATTTAATGTTTCTGGAAAACATCGATGTGTTGTTTTCGTTGTTATTTATTTGTTTATATAACAGAATTGTTTTTCAAATTTAAAATTTTGATATTCTTATAATTTAAAATGACGCACGAAACGTAAATAATTAAAAAATGTCTGAAATTGGTAGGAAGATTCCTTCCAATGGAATAACCAAGGGTTAAGGTTAAGGTTGTCATAACTTCTCTTTCTTCATTGAAAACAATATTTATTTAACAAAAAAACAAAAAAAACAAATGTAATTTATTTCCAGTTATTTTTTTCTCACAACAGACTGACCAGTCTATAAATTATTATTTTCATTTAGTTAAGAATTTTTTGTCTATTTCGTAAACTCTCTTCTCTTTCCCCTCGAAAATTTTCTAGCTTCTCCAATATTTCTTGCTATACTATTGATTTTATCTTCGATAATATGTACAAAACATAATTCCTGATCCAGAATTGAAATAGTTAGAAAGAAAATTAATTAAAACTATGGAAATATACATATTTAAGAGCATATACAATTGTTACAAAGAAGAGTAAAAAAAAATGAGTATATACAGAGTAATCATGCGAGAATGAACCATTGTTATTATCTCTGTAATTAAGTTCAATAGCGATTTTCTTCAAATAAGCAAATTTACTATAGACAATATGGGTAAAGAGATGTCGTATGAAATAATGAAATGTGATTATTTGAATTCCCGCTATGTATGACGTAGAATTACGCCGCGCCAATGAATGGTCGTAAAGCCATAGCGTTTGTTTGTACGGGTAATGTAGATCTCCTGTTTTTTAGTTTGGTATTCCCTGGTTTGTCTTTTTGGTATCGATATTTTAAATTACATGTAACTACCTATGTATTTATTTGTGAAGTAATTAATATGTTTGAGAGCCCAGAGAGAGAGAAAAATGAACTAATGTCAAATTCAAATTAAAACTTTCTCGCACGTCATGCCATCTATACAGTACATTTTTAAACATGGTTTCTTTCTCGAGTTTAATATAATGATGTCACAGAAACTTTTCTTTCTTAATTTACTAAAAAACAAATAATTTTTAAAAAATAAAATTTATATTTTTGTGTTTTCAACATAACATTACGTACATAGTGATAGAAATCGGATTTTTAGTACTACGCAAGTAGTCCATTGTGTTTATCTTAGGCTTCGCGATTAAAAAAAAAATTTTTTTTAATTTATCTCTTAAATATATAGAAAAAATATTAATGTATACCTGTAGAATATTCAATAATCTTTAATTTTCATGACATAAAATGAGAAAAAATGGCATTTAATGGTATTTTTTGAAAAAAAAACCATTATGAGCTTCAAGTAAAGTGCCATTTCCGTTTATCCGATTTACACCTAAATCTAATGGTTTCTTTTCATATTAGAATACGGTAGAAATACAAGGTATCAGAATTTTCTGAATGATAGTATTTGAGTTAGAGCTGAGGCAAAATTCATACGCATACACACACACACGCACACATACAGATATAATCGTGAAAATGTCTAAATTGGATTCTAGGGGCCTTAAAACGTGGTCATTTACTAAAATCTTGATATGTGATTTTTAGTACGATCCCTATACCTCCCGACAAAAAGCTTATAAGATGATAGTAATAAGAATGTTCTATCACTTTCGGTTTTAGCGGAAATGGGTGCAACTTTAAATCTAGCATAGAGAATTGGTATTGTTATATATATATATATATATATATATAAAATTAGATTTACAACGATACCAAAATATTATAATTTTACTTCAACTATTGCAAAATGGCGACCATTTATTTTCAAAATATGTGTTCATAAAATTCCATACGAAATAAAATATAGCAAGCTATGAAACAATATATTACTTTAAAATAAAAGAAAAGTGAGGATACCTCTCTCCATAAATTTGAAGTGTTCTAACAGAATTTCCTTGACGTAACAAGTAGGGTCAAGCGGGGTAATTTTAAGACACTAGAAAATTAAGGTAAAAGTGAGACATATTAGCGCGCTCATGTCACAGAACGGATATTTCAATGTAAATGTTAAGTTAGTAAAATTACACCAGATTGTGAGGTCGAAATTACCCCAGAAAAAATCTCTGTACTTTTGACAGAAATTCTAACCTTAAAAATTTTAGTCTGACGTTCCAAAATTTCGTTCGTAACAGCAAACAATAAACCATTAATATTAATACAAAGTATTAAATATAGTGTAGTAGTATCAGATCACCTGATGACGACAGCAGATTTTTCGCTTTCGAAACGTTGTGAATAATGTATATGTGTTTTACAAATAAAGATAATGGAAGTTCAAAATAAATTCATTTTAATTAAAATATTAAATATAGTATTAACCAACATTTCATTGCGATTTCAACTCATATAATATTTAGAAGATATTTTTATTAATTAATAAATATATTTAAAAATATCTGATGTGGACAACACATGACTTCCTTGTACGCATGTTACACTATACTACTATACATATTTTATTAATAATTAAAATATGTATTATAATAGACCCAATCATAAAATTGCACGTATTGAACATAATTTGACATTGACATTAAATTCTTTATTTTTTTGTTATTTTTTGTCCTAATTCATAGCAAACTTAATTACAGTAACCAAAAAGTACATAATTTTTAAATTTACATATCTCGCTTATACAAAGAGCTAATTTAATCATACTTGATATTTGCGACGCAGAATTCAATTTTCTAAAACTTTTATCTGAAGCATTTTTTGTTAAATTCAAAATAACACCATTTTTTTTTCAAGAAAAACTGATTATAGCTTCAAGTAAAGTATCACTTCCGGTTAGACTATTTTAACTAAAATCTATTATGTTATTCCCATTAATATAAAAGTATTAAATACCAAATTTGAGAAGTTTTGGATTATAAACTCCTGGACAAAATTAACGCATTACTTATATTTTCGCGATTTATTTTAAAACAGAATAATATATGAATTTTTCTTAGGGTGCAGTTGAAAATTTAGGGTTCTAGACATTTGAAAATAATAACAATTCAGAATCAATTCTTGTTTATATGAGTATTTTATTGTTTCCTGTGTTGACAAGGAAAAAGTATGGAAAAGTTTAAAAGTGTTTTTACGTTTAATTTAAATTTGATTTCATGTTTTTGTGTTTTACTACGAAATTAACATTAAATTGAATTGGGAAAATTAATAGAGGTTGTTATTTGTCTGAATTTGAGGTTTTTCGGGCGTTAGCTCTATTGGATGGGGCCAACGTCATAAGATTGGGGAACTTGGTAGTTGATCTCAGTACCATAGGACGAGCTTTAAGGAGGTTTAAAGAGACTAGATTCAACTTTAGGAGACACAAAAAGGTCGTCCGAAACCACCGACAGATTTCTAACTCTAGAAACTCTGAGAAAACGACAAATTACAAGTAAAATGCAAAATAATCACAATCCTGAAACCCGTGCTGCGTCGATTTCTACCCGTGTGGTACGAAGAATACTAGAGGAAGCAAGACTGGCCAATAGATGTACTAACACAGAACCGTCTCTCACCAGAACTCATCGAGTAACTCGCTTACAATTTGTAAGACAACATATTCCTTGGAATTCGGCTGAGTGAAACCGTGTTTTGTTTTCTGATGAAACATGAGTCAGCTTAAAATCACCAGGCGAAAGAGATCATTCCTGGAGGAGACCTGGACAGCGATATATATACTCAGTGAGAAATTGCTCCACGAGAGCCCTGCTTTGGTGATTCAATACTGTTTCGGGGAGCTAATTGTTTTAAGGGACGCACAGAGTTGGCCGTGCTTCGTGAAAATCAATGAATGAACAGAAATACGTGCAGGATATCATATAAGACCATGTCACTCCTTTTTCGCCGGTAATTGGAGGTATTTTCATATTTATTCATGATAATGTAAGATCGCATCGGACTCGGGGCGTAGATGAATATTGAAATACGGTAGGAATTAACCGTATAGAATTGCCACCTAGCAGTCCAGAATTAAATCCAATAGAGCACGTATGGGATATGCTGAAAAGAAGCGAAAGAGGTCTTGTACCCGTCCCATGCACTCTAGATGAGTTAGAGAATGCTGGGCTACAAGAATGGGAAAACTTACCTCATCATACAATTCGAAATTTATTTCGAAGCATAGGACGAAGAAAGCAAGCCATAATTAATGTAAGAAGTGATAATAATATAATATATAATAATAATAATAATAATAATAATAATAATAATAATTATATAATTTTTTCGCATAAAATTTTAATTTTAATTTATTTAAAAAAAATCACATTGTCTTCATTTTGTATAATATTGTAGTTTTAAATTTAAAGGTATATTATGTTGCGTTATTTTCTACAAATTTTTAATTACCTGTAAAGGACTAATTTAAAAAAACCGTAAAACATGCCAAAAATAAGTTAACTTTGTGAAATAAACGAAAAATTGAAAGTGATGCATTAATTTTGTCCAGGAGTGTATTTTAAAATAGTTTTTCATTAAAATCTATTATAGGCTTCAAGTAAAGTACCACTTCCGGGTAGAGTATTTTAACTAAAATCTATTATGTTATTCCCATTGATATAAAAGTATTATATACCAAATTTGAAAAGTTTTGGATAATATTTTGAAATAGTTTTTCATTAAAATCTATTATAGGCTTCAAGTAAAGTACCACTTCCGGTTAGACCATTTTAACTAAAATATAATATATTATTCCCATTGATATAAGAGTCTTATATACCAAATTTGAAAAGTTTTGGATTATATTTTAATATAGTTTTTCATTAAAATCTATTATAAGCTTTAAGTATAGTACCACTTCCGAAAATATGTAATGACCAAAAAGGGAGGTGCACAACTAGATGTTATGACAGTCCTAAATACAAAATTTTAACTTTCTACGGCTTCCCGTTTTTCAGTTATGCGAGATACGTACGTACGTAGTCAAAATGGATTCAGGGATGGTCAGAATGGATATTTCCGTTGAAATCTGGAAACCGAAATTTTTCGCGATTACAAATATTTCCTTTACTTCGTACAAGGAAGTAAAAATATAAATGAGGTAAGAATGAGACATGGGTTGGGGAAAATATGAGACATAATGTGGGGTAAATATAAGACGCAGTTGACATAAAACTACTTTACTTTAGAAGTTTAAAATGAGGAATTACAAGAAAAAGGATCCGAAATACAATGAAGAGTTTGTCAAGGAAGCTGTAAAGAAAATCAGTGAAGGAATAAGTTAACGGGCTGCTGCTAAACAATTTAATATAGACAAGTCGAACTTGTCTAGATATATATTAAAGGGCCTTCTTAAGAAAAGAGGCACTAAGACTGCATTCAGTGAGGAACAAGAAACTACATTGGCAAATAACAATGGCCAAGTGGGGATATTCATTAACAAAATCAGAGGTTTGTGACGTAGTACAAGAATATGTGGCACAGAATGAAATAAAAACTCCTTTCAACAACAATCGTCCTGGCAAAACAGGTGACCAGATAAAATATACATTCGAAGAGGAAATTGATGTAGACGAATTATAAATTTTCAAATGTTGTTCCATTTTGTATTTATGCTAAGAAAGTAGGTACCATAAATTTTGTTATTTTTCTTCAGTCTGAAAATATAATATTAATGAGACACTACCTAATATGTCTTTAATTTGCCCCAAACCGTATAAATATCAAAATAACACAATATTTAAGTCATGTCTCACTTTTACACAGACCCGTCTTATTTTTGCCCCACAACACGGGGAAAAATGAGACAAGATTTTTTTTCGTAGTTTGATTATTTTTAAGAATTCGTAAAAATTTCACTCGAAAACAGTATCCTCTGTTCAAAGTACTACTATTAAACTTTTTTATTCTGAAAATACTGAGTAACTATATCTAAATTTTACGTATTTTAAAATGTCTCATATTTACCCCAGTTTGACCCTAATTGTTATTATCACATTATCAAAACTGTTAGAGCACTTCAACTCTGCGGAGAATGTTAGCACGAATCACTGTTAAATAATATATGGTAAATAACATGCACTAATGATATTTATTTAGTAAATTCGAAATGGTGATATGTAATAATATTTTTTAAAGTGACCTCTGTGGTGCACTCTCCACGCCAGCAATGAGTGCCCGTGAGGTAACGCCTGGTAAACGCCCGCACGGTACAAATATGTCATCATCATTACCGATATCTGTGTTATAGCAGATTGTGGCACACTCAGAAATGGGTAATATGCCGTGATGATATATTTATTTATTTATTTTTTAAAATTATACTTGCTTGTTCTAAATATCAGCTAAGATATCTGAAATAGAAATATATCAAAAGACTAGACTGGAAATTGACGTCTATTTATTCAGAATATTTTTCAATACACCTACATAACTACATAAAACACGACAACAATAACAATATTTCCATAACAACAATATTCAGTGATATAAAAGCATAAATTACAAAACTTTGATTACCATAAATTACCAGAAAAATTAACTATAATTTACCAAAAAATTGAAAAATTTCGCATGTTGAAATGTAAAAAAGTTAAGGAATAGTTTTTTTTTAACTAATGGTACCTTAACAGCCATTAAGTTTCTACTATAAACAGGCAAATGACATTAGTAATCTATTCTCCACCTACAACTGCTGCAAATGAAATTTTTTTTCCTCTGCGTATCCTAATACCTAATAAAATGGCGAGAATAAAATATAAAGAAAGCCTTGTTTTATTCTTCTCCAAATTCTAAACCCGAATCTAATATCAATGAATTAATGAGAATGCGAACACCTCAGATTAATAAATTTAAACCAGCTTTATTTTTTGCTATACAAACAATTTAATATTAGATTTGCAATTTTTTTGAAGTCATTGTATTTTCCTATTAAATGTTTGACATATATTTACATCTCTTAATATTTAATATGATTTTAATTTTATATTATATTAAAAAAATTGTAAATTTTTCGGCCATTTCCCTGTAATTTAAAAGATATTACGATAAATTACCCAAAAAAAAAATTGCGGCAATTTTACACCCCTGAATATATTCAACACATTTTTCAGCAATTATTTCATTATTTATGATATGGCAAAATTCATATCAAAATGAGAAGATACTTTTTCAGGTAAAGAATGCGGTTTATAAATTTATAGTTATCTAAGCAATAAGGGCAGTAAGTGCTTCCTACTGGTTGAAAACGATTTTGGGTATTAAGACGAAGCGACAAGCTCTGCTCGTTGTTTTTATTTACTTACCGCTTCGCCTTCTGATCGGTAAGTAATCACAATCGTTTCCTGATTAGCAATTTGTAAATAAATCCTACTGTCTTGGATCGTGCAAAAAGAATTATTAATGAGATTCATTCATGTTTATCACTGATAATTATTTCATTTTTTTTTTGTGTGAAAAAAAACGATGAAATTAAAATGAAAATGTCCAGAAGTAAAAAATCTAGTTTATAACAGAAATTTAGTGAAAAATCCAGTTTCTGACGTCAAAGATTACCACAAAAAATTATTAGCGGAATATGTATTTAACTTATTACTTGCGTCAGACAATTCTGCCAGTTCAAAGAACTGTTGACTGAATACATAGCGATTTTCAGATCACGGGGTAGGTATTGTTTGTTTATAGTAGTAAATACGAATAATCCGTTTTCTATTATTTCACCGTTTCTAATTGTGATTTTGTTTCACTTAATATTTCCTCATCAGTAGAATTTAGTAAGTCATAACAGAAGGGTATACCTTTAGTGTTATGAAGCGTTGGGTGTATTGAACAATTTATATTTATATAATATATTTTTACGATTCAGTAATTTTTGGTCTATTTTTCGTTACTGGTTTTAATTAATAATCCATTTTTAATTTTTTTTAGATGAAGCACTTCTCCAATTTTATATTTAATAAAATAATGTATTTTATTCAATTTTGACGTTTTAAACTGTCATTATTAACTCCATAGCAACAACTATAAGTAACACTTTTTTCACATGTGAATTAAAAATTTTATAAATCACTCTCACAAAATTTTAACTCACTCTGGCATTATGCAACAAAAAATGCATTTAAAAATAACATCAAGAACGAAAATAACACTTACCACATAATTTATCAGACATTATCAGCCCTTTTCATTATTTTTACGACGTAAATGACAGACAATGAAGCTTTTTAAATATGTGACTTGACGTCTATTAGCGACGATTGTCATGCTTAGCCTACTAACTGATCATTTTTTTATTTTGTCAAAATTAAATATTATAATGGTTTTTATTATTATTTCGTCAAAATTGAACAAAATATTGTACAAACCAAGTGAGCTAAGAATGTTTATAATAAACATTACCTTAGCTCACTTGGTGTGTAAATATCTATTAATTGGGTTTGTTTTGTTGAAGTTTGTATTTTCATTCGCACATATAACAATTATATACTTCCCTGCAGTATTATTATCCTTTTTGTTGCCAAATATTTAGAATTTTAAAGGGCACAAAAGTGACCCCTGTGGTGCACTCTCCACGCCAGCTATGAGTGCCCGTGAGATGACGCCTGGTAAGCGCCCGCACGGTACAAATATGTCAACATCATTACCGAAATCTGCGTACATCGCAGAATGGCACACTCAGAAATGGGTAATATGCCGTGATGATATATTTATTTATTTATTTCTTTGTTCAAAAATGATTCGTTGTTTGGTAGGTTCGAAAATTCTTCATGGTCTATGTATTACCATTTTATCGGGCCCTGCGCCATGGCGCGGGCTTGTTGGATTCACTACCCCACTGGCGGGCCAAAATTTCACATGCACTAAGGTTAATAAATGATTTAATGTATGAATGACTGATAGATGTAAATATATCAGTTTATGTTTAGTAGATGATTAGTTTTAATACACTTATCACACAATATACACAGTAGGTATTTAGTTTTTAGGTAAATATCACTCACAACTGGATTCACACAGAATACTTTTGTACTGTACAATGGTTGCAAGTCGACTTTGTTTATAATAATAATAATAATAATAATAATAACAAAAGTAAAAGTGTTAGCTCTCGCAGATTCTATTGATAATGGGGTCCTGTACCATAGTCATATTTTAACTATCTTAAATAAGAAGACAAAAATATACATAAATTAATGAGTATTAGTGAAAAAATTTTCTTTAAATATTGACTAGGTCACAAACTATAAGCGATTGAAGATGATTACTAATTGGGTATGACGCGTTAGGTACTAAGAATTTGATTGGTCGCCTGATTTTAAAAAGGAAATTCGCGCGTCTTTAGCGGTCACCTTTAAAAGTATATGAAATGTCATGTTGTTCCATAACCTAACAAAACATTTAACAAGTTTGTGTTTGATAAATTTGTTTAATTATAACATCTAGTAATATTAACAATAATAACATATTTATAATTAAATCAATTTGTAATATTAATTAAATTAATAATATTAGTTAAATTAATATTGAAACTTCAAAACAGGCCAACACAAACAGGCGCATCCGTCGTCATGCTCTGTGTAATAATATTGTCAAACTGTTTCAATGTTATATAATTTATTGCGAAAAAAAGGTTATTATTTACGTTATTTATACTTAATAATAATTTCTTCATGAATATAACGTATAAATTTTTATTTACAAACATTTCAGCTATGCAAACATGAAAAAAATTGTTCCCTCTATAACTAACTGTTTGTCCCATTGTTTGTCGATCACTTGTTAGTACCTACTACGTCACGCACAAATTCTTGAACTTTAAAAATTCATATCTCGCTTATTACGTAAAATTTTTAAGTCGCGTTTGCACTAAAATTCTTATCTTATCCTGTTCTTACAGAAAAAAAAATAAAACAAAAATGGTATAGGAGCCCATTAAGAATTGAAATTTGGCATGTTGATTCAAAATGCAGTTTTTACATAATATATTAATAATTTTTTATTTAAAAATTATTAGTTTAATCTTATTAATTTTTAATGTTTCTGCGCATAAACGCATGGTGTGCTTTAACAATAAAAATTATTAAAATTAAACTAATCAATTTAAAAAAAAAAAATATTAATATTTTATTTTAAAATTTCATTTTGAATCAACATACAAAGTTATTAATAGAAGCTGAGATATAACACTTACTTTTTTAAATTATAAACAAAATGTGAACAAAAAGAAAAAAATAACGTTTAAATTATTCGCAAAGCTTATGGTTAAAAAATATTAAAATTCAATTTTTTCTATTCATATTGGTATTAGACATCAATAAAGTTGAGCATTTCTTTAAACGCGCTGAAAATGGGGGTCATTTTTCATACATACACCTTCCTAAACACCTTTATATAATTTATTTTGTTTTTGTGTTTCCAAAAATTATATATCTTGCAGGGGGAAGCGCGGCAAATTTGATATCTGCCCCTAACGTCAAAAACCTACGCTACGCCACTATATGTAAACAAATATCATGTGTTGGGCTTCCATATTATCAAGAGATGACGTTGACGTCAAACGTCAAAATTCAAACGAATGGTACATTTTTCGCTGGCTTCCATAAGAGTACAATTGGTGTGAGAATAATTTTCGTAGTTTTAAATTTAATTTTGGATTTAGTATAGTGTTTTTTTTGTTAATTTCGGTAGAATTGAGTTTGATCTTTCTTGTAGTAACAATTTAGTGATAGTTTTAATAATATTTTAGTTAATAAGGTTAATTTTAGTAAGTATTTGTAGGTTAAGAGTATTTTAGTAATATTTTAATTAACAGTATATTAGTTTTTTTAATAAAAAAACATTTGATTTCCTTTATTTAGATTGTATTTCATTGCCGTAGTAGTACATATATGTATTAATTTCTATCTACATAGCTTTACTTTTATTTAATTGTTTTTCTTTCATAATGAACAATTTTCTTTGCTTAGATTTAGATACTATTTGTAGATTTGGGAATAGGGCACCTGCACGTGACGTTTCAACATGGCGGCCACCAGCTGATCTTGGTCAACCAAACCTTCAGTTTGCATTGTGTCTTACGGAGAAATATCGTGCCGTAAGCTTTTATTGTGTTTTTATGGCACTTATTGTTTTATTTGGGAAAAACTGATTAGAGTGTGTAAAAGTGAGTATATGAGGAGTGTTTTCCGTAAAAAATAAGTCAGGACATTCTTATTATTTAATGAGTTCCAGGTTATTAAATTAAAACTAACCCAATCCTATTTTTTTGTGTATACTTTTATTGCATATAAAATAATTTAAACATAATCGGATAGGAACATATTGTATGAATGTTTAAATATATGTAATTTTCTTTAATAATATATAAAAAAAACATGAAAAAATAATTTTTAAATGACAGAATTACAAATTTTGAATGAAGTTTTTTTAGTAACAGAATATATATTTGTGTCTGTTTCTCACAAAGGTTTAAAAATTAGATAGGTTATTATTGATTTTTAAAAGGCATTTATAATCCTCGTCAAAAAAATGTCAATGTATAAGGATCCACTTAAATTTATCGATTTAACGTACTTTGGCTTCCAAAGATAAATTTTTAACGTATAAACTCAATAAGCTCATTTATATACAATAAAAATACACAATATGACAATAAGAAGAAAAATGAACTCGAAGATATATATATATATATATATATATATATATATATATATATATATATATATATATATATACAGGGTGTCTCAATAAGCTTGCTCACTATTGGTAACTTTTTTATTTGAAGAGATACGAGGTTGGTTAAATTAGCAAAATTGTGCCATTTTATATTAGAAAATTGGTCATGTAGACAAAATAAAAATTGTGTCAGCGGTTCCCAAAATTTGGGACAAAATATATATTTTAAATAAAACTATATATTTTTTATTATCTTATTGGAAAGAGTATTTTTTTCTCTTTCCAATAAGGTAATGTTGTTTATGTACGATTTTTTCAAATAAACGAGTTATTTACGTTTAAAGATAAAAATTATCTTTTATTAGTTTAGGTCAAGTAAACTATGGAATCAATTGTCTTTTATAAAATTATTATTTTATTAATTTATTTTACAGTAATAACAAAACAAAGAAAATATTCAAATTGAAAGCCATTATTTCTTTCGCACATTAAACTCTTTTGGAAAGAGAGCCGACCGTTCTACGTAACTGGTGTCTAGATATAACTTTCCATATAGCAAGTTCATATCTAACATTTCTTCATTTGTAAAGTTATTAAACATTATTAAACACAGAGAACTTTACGGAAGAAATTCTTAAACGCCAAACACACAGAGAATCAATTGTTTCCATGGCTTACTTGATTAAAAAAACTAATAAAATAGTTTACAAAATTTAAATTTTTAACCGCAAATAACTCGTTTACTTGAGACACTGGAACTGCACATACTAGCCAATCTGAAAACATCAACTATAATTTATATGGCTAATAAAAGAAATCCCTTCACCTTTAAGCCAATTTTAAATGTTGATGGAATTGTCACCACAGAATAATTACTATTAAATTGGGTACAATTATTTGAAACATTCAGCTGAACGTCACCCCTAATTAATATCACAGTAGATTTTGCGCATGGGTTATGCGCACACTGCACACTAGATTAGTCTCAATTTCGGGGAGTCAACTATATAGTTTGTACAGAATTCTGAGTTATGGCTTTGACTTACTAAGCCTGTGGTAGCCCTGGCACAGCTGGATGTAGCACTACCTGCCTCTTAGGGTCGGACTGCAAAAAAATAAATTCGCAAATCTCTGTATGCATTACATATTTCAATATTGAAATTTAATTGATTCGCAAAGTCAAATTACGACTTTGTCCATTGTTATAGATTAGGAAAAAAATAAGATTAGTTGAAACATATCGTGACTACAGTATTAAAATTAGGAAAAATATGATTATTACCTCATTTCACATACTGTAACTCGTTATTATATGGGATAAATGAAGAATGTATGAAACAGTTGCAAACTCTGCAAAATAGGGCTGGGAGGATTATTTTAAGGTGCAATAGGTACACTTCAACAGCTTCTATGTTAAAAGAGTTGGGCTGGTTGAACATACAATTGTTCATTGAAATGAGTGCACTGTTACTAATATATAAAGTAAGAAATAAGTTAGTACCTAATTATTTAAGTAAATTTGTGATACTTAACAGTACAATACACAACATTAATACTAGAAATAAAGACGCCATACATGTAGCGAGAATTAGAAAATCTGCAACTAAAAAGTCAGTATTTATAAACGGTATTATTACCTATAATAAGTTGTCTAATGAATTAACAAAGGTAGAGTCATATAACATATTTAAAAGACTGTTACTTAAATTTTATAAAGATAAAATGTAAAATGTATTGTTTTTCTTATAGTTTATATTGTTATCTTCTTCTAATATTAATGTATTCTTATATTGTCTATGTATATATTTAGCATTTTTGCTACTAAATAAACATTATTATTATTATTAGCAAAGACTTTCAAAATTTTTAAATCAGTAGTAATACTTTAATTTTCGTCTTGAAAACAACAATATTACATGCTTAATATGTGGCGACTATTTGAAGATGATAATAATATTTTACTGTTTTCGTGATACAATAAGTGGTGAATTGAGACAAAGAAAGAAAAGACGTGACGCGGGTATTTCCCTGCTGAGAGGGTCATAGCGACAGATTTCTGTCCAAACTATACCTATTCATTTATTTCCTTTGTGACACTCTTGTTATAGTCAAATTTAAATAAAATTAAAATAAAACTCTATGGCTACAATACACATGCATTTCCTAAATAAAAGTAATATGAAAATAAGTATTTATTTGTAATTACTGATAAGTAAGTTCTAGGCTTATAAGTATTTACTTATAAGTATTTAATTATTTTTATTAACTACTATGTCATAAAAGGGATTACTGTATTACGTACTCAGTGTTTCATATTTTATTAATTTTTTATTTTACTTTCTCTAACGGTACATTATATAAATATTTTGTAACCAATAATACATATGTGTAATGGTAGTTGCAGAATATTTTCTTGTAAGATATGAACTTGTTTATCTAGATTCATTTGCTTTATTCAAATTTACTAAAATTTGAAAATGATTTAAGATAAATATTATACTTATCTTTTATTTATTTAATTATTTTTAAATATTTAAGATAATAACAAACGAGAGTTTTGAATTAAATTTTATCTCAAATTTTATTCAAATGTTTAAACAAAATAGTAATATTTTTGCATAAACATAATTCATCTTTTACCATAAACAAAATCTTTGTGGTACGCAGTAAACATATTTTACAGATTTGCATTAATTTTCTGCCCAGGTATAAACCAGGTTTACACTCTCAAAGACTATTTAAATTGTTATATGAACATGTTTAAATTTCTTTTATGATTTTATATCGTGAAACAGACTTTAATAAGTTACAATTAAAATACACGTCAGATCACATGCTGTAATTTTACCTGTGTGTGATATGATGGTGAAGTGTTAGCATTAGCGATATATTTGTGTAATATTCCAAAGTGTTAGTAGTGTTTTGTTCTTGTTTAAACAATTGTTTTATGTATATAGCTGTGTTTGTGAATTCCAAAGTGACGACGAAAAAATTTATGATGTCATAGGAAATTCAATATGACAATTGGAGGAAAATAACTACATAAAATGTAAAACAAACATATAATTAAACTATTTCTTATGTTAACAGCTTTATTATTCATTTACAATTTTTTTATAATTGTATTATAACAATAATTTAATGTTTACATTACGTAATATAAAAAATATTTTATCTCAAAAAGCAATCAACTTACTTAACAATTCTACACACGTTATAAAAGATTAAAAATAATCGTAAGTATCTATTGTATACATAATTTATTTCTAGTACGTATATTATAATTATTACAGTACAGTATATTTGTAATTTATTTCATGTTTTCTAGAGAATAAATGTAATCACACTAGTATTTCTTTTAGTAATCAATATTTATAGAAGCACTTTCTCTTTGCATCATTTGAGTATGTACGTACTCGTATTATGCTTAATATCAAGTGTTCAGAATCTGGTTGCAATAAAAAAAATAAAGACGTCGAATGATTTTCGTTTTCAATTATCGTGTTCAAACAAATTGGGAATCCGCAATGGCGTACCCAGAGGGGGGGCGGTCGCCCCCCCTAGATCTACATATTTTTTTATGTACACGTACACATAATTAGCGGAACGCCAAAAAAGCTTTGTATTTAAAAAAGTATGATTGTACTCTCTTATTTCGTAATTGTGCTGGAAATTCTTGATCTACAAGAAATAAAAAATGATAATATGACACCCAAATATAGCCATCTAATAAAGATTCACATCATTTATGGAGGTCTTAAATATTGCTGGGTCTTTAGTTTTATTAAATATGGGTGTTCAATTCGTATTCACTATAGATCAAGGGTTAACAATTATTTCTGCTTTTGTCGTCTTTCAAGTTTAAATATTTAAAGTAAAAAAATAAAAATAAAATAACACTGCCTATTAGTACAGCGTCGCCAGAAAGAAGTTTTACAGCAATTCATCGGTTAAAGAAATATTTACGAAATAAAATGGACGAAGAGGGTTTACCAGATTTAGCACTTCTACACATTCACCGAAATATTAATAAAGTAATAGAACGTTTCGCAAAAAGATCCAACCGTAAATTAGACTTCATAATATAATCTCTTGCCATCTGATATAATAATATACAGGGTGTTAAAAAATAAGTATTAACAAACTACGAGGACAGATAGTACTGACCAAAGTGAGTAAAAAAAGTCTAATCAAAATGGGTCTGATCTTCAACTATTTCTGAAAAAGAGGCCATTTTGTATTAGAATAGAAGAAAAACTGACAGAGATAGTGATTGAACAAAATTTTGTCATTTAATATGAAATATTTCTTTCACAACCTGTACAATAATATTTTTTTGTTCATGTTCTTATTTAAAATATCTTATTTTCTTGGTTAACGTTTCTTATATTTTTAATGTTAATCTTCCTGCCTTAATATCTTAAAATATCTTTGTATTATAAAATATAAATATGAGAAAATAAGTACATGAAATTATTTAGTCGCCCCCCCTAGACCAAAATCCTGGGAACGCCACTGAGAATCCGTGACGTATAGACGTTTAACATGAGCAAAAAGTTTTCGTTTTTAATTGCTTCCAAAATTATTGTAGAAAAAATGCGCCAAATAAAAGTTGTAGAACATAAAATTCTGCATGGAAATCAATAAACAAATTTAATTTCGTTTGCTTTGTAACGATAGAAATTAGATATGAAAATTTACAGATTTACAATATTATAATGCTTAAGCCGAGCCATGGAATTAAAATAAAAAGGCAAACTAATAACTAATACACAAGTCACGTTTTATCTATCATATAATTTATATTAATTTATTTTCTATATATAAATTATACGTGACGATTTTTTTTTTAGTAAAAACCCATTCATCATTAAGATAAACTGAATTCATTTTAGCTCTAATAAATTGACCAATCTGGTATCAAATATGATTTTATTAAAAGTAGGCTTTTAACGTTTCTTTTTAGACTTAAAAAAGTTACTCCGATGTGTAAAGTAAACGATTTTCATATTTTATTTACTTTACACATTACAGAGCTGCCACCATCAATACACGTGTGACATTTAGGTTGTCTTACATAAATTTAGTTTTTTTTCGGTACATTCATGTTGATAATACTGACAAAACTGCAGTATTCAACTTCAGATCTGTTATCTGTTAAATGTGAGCTCGGTATTCGGTGTGTTTAAATTGTAATTTGATTCAGAAATGTCGTATAAAAAATATTGTATGCAACTCAAGTGTAAACATAGGTGCTGAATGCATGGGTGCTCTGGGTGCGCAAGCACCCATCTTAAATTTGTAATGGGTGCGGAGCACCCATACAAATTATTCAGTTATTGATTTTTTCTTTATTCAAAATTCAAAATTACTATTTAAACATTTTCCGAGTTGAGTTAAAGATGAAAGAACTCAAATATCATTTGTTATTTTTTTTTTAAATCTTAGAATGACCATGTATATTATTTGTTACGAATTTGCAATAAACCTGTTTACATTATGAAATCATATATAGGTGTATTCATAGCATTAACAAACGTTTTAATTCGAATGGAATAAAAGGAGCAAAAGATATTGAAGCTAGGCTAGATTAAATGACTAGGTTATCTTAAATTCATATAATGATATTTTAAGGAAAATAAACCACAACGAAATAGCAAATATATTTATTCAACGAAATACTCTGAGACGAAATATGTTTTCATTAGAATAATAATTATTATAGCTATATACTTTATAGGTACCTCCTTAGTAGTCTCTATCCTACCTAAAACTGCGAATTATCATTTATTTAATTTTTTTATTTGTTTGTTATTTGATTTTTATGTTGTTTTGTATTCATTGTCTAAGTTTTTATAGAATAATTCTTGATTTATGATATTTAAGTATTAATATAAATAAATAAATTATATTGCAAATTTTTTAACATTTTTTTTTTTTCGATGAAAGTTTGAATTCTAACCTCTACTCCACAGTATTATTGCATTATTATTTTTATATAATTATCTACGCCCTTGGCAAGAACACCCATACATATTTTTAAAAACCGGCGCCTATGAGTGTAAACAAGCTTTATCACATTCGGTTAACAATTTTCATAACACGGCAAGCTTTTTCACGAAATACTTGACCTCGTCATAAAGCTTGGGTTTACATTTTTGTTGCATAAATAATTATTATGACACCAATATTAAAAGTTACTTTTAACGTTTTAACTCAACACCAGTGTTAAAAAGTGAATTAGTTATCTTAGTAATGACGAGTGGAATAACAAAATCAACATTTTTGGCACATGTCAAAAAATTATTAGATATCCAAATTTAAATGAAAAATAAGTATTGTGTGTAAATAAAATATTGTATGAGGTACGTGTTAAAAGTGTTTCAAAAGAGGACTGTTGCAAGATTTTTTATGACTTCTAAGAATTAAATTTTAAACGATATTGTTCTCTAAAGAGCCTCAATTTTAAAAATACCACGAATATCCATTAGATATTTTATTAAAATTTGTACAATATTTTGAAAGTCACGTGATATGAAACAGAATGTGACGTGAGAGTACATATAGTTTAACATGTGTCATACTATCGCCTACTTTTATTTATATAAATAATGTAAACTGTTTTCCTGTTGGCTATGAATGACGTGCTATACTCCGACGTAACAGGAGTAAGGGGGGGGGGGGGATTATATTTCATGATTATTTCTAAATTATTATTTTTTATTACTATGAAAAATATTGCATAAACTTTCCTTTTAAATGCTTTTTAAAAAATGCGAAACTGGCTCATTTGTTCTCACAAAAAAATGACGTATTTATAACACTTACATAGTAAACAACTATTTTTCAATGTTATCAGGCAATTCAGATTTGAATATTATCTACATAATTTAAAAATATTTAATCTAGTAACTTTTGCAACTTTCAAAGGAATTTACAAAAATAATGAAATACGTAATTACGTATACAGGATGGTTGCGGTTAGGGTTGAACTTAGGGATTAAACATAGGATTCTAGTTTTACGAAATTTCCTACTATCTTGTTCATTTTACGGGAAAAACTGTAGAGTGAAAAGTTTTAAAGAATTAAAAAATGCATACAAAATTACAAAACATGTTTTATTACGTGTTTAGTTTCTTCAAAATTTTAAAAAGAAATTTAAAAGTACCATCAATTAGTAGCAACAGCCATAGAACTTGTTTTCTACTTTCTGATTTTTATAAATAATTTATAAACGTGAACCTAACTTTTGGAAAAGAAATCCCGTATTTGTTATAACTACTTCCACCATAATATTTCTTTATGATAACACGTTCCTCATTCGAATTATTATCAATATTTAATTTGATTTACTTCTTACTAATTTTTTTTTACATGAATGAAATAATCTTATTTTTTGTACTGTCATAAGATTGCTACTAAATGACTAAGCTTTGAATGCAACTTTTAATTCTGCAAAACTTTTCACTTCACAATTTTTCCCGTAAAATGAACAGAAGAGCTTGAAATTGCATAAAACTAGAATCCCATGTTAAATCCTTATTATTATTATTATTATTATTATTATTATTATTTAATACCTAACCCAACAGGCAATAGCCCAATTACTGGGTAGGGAAAATCATGTACCTAAAAGTGGTTAACCAATTGTTTTATATCTTTAGCATTGCAGCAAAAAATATCTAAACAATGTTCAATAATACTATAACAATCAATCATTTGATGTATAGGGGCTTTAGTTGAGCAATTTGATTTACCGCTCTTTAAATAAAATGTTTTCGTGAAACGTGAGGACAATCTAGGAACATGAAAATTTAGTTTATTAAGTAAATAAGCACAATCTATATTGTTATTTACTATATTATTTAGCAAAATAACAGCATGAATACTTCGCCTATTTTGTAAAAAATTAAGATTAAATTTCTCAAGCATCATTCCTTGTGATGTACCTCTAGCAGGATATGTACCTTCCGTTAGGAATATAGCAGATTTTAAAAATCGACGCTGAACTTTCTCAATTTGTTCGAGTTGGAATAAATTGGATTCCAAATAATTGAACAATACTCCAGGTGAGGACGCACCAGAGACACAAAAAGAACTCGCAAAACGCAACCATTAAACATTCCCGCATTCCTAATAATGAAACCTATATTTTTGATGGCACTAGATACTTTCGAGTCAATATGTTTAGTAAATGCAAGTTTGGGATCAAATATTACCCCCAAATCAGTAATCGTATCAGGACGAGTAAGTTCACAGTTGTTAATTGTATAATTGAATTTGATAACATTCTGCTTTCTAGTATATGTCATAACTTGACACTTTGAAACATTAAGCTGTAGTCTATTCACATTGCACCAATCAGTAAAATTATTAATGTTTTTCTGTAAATTCTCACACTCAGTTACAGATGATATTTTACAAAACAATTTCAAATCGTCCGCGTACATTAAATATTCGACGTCTATCATATGAACAATATCATTTATGAACATGTTGAAAAGCAATGGTCCTAATACAGATCCCTGCGGAACACCAGATTTTTGTAAAAATTCAGTAGATTTAAATCCTTGGTAGTAGACATATTGATATCTATTAATTAGATAAGACGATATTAAAATAATTAATGAGACTAACAAACCAAAATTTTCAAGCTTTCTAATTAAAATAGAATGATCAATTTTGTCAAACGCCTTAGATAGGTCAGTATGTTCACCCCTAACCGTCATCATTCTTTATATGATATTCACTGGAAATTTGATGGCCAAATTAGATTTTTTTAACTTTTAAGTTTATTTAATTCCAAAATTGACACCACAAATTCAGAATTTTATCCTCTTCTGAAATAAACATTTACATTACAGATAATATTAAATATAAAACTGTTTTAGCATGTTAAACGCTTAAGTCACAGATTATTGTATTCACCCTGTGCAAGAAACGTTATAGAAGCACAAATTTCTAATAGACTTTTTTAATTTGTTTTAACTACAGAGATTGTGCATAAGCATAAATAAGTAGGACATTCATAAAACACGGACAGTCTACCGCTGATAATTCAGTTATACTATGCCAGTGCTACATAAATTATTTCGAAAATGATTGAAAAAGGAATCAAAGTTTTACATATAATATGTTAATATTTTTTTGGAAAAGTGTTAATATATTGAGAATTATATTGAAGCTACCAGCACATTCACACTTTAAAAGTAAGTAACCGTTTTATTATATCGCAAAAACTAAACTGGGTTCAAATCAGACCGACGTCAATTATTTCCAATTTTAAGTAGTACAAAAGTGACCCATGTGGTACTCTCTCCATGAAGATGTTTTGAGGGTCCGTGAGGTGACGCCTGAAAAGCACCCACAACGGTATAAATATTGAGTGTGATTGATTTTGAATCAAATTCTTTTATTTTTAATCTAACAAAAAAAATGTTATTTTTTGTAATTTTCAAACTACTAAAATGTGTGAATATAATTTATATTGAATACAGAGAGGCCAGAATATCAGTGTTTTTATTTTTAATTTCAACTAAAGTAACTACTTTACTATTAAAAATTTTATTTAGAAAAATTTAATAGCATTTTGAAGTTAGTTCAAAATTAAAAACTGTGGAGATTGTTAATTACCAACTTTTTGTTAACCTTTGCCTGACCAAAATAATTTTATACCTTGGGTACTCAAAACAGAGTATGTGGCCCGAATTTTTTTGCGATATTTTGTTATCATTATGACAATATTTATTAAAGTTTTACTTTTATTATATTTATTAAACTTCCTATTTTAATAATTATGTAAAATTGTATTTATTTGATAATTTAATTAATATTATAAGGAAATTTACTTACCTAATTATAAAATGAAACACATAATTCTTTTTAATCTAAATAAACATTATATTAAACAGTATAAGTAAACAATATGTTTGGAAATTTACTCCCCATCTTCATTCTTGAGCAATATAAACAAATTATTTCTCATATTTCATATTTCTTTATTTTACTATGGTTATTAAATGATAACATCGAATACCAAAATCGGGTCATCGTATTTAGGTCAGACAAGGGTTAAAATGGAAAATGTTTAATTCTGAGAAAATTACCTACTTAAAATGGAAAATTGTCAAAATATTACTTGTTATTGTAAATAATTAGAATTTTATTTCAAATATAAATTCGTACCTATTTAATTGTTTTGTAGGTACATATATGTTAAATAATATGTGTATAATGTTTTAAATTTTATTTAGATTTTAACTAAATACATGACTATTTTTAATATTTAAGTATTTATAACTAAAAGCTTACATTTAAAATTTAACTAAAAATGAACAATTGACAATCTACGCAATTTCTTTAATCTGAACTGTATGCAAATTCAAAACAAGTTTTCTTAATAAGATATTTTTGGTTTTTAAATTAAAGATATTTTAATTTTATATTATAGAAATTATATTTGCGCATTTTTAATACTTTAAAGACATCTAAAAATGATGATAAAGAAGTAAAAAATGTCAGATTAATAACAAAAAAGTTTTTTATATGCTGCTACCAAAATCAATCATATAGGATAGTCATTACCGAATTTTACAAATGAGAGCAAATTTTATATTACTACTAATATGTTATCGACCAAACCCGATTTAATGATAAACAGATTTTATGAAGGTATGTTCAGAAAATAAATAATATACAAATTCACATAGCTTTAATTTTAAATTAAATATATACCTTAACAAAATCTTACCTAACGCACAAAACTTATGATTGATTTGTCCTATTAATTAGGAACTAATTTGGCCTTGACCTAAGCCAAACTAGTTTATCCTGAAATCGGGTAACATAAAAGGACACTTACGTAGAAAAGTTTACACTTGAAATTATTTATCAGTGTCAAGAAATTTTATCAAAATTCATTCATTTTACGATATTGTTAAGGTTGGATTTAATCAATAATGATAAAATTTAATAGTACTTTGCATTTAAACTGAATTGTATATATATTCTTGTTACGTATTTCATTCAAACATATTTCATTCAAACTATTTAGGTAGATACCTACTTTACGAATAAAAATTCCCATTGAAACAAAACCACTGCAAATTACATTACAAACAGCAAACCACAATTAACGTTGGTATAATTGTTTATAATTTATCTACGATGAAAAGATAAAATGTTTTAGTATGATTCCGACATTCAACCGGTGCGTACCACTTCAGAGAAAGTTTTTAAAATGCCGTTCTTGAAAAGCAAAAATTAGTTTCTGTGATATTTCCTTATACCACCTGACATTGTAACCATGGCGAAAAATATGTCATCTTCAACTGTTGATATTCTAACACCTGTGAGTATTACATATAAATAAATTTTGTTTATAAAACATTTAATTATTATAAAATATTTTCCTTGAAATTACAATATTATCACTGATAATAATGAAAGTAATCTTAGGGTATATTTTATATACATATGTTAATCTAGACTACACTATCTGCAGTAGAGCTGTCCAACTTATACAGGCGGATATTTTTTCAGATGCAAAAATTTCATGCACTAAAAATATATGATAGAATTGAGGGAATTAAAAAATCAGTTCATATCACTTGGAAAAATAATATTATTAACCCGCAAAATAAACTACTTAAGGTAATAATTTAAAAAAATCAAAAATATATAAAAAAAAATTCTATAACTGCCAAAGGGTGTTGATATTTGAGCATTCAGTATGCAAAATATGTCATTTTATTGTTTACGTAATTACATACATTTCACGTAACTAATGTGGAAATTATTCGCGCTCGCTCTCAACATCAGCCATAGAACAAGCAAAACAATACGTTCTAAATTGTAAAAATTATGATCAACTAATGCGTATAATTTAATCAATTTTAAATAAATTTTGTTTTTATACTGATAAAATATCAAAACGTAAAGATTTAAATAAAGATTTTTAAATGGTAAAACCTGTATTTTTGAATATTTTAATTTTGTTGTACAAAAAATATAATGTGCACCTTGTCCGCGAAATAAATATGTTTATTTAATATTTTCTTATAAAGACATTATAATTATAAAACTAAAATGGAGTCTTAAGGTAAAGTTATAACTAAAGAAAAAACCCCTTAACCTTAACAATAAATTAAAAACTATATACGTATTTCGAGAACTAAGTTCTCATCATCAGTAGAAACTACAAAGTAAAAACAGAGAAGTTAAGATTTTTAAAATTGTAAAGATTGTAATAAAGTTTATATCGGGCAAACTAAAAGACAAATTGATACTCGGTTTAAAGAACATTTCTATCATTTAAAAAGCGGTAATCCTGATAAATCTAGCGTAGCACAACATATGTTTATTAATAATCATAAAATTGACAATTCTAATATAAAATTATTGAAACAAGTTGATAATAATAGATATTTAAACGCACATGAGAGTTTGATAATACATAAATTTAAAGATAAATTGATGAACGCGGACCATCTCAAATTCTAAATTATTTGAGTTAATATAAGACAGTTAGTCTGTTTAATCTTAGTTACCCAATTAGGTATCCATTCACCTATGACTCCTGTCCCTATATAACCCGTGTTCTCTCCCTTATTCCTTAGAGCTGTTTTGACCTCTGGCATGGTTTACATGCTGAGTAATCTTAACTTCTCTGTTTTTACTTTGTAGTTTCTACTGATGATGAGAACTTAGTTCTCGAAATACGTATATAGTTTTTAAATTTATTGTTAAGGTTAAGGGGTTTTTTCTTTAGTTATAAAGACATGTTTATTTACTTGGATACAGATAGAAGAACAACTAAATAAAAATTTTCTTTCTAGTAGTTTAAAGTTTTTATGTAATACTTCTTTCTAGCGGTTTAAAAATAAGTTATTTTTAATACAAATTTTAAAATTTTTGTAACATCAACAATTTACAAATTTTGAAATGAATTAATTAACGCATTAAATTAAATAACTCTCACTAAATTTTTAGTCATTCTGCAATAAGCAATGACAGTTTAAAACGAAAAATTGAATAAATAACAACAACTACTAATGGGGTCCTCCACTATTTTCCTTATATATTTCCTTATGAAACTTCATTTAAACTGAAAGCGATTTGTAATTTCAGAAAGTCTTTATTGTTATTCGTTATGCCGTAATATTTTTTTTTAATATTCTGTGACGTAGATATAGAGACTATGGTTTTGTTCTCAAATAGAGGACTTCGCTAATAATTGAAGACACAAATTGATCTTTTTCAGCATCTATAAAAATATATAAATGTGTTAAAAATAACTCTTGTGGGTAGTAATTAAAAATATGCTTGGATAATAAGCAATTTAATAAAATAAATATTAAAAAAAAGTAAAAGTGTTGATTATCAATGGTAGCATATATCATGGTATTATTTCATCAAAACTGCATAAATTGTATTACACTCGTTTCGAAAATAAAGGTTTAACTCATGTACATTAATCATCTCGAGCTTACGCGCTCGAGGAATTACACTACGCTCTCATTAAACCTTTATTTTAAACGCTTGTATAATAAATAAGTATTTTTGCATGAGATTGAATGAAAATCACTCGAAACATTCGCGCACTTAATACATAACTATTGTTATTGTTATTTTTTATTTTAATAAATTTATTTAATGGGAACATTGTAACCGTAGTTGTTTGGCAATAATAATAAACATCCACGTAACCACGATAATTTTTCAGCGGCCCGCTAGTTGGACAGCGCTAATCTGCAAAGTGATTTAGGTAAAGCAGTGTTTCTCAATCAAGACTTTCTATATAAATTGGCGGATTGCCTTTGTTTTATTTTTTTAAAAAAATACGCTATAAGTATATTAATATTATGCATACGAAGGAGGTTTGACAAGTAACTTGGTTTGCACAGCGGAATCCTGCATATGTGGTCATAAAGTTTCCTACCTGTGGATGAATATTCTTTGATCGCCAAAAAGGCAATCTGACTGACACTAGGGGAAAAAGTAGCGATATGTCGATAACATTTTTAGCAACATTCCAACATTTATCCGAGACCTAAGCAGTGACGTAGCCAGGGGTGGGCCAAGGTGGACCTGGCCCACTCTGTAAAAGCTCTGGCTCACCCATTGGCCCATCCGTTTTAAAAGTCAAATGAGGGAAAACAGTTCACGCACATTATTGGAACTGTATTTCTCATTCCAAAACAATAATGGCATTTATGTTTTACTAGTATGCAGTGGCGGCTCGTGCTATAGGGCACAAGGGCGCAGCCCTACCAAATAAAAATACAAGAAAAAGAAATAAGCGAGTACATATACATTTTAAAAA
Source organism: Ophonus ardosiacus (assembly GCA_943142095.1). Classification (NCBI taxonomy): domain Eukaryota; kingdom Metazoa; phylum Arthropoda; class Insecta; order Coleoptera; family Carabidae; genus Ophonus; species Ophonus ardosiacus. The sequence goes on from OW964837.1 coordinate 19,685,964, forward strand.
TACATTAATTATTATTTATTTACTTTCATTATTATGCAATTCTTACTACACCGCCGATAGCTAGATAGCCTATATACTGACGTGTGCACGTACCGATATGCTGCTAGAAGCTAGGGCACAAATGTTTCTGCCCCGGTCTCCCACTATTTTTACTCGAATTTTGACCAATAGCAGCGAAGCGCGCGAAGCTGTATATGACTGCATTAAGCCTGTTCCGGGCACAGCCCAATTTAAACGAAGATGTCCGAGTATGTCCGGCATTTTCCGAGGTAATCTGTTATTGTTGAATTGTAATCGTCTAGTACTCATTTAATTACGAAGATGGTTTCTGTATCTTAAAGATTAAATAATTTAATATACTCTTTTTACTTTTTTAAATTTTTGTGCCCTACCATACAAAGATATCACCAGCCGCCACTGCTAGTATGTTATTGTTTTATAACAACCTCAACATTAGGTCTGTTATTGAGTAAATAATACCCTAGGGCGTATTAAGTTGCTATGGTAATGTTGACAACAAACTGAGGTTAATAATACTGATACTAACATAAAGTGCAGTTAAGGTTAAGAAGCATTGTGAATTGTAGTCGTTTATAATCATATTTGTTTCATCACAAATACAAACCAGCATACTTCTTATTCTTAGCAATAACATTGCTCGTCCATATTGACAGAAAAATACCGCAAGAAATATATTTTTTGTTTGAAAAAATGCTTTGTTTACAGAAACAAAATATTACCTAGATACCGCATTCACAGGCTACTTTGTAAGTTGTATTAAAATTTTGTGATTTATTATTTTTGTTTGATAAATTCTAGTCAGACAAAATGTTTATTAAGAATTTCTAGTAAGACATAAAACGTTGAAGGCACCACGGGTGTTAAACGACACTAATGCCTTCGGTCAACGTACTCGCCTCGGGCCAGAGGCCCTCGACAGTATACTGTTGACCTCAGGAATTATTGTCCTTATACCCTTGGTACCTTAATTACAATTATGGTAAAGAAGCAGTAATATTATTTTACTGAACCTTATAAAGCAAATAGAAAATATATTCAATGCATTTCATCATTTCAACAGAACGAACGAGTTAGCAATCATTTTTTATATATGTGTATAGTAGTACATACATATATACAAAAGGATATTTGGAACTGACATACCTATTTTACAACCTTTTATTGTGGGTTGAGTAGCTTAGCGTTATAAATTATTTGAACTTACGGATATTATTTGAAGGAAACGAATTGGGCTATATTAGAAAATAATTATTTGTGTTTAAAGTTTCCATATAAATTTATTAAAATGCATGTAATATTTGTAGTTTTAATCAACTTACAAATTGATATTAGAATTAGAATCCATTGAAAACACGTTATAATTTGAAAGCAATAATTCGGATTTAAAAATGTTAAATAATATTAATCTTACAACTTATGTATATGCTTCACAAATTGTATGACTAAAAATCAAATTTTGGGAATTTGTGTTCTAATGAAAAAGGTAAGTAACAGTACAAAACTAATTAGTGGTCCACCTAAACATTTTTTGGCCCACTCTACAAAAATATCCTGGCTACGTCCCTGGACCTAGGAACGTAAAAGTTATTTGTGTGGCGAGTATTATACTTATGCAAATCAAAAATCATGGGAAAGGGTGTTTTATTCTTAGGAATAAAATGTTATATTTCAAGAATATCAATGCAAGTTAATGTCAAGACATTTAATTTCTTTATAGAGTTGTAAAATAGTAGACAAATGTAAATGTATATTTGAATCTTTACCACATTTTACAAAACTCTTATTCTCAGAAGGTGGTCGAAGATAATCAATGAAGAAGGATTAAAGATGAATAATTTTGTAGACAAAATTTATTTGTGACTTCTGGAATTAACGTACAAATAACAATTGGTCTTATAAAAAAAATAATAATACAAATGCGCTGGATACTCCAGGTGCTACTGTATAAAATATATAACATTTCCAAAACAAAATACGTAAAACATAGGCTGCTACTTGCTTACAATCTTACAAATAAATATAGAGTAAACTTGGTCCTGTGACAGCACAGGTAACACGATATATAAATGTTTGAAACTGTGTTACTCACGTCGGCACAGAATGTAGTATAATTCTCTTTTGAGCAACAAAAACCTTATGTACAGGATTTGAGACGCCTCAGAAACAATTACCATACCTTATAAGTGACTAAATTAAAACATTAAATGTTGTTCACTGGTTAAGAATTTTCTTAAATAAAGCTAGGTCCACATTTGTATCAGATCAGTGTGTATCTGTATCAAGAATTGATACGAGATCATGGTGCAATCATCAAATGACGTATCTTTATACAGTATGTCCCATTTAGAAGTGCCACCATTGGGATCTCGAGAACTATAAGAGATATGATGTTGATTAAATGGAACTTTTTGTGCGCGTTTAGGAGGCCATCTCAGATGTGCTTTTGTTTTTCCAAAAATTCTCATAGGGCACTAGATAATGACGAAAAACTGATTATGGTTGATTTTTTCTTTTTCAAATAACTTCTAAACTATTGGTAATTGAGAAAAACGTTTTAAATGTAAAAGATAGATATTTTTATTAACTAACCAGTGGCGTACGAAGCAAATTTTTATATCCGTAAATTTTAGAGATATAATACAAACTTATATTTTTTTAAATGTAAAAAATTAACTATTTTTTTCTCTTTTCAATGTTGTAAGAGTTATTATGTTTTATATTTGTTTTTCCTTCAAAATTATTATTTTTTTCTTTATTTTGTATTAAATTTACAATTATTTTGAAAATATTGGTAGATTTCTATTCAGAAATACTCTTTGTATTTAAATAATTTATTTCGTATCAAATTAATTTTTATAATATTTTGTATCAAGTCGCCCTTGGCACATTATAGTGTAATTTGTAATTATGAGTTTAGAATAAAAATATTAAGTAATAAAGGCATAAAATAAATTATATCGATCAAATACAATATAATTAATAAAAATAATATTTTTTTTTTGAGAAATAATAAGAAAATTCACAAAAATAAAGAAAAAAATTAAATTTTAGGAGCAAAACAAATATAAAACATAATAACCCTTACATCATTGAAAAGAAAAAAAAAATAATTATTTTTTTGAGACTAAAATAAGATATTGGTTCCATTTAAAAATATATAAATATGTGTTATATCTCGAAAATTTACGGATATAAAAATTTATTTTGTACGCCACTGGTTAGTTAATAAAAATATCTATCTTTTATATTTGAAACGTTTTTCTCAATTACTAATAGTTTAGAAGTTATTTGAAAAAGAAAAAACCAACAATATTCAGTTTTTCGTTATTATCTAGTGCCCTATAAGAATTTTTGGAAAAACAAAAGCACATCTGAGATGGCCTCCCAAACGCGCACAAAAAGTTCCATTTAACCGTCATCGTATCTCTTATAGTTCTCAAGATCCCAATGGTGGCACTTCTAAATGGGACACACTGTATATACTACTCATATCTTGCAGTTTTTCTCTCATTAGTCTTGTTCATCATCATTTTGGTGAATTGACAGACACCGACAGTCGCAATTTATCTTCATCTACAATTTACTGCTTCCAGCATGTAGGGTATAAAAAAAATTAAGGGCATATAATACTGACTAAAATGAGTAAAAAAAGCTTAATCAACATGGGTCCGATCTTCAATAGTTTCCGAGACATAAAGCAGTGAAAAATGAGTTTTTACTGAGTTTACCTCTGCTATCTCGAAAACAACGAGAGTTGCGATTTATATTAAATGAATATTTTTGTTTACCTTTCAGAGGTCATATTGAATATACTTTTTAATAATTTTATTAAGTTAAATGTTGTGGCGACCTTGTCCAATATTTAATTTTCAAATAACTTTTAGAAATTGAGAAAAATGTTTCATATGAAATTTTAATACCTTTTCATAGTCTATTTACTGACAGACACTATTTTTGTAACACTAATAAAATTACCCCTTAACTTTGAAATTTAATTTTAATAAAACTAAATATGTATTTCGAGAACTAAGTTCTCATCATCAGTAGTAAACAACTCAACATGTCAACCTTGCCAGAGGTCAAGACAACTCTGAAGGTTAAGGGGTAATTATTTTGTTGGTGCTATTTATAATTTAACCTTAGACTCATTTTACTATTATCACTATTTTTGTAAGTTTTTCTTGGAAACAGTTGAAAATCAGACCTAAGTTGACAAGCTTTTTTTCTCACTTTGGTCAGTACTAGTAATATACAGGGTGTTATGTAAGTAAGTGTTCAACGCTTAACCCATGGTAGAACTGACCCCAAAGATAGTAAATCTGGCAATAATTTTTGTTTAACATACTTTCTACAAGAACTAGAGGCCTTTAAAACTGACCAATCACGTCATAGTTCAAAACTTTATAAAAAGTAAAAATCAATGTGTTCTCTGGAAAAAATATTGATTGTCAATCTGACGTTAATTGTTTTTTTTTTTTGCATAGATGTACAATATTTATATTCTGTTTTTTGATATTCTCAAAATGCCATTTATCTTCACCAACCAAGAGTATGTAGACATGCATATTGATTATGGCGAGACATTACAAAATAGTCGTGCTGATGTAAGACGGTACAGAGAGTTATTTATAGCAAAATGAATAGGTAATGTAATAAATAATGCAAAACTTTCTAAATTGACGTTATTTTCACTTATCCTTACAAATTCAGTAATCCGAACAAATCGTTAATCCGAATCCCTCTTACAATTAGTAATTCGGATTAAAGGATCTCTACTGTATTACATATTCAAAAAAAATATGTTGGAAAGGTTACGAAAATGGTGGTTGAAGTGTGTTTTTGTCAACGAAGTAAGGATGGCAACGATAATCATCCTTACATCATTGAAAATAAAAAATTATTTTTTTGAGACTAAAATCAGATATTGGTTCCATTTAAAAAAATATAAGTTTGTGTTATATCTCGAAAATTTACGGATATAAAAAAATATTTTGTACGCCACTGGTTAGCTAATAAAAATATCTATCTTTTATATTTGAAACGTTTTTCTCAATTACTAATAGTTTAGAAGTTATTTGAAAAAGAAAAAATCAACAATATTCAGTTTTTTGTCATTATCTAGTGCCCTATAAGAATTTTTGGAAAAACAAAAGCACATCTGAGATTGCCTCCCAAAGGCGCACAAAAAGTTCCATTTAATCGACATCGTATCTCTTATAGTTCTCGAGATCCCAATGGTGGCACCTCTAAATGGGACACACTGTAGAGCATACTCTCTCTGTACTCTTTACAACTAGGAGGGTACTAACATACTCTGACAATTTTGTGCCATTTTTAATTCATTTTGTATGGATATTATGAGATATTTGTCCAAGATTAAAAACACTTTTAGGTTGTAAATCAAACAGATATGAACATTTATACTGATAATGGGGAAGTTTAGCATGGTAAAAATTCTACATAACATACTACTTTCTCACAAATATAACACAAATGACTGCTGAAATTGAAATTAAAAATTAAAATTATTGCTCCATTTATTTATAATTAATAATTTTTGGGTATACTCTAAGTACGTCACAAGTCAGTTATGCGCAAACTCAGACAGAACGGTGAAAGCGAACCACTTGAACGTAGGTCGAACAACACCTCAGTCTCAAGTGACTGGTAACCGCAACCGCATGCATCAGTGTATAAGTCGACATACGTTGCGCCAAGCCTCTACCGACGTCATCACACCTTAAAATCGGCTTTTCTGGAAAATCTGGGCATTTTTGAAAAAAATAAAACATGTTACATCAATGTTTAAGTCATTTCCCATGGAATAAAATTTATTAAAAAAATCGCTAAACTTCCCCATTATAATATCTCTGGCATTATTGATGATAATATTACCTGTAGTAGTATCATCATCTATAAACCTCTATAACTCGAATTTCAAGGGACCGCGAAATTAATTGGAGTTTTAGAAATTTCAAGTTAAACCGAAAAAATACCTATTGTACAAATGTTTTATTGGATATTTTTTTCTAAAACAATCTAAAAATGTAAGAGTCAGTTTTTCAATACCTGGTTAAAATTTTAACTAAGAGTTAAATAAACAAAACTGAAACGAAAAGAACTGTCAAATGACAAATTTATCATTGCTGTCAACAAAACGTTGCAATATTGTTTGCTTAAAGTCAAAATTTTAACTCTGATAAAAATTTTAACTTCTAGTTAAGTAAACAATATTGCATCGTTTTGTTGACAGCAATGATAAATCTGTCATTTGAGAGTTCCTTTCGTTTCAATTTTGTTTATTTAACTCTTAGTTAAAATTTTAACCAGAGATTCAGAAACCGGCCCTTAGTGTGCAAAATAAAACAGTGACCTGTATTTCCAATGAATAAAAAAATTGTCATTGTAGGAATTATAAGAAATACGATTCATAACTATACAAATATAGATATTACAAATGATATATTTGTGGAAAGCACGCTTAGCGCTCAATTGTTCCAAAACACAAAGTTAAATGTATTCACGTGATCGAACTGTGTTTTAGTATTCCTCTGCTCTGTGTAAAGTTTGGAATGCCCCCCTGGGGATAGGGGATCTCAGTGATAAAATTTTAGCGCCTCTTGCGGTCTCCATGCGAACTATGCAGATGCTCTTCTAAATCACTGTGAATTTTGATAAGTTAAAATTGAAAAATACGAGTAAATTTAAAAATCAATAGGTATAAGATGTGCATATGAAATTTCTCGATGGAATTCAATACATAACCAATAAGACAACCGGTAGTACCCTGCACAAGTGATTAAGTGTGATTAGCGAGGGTTTGATTAGCAGTATTTTATCACAGTAAATCGATTATGGATTATTTTCGAGAAAAATACTTCAAATAAAAGTTGCATACAATTATTTTTTCTATAACTGTTATTTGAAGTATTTTTCTCGAAAATAACCCATAATCGATTGATAGAGTTAAAACTGCTAGCGTGTTATTACTTTTTACATTGTCTTGGCCTCTTGGCCCCATCTATACTTAGTATAATTTCATCACTATTCAATACAATTTTTACATCTGCAAGTAAATCATTCTAAATAAATACTTGTTATAGTAATAATAACTGAGTACTTATTTGTATATTTCGCAAGACACACTAATCTTGATTAAGATAATTTTTCCCAGTTATATTTAATCCTCTGCATTCAAGCTACCTTCTCAATTCTTCGACATTATCATTTCTAAATTTGGCACCTGGTATGTACAATTTCTGTCTTTAAAAAATTCATTTTGGACACATATTTCACAAATACTGTATTTACAGTTTGAATCATGCTTTGTTTGTCTGCATAGTAGTCTGGTGGTGTAGCGAATTGTGACGTCACTGAAGAAATCCCCTTATAAGAGATCATTGTTCTTATTCAGTCGTTGCACTGCTCTCTCTTGAACGGAGAAAGTGATGGAGACTCTGCAGCTGCGTAGCGTACGTAGCGATCATCATACAGACACAGAATCCGAGAAATGCCTCTTTTCATAATCTCCGCCGTATGTGTATCACGCATCTTCCTTTTCATGTGGCAGCAAAAGGGCAACTCTTAGTGCGAATAGCCAAGATCCGATCATTGTATCATTTTTGATACACACTTGATACAGATCTCTATTTTCACAGGCCAATCATGATATAAATCTTGATATAGATACAGATACAATAATCTGATATAAATGTGGACCTACACACCAAATTTTTAGTGAACAATATATCCAAAAGATGTACTGAATCATTATTACCTACTCGTAATATTTTCTTGAAAACGTAAATCAATTTGTTGGTTGTCAATGAAAAGTAAATGAAAATGAATAATATTTGTTTTATTTAAAACAGGGCATCGAACCCGAACCTGAACCGAACCAAAACCGGAACCAAACCGTAACATTTTAGGGAACCCAAACCGAGAACCGAACCTCAGATATATTTCTAATTGAACCTGAGTCGAAACCGAACCGAGTATTAAAATTCAGGTTTGGGATTCAACTCCAGTTCAGGTTAATTTTTAGTTCGAAAAGTAAATACAGCCGATAATCGACGTCTTAGGCGTCTGCGTTGCTGTCTGGGCTGACTTTTAGTGAAAATTGTGTTAGTTTCTTGTTGCGTTTTGCGTAAATTCCGGCTCTCATTTTACATTATTTCGAACCTGAACAGCGAAGAAAACCGCAATTTTTTTTTAATGATTGAACCAGAACCGCATCCGAACCCATCTTTCAAAAAACAAATTAACCTGAACTTAAACCGAACCCAGCTTTTGGCGGGTTCGATGCCCTGAATTAAAAGTAATTTATATGATTGGCACCATATTAGAGACTGCATATTTTGATTGCATTTATCAATTAGAGTTTCTACATTTGGGTCTGAGATCAAAATAATGCCATCCGAATTTAAAATGGGGGTGCCAGCATCAGAAAGAGTTGTGCAGGACAAATAATATACTCGTAGATGAAACTACAGTTTCCTCCAGTGCAGCAGTATTAATTTGTGCTAAAACCGAATTTACAGATTTAATAGTAGAAGTAGTAGTAAGTTGTCATTATTCACAAGTATCAATAATTATCGATAAGATTAATTTATTGATAAACGATTTTTTATCAATATCATTTTATTTTTAAAGCCCTATCGACACTAATAATCTATTCCACTTTTTTTATAATTTCATCTGATTAATACAAGTAAAACTATTAATAAACATCCGGTGAAAATTTCTTTTTAATAAGCGAGTTATGATATCCCAGAGTTTCAAAAAATATATGTGACGTTACGAATATAAGTTTTCATCTCAAACGGTTTGGCAATCTTTCAGACATCAATCAAAACACATCATTTATTTCGGAAATATTTTAATTAAGTATATCATTTTATATCTCTATTATTATTTATTATTAAGCATAAACTTTCACATTTGTTTTTTACTAATTTCTATTAATTCGATTGAACTGGAAGCCTAATCGTTGTTTGGCAGTTGTTTAAACACAAGCGTTTCAAATGACGACAATGAGTGATAAATAAAATAAGAATTCGTGGTTTGATTCAATTCTGGAAAAACAGCGAAGGAAATTCATGATAGGATTTTCCTGCATTGGGTGACTCATGTAATTTCTCTGAAGCTGTTTTACTTTGGATAAATGAATTCAAGCGTAACAGGACAAGCATCGAAGACACACCACGTTCTAGAGTCCCAAAACAACTCTCCCGCCAAAAGTCATAAAGTTCATGATATGGTTTTTGCCGTGAAACAAGTAAAAGTGCGCGAGTTAAGGCGTTATCACACGAATGCTAAAATCGACAACTAGTTGCCGATTTACAGCAACTTCATGCGTTTCGAGCAATTTTGCACGTGTGATAACAAACTTCAGGACGAGCAACTAGTTTTCGGTAAGGATCGAAAACTTTACTCAAAGTGACCGCATGTACAGTGTGTCTGCTGTAAGCGGGCCACCATTGCTAACTTTCTTATTTGAAGAGATAGAAAGACGATTAAATGGAGAAAGTTGGGCGATATTATACGACAAATTTAACGGTGGAAAATACAAAACAATTGAACAAAATAACATTTTTTTAAATGGAATGCCATATTGAAAATGGTACCATTTAAAAGATTTTTATTATCTAAATATAAAAGTTCATTATCACTATGCCTCTAAAATTAAAAACAAAAGAGTTATTTCAAGTTGAAATTTAAATATTTTATTTCATATTTTGATACAAATACAATATTGTTGCTATGGAAAGAACAAAAACAAATAACGAAATTAATTATTAACTAGTAAACTTAAAAAAAATTGTTCAAAATGTTGACCATTTCTTTCACGACAAATGTGTGCTCTTTTTATCACAGACTTCATTGTTTTAGTCAACATCCTTTTTGATATTAGAGCACAGGCAGCAGTAATTCTGTTTTTTAATTCATCAACCGTATTCACTGGTCTTTGATATACTTTATCTTTAATAAAACCCCAGACAAAAAAATCTAGGGGCGTAAGGTCAGGTGACCGTGCTGGCCACGGAACAGGGCCAAATGTGCCAATCCATTTTTGAGGGAATCTATCATTCAAATAGTGCCTCACTGCTAGCGCATTGTGTGCTGGAGCATCATCCTGTTGAAAGAACTTCATATTTCGTGCAACGTTTAATGGCATATTATCAAGATAGTTCTCGAAAGTATCTTGAAGAAAATGTAAATATACTCCTTGAGTCAAATTTCTTTCAAAAAAATAAGGGCCAATCAAATACGTATCTAATACACCTAATCAAACGTTAACACCGAAATGACCTTGAAAACTTGTCTGTTGGGTCCAAAAATTATATTGATCACTCCACCGATAATGAATATTACTGTTAAAGAAACCATTTTGCGAAAAATAAGATTCATCGGACCATAATATTTGATGGCAAATTCTATAATCCCGTCGATGCTCGTTTAATATCCACTGGCAAAATTCAAGCCTTCTTTCAAAATCACGATCTTGTAAATGATGAATTTTACGACATTTATATGGTTTGAATTTATTTTTCTTCAAAAATTTTCTTACCGAATCTTTATTAACGTTAGTATTAGTTTCAATTTCTCGTAATGATACTTCTTCAGTATTTTCCATTTTGTGGTAAGTATACGCCAAAACATTTTCTACATTTTCTTCGTTTTCTGTCACTTGATCATGTTCCCTCTTTTCTTCACGTAATTTAGCGGTTTCTCTTAAGCGGATTTCAATTTTCCTAAAATATGTTCTATTGGGTTGAGGTCTATTAGGATTAAAGATGTGCCGACTAGTCGGCGACTAGTCGGTAAAGCCGACTATCCGGCCACTATCGTAGTCGGCGACTATTCGGCAAAAAGCGCCGACTATCCGGCTTTTTACTTTGTATGTATTTCTCAATAAAATGGGAGGAATTACATTAAATAAAAACCTTGATTGTTTATTAATATTTTTATTTTATAATCAGTCTTACACATTTTGAAATGTAAAGCAAAGCATCCTTTCCTTTGGTAATCAGTTTCTAAAATTACTTGCTTGTAAAGAAAACATATCTGTGACATTTACGTCACGGATATCCCCGAAACCGTGATCGGCTTGGCCGACTAGTCGGCCGATTAGTCGGCCTCTTTACAACCGACTAATCGGCTAGTCGGCTAGTCGGCCAAAATCATAATCGGCACATCTCTAATTAGGATATATTTCTAAATACTTTTGCGCACTGGCACTTTGCATAAACAAAAAGCATATCAACTAATTCATCATTGGTATATTTTTCCATTTTGTTGACAGCATCTATCAATAAAATGTCAATTGTTCTTTGTTTAATGTTAGTTTCTGTTGTTTCCATAGCAACAGTGATATATATGTATTAAAATATGAAATAAAATATTTAAAATTCAACTTGAAATAACTCTTTTGTTTTTAATTTAAGAGGCATAGTGATAATGAACTTTTATATTCAGATAATAAAAATCTTTTAAATGGTACCATTTTCAATATGGCATTCCATCTAAAAAAATGTTATTTTGTCGCGTATTTGATGTTCAATTGTTTTGTATTTTCTACCGTTAAATTTGTCCTATAATATCGCCCAACTTTGTCCATTTAATCGTCTTTCTATCTTTTCAAATAAGAAAGTTAGCAATGGTGGCCCGCTTACAGCAGACACACTGTACAATAATTTAATGATCCCTAGATTTAAATATATTTAAATATTAGTGTAAAAAGTATATAAAAAGACAGTGGATAGAGGTAGTGATGACAAGAAACAAAAACACAAAATGACATCCCAAAAGGAAAATGAATTCGATTAGGGCTTGATCGAAATAATTAAGAAACATAAAGTTATAAAAAAAATTTAAAAATGTGATTTGACATTCTCAGTAAATGGCGGAATTTGTATGGATCTTCAGATAAGAGTTTTCTAAACAAATTATCTCCATACTCCTAACGCCTTCTTGTCCTTTATTTTTATTTTTTGTGACTTTATGAATTTATTCATCCAGAAGCAATATTGTAGCTGCGGATAATACTACAGTTTTCATGTTGTCCATTTCAATTTTTTTTTTTTTTTTGTCTCATTAAATGTCAACTTCTTGATCTACCTATCTACCAACTGTTGAAACTTAAAAGCACAATATTACGAGCAACTTGAATCTGGCATGATAGAAAAAGTTGATGATTTTGAAGTTGCCTGTCAAATTAGTTACTGATTTCACCTCTCGTGTAATAACTGCTTTCGCAGAGATCACGGACAACTTAACCAAACGGGTTCATTTTATTTTCCATAATGAATTACACATGAAAAAAATAGAAACGCATGATAATACCAATATATATATATATAGAAATTTTTTTTTAAATATATAAACATTAATAATAATTAAGAATTTTTTAATTATACCTATCAAGACAGGAAAGTTCAAATTCCTATTGAATAGTCGCAGTAGTGTTGCCACAAGACCAAGACCAGTCTTGGTCTTGGTCTCGTCTCGTCTTGGTCTTGTCGAGACGAGACCATCATTTGGTCTCGACTAGAAAAGTCGAGACGAGACGAGACTAGCATCAAGTCTTGTCGAGAAAGTCTTGAGTCTCGACAAGACTCTCGACTTCAGATCAAAGGTATTTTTTTAAACATATACCTATTCTAAAAGTGCTTCAAAAACTGATAGTATTGCTGTAAATACTGATTGAAAATTCGAATAAATAAGAGAGATATTAATTTTTCAAATTTCGTAATTTTCTGCTTTCATAATTGTGTTCCAGAAACATTAATTTATGTAAATATGATGTATTCCTTGTTCATCTAAATAATCCAAATATAAGTTTTAAATGAATTTAAATTAGAATGTAAGTGGGATGAAATGAAAGAAGTATCAATTTAGAATTCTTATGTTATTTTAATGCACCAATATATTTTATTAAATTAAGATCAACCTTTATTTTATACTACACATGTTGATTTTAATTTAATTTTTGTTTAATTCTCAATTAATATATTGGTACAACTGGGTATATGAAATACTGACTACATCTTCAAAAATATTTCCAATTTTCAAATAGCACACAAAAGTTACATCTGTGGTGCATTCTGCAAGTTAGCAATGTACTTCAGTTTTATTTATTAAATTAATATATTATAACAAAAGTAACGTTCCCTTCAAATATACATTATTTTTATTTTATTTTTAAAGAATCTATTGTGATTCTTAGAATTTTACGAAAATGCACACAAAGATTTTACGATCTTAGGGAAATTCCCGTTTTAAAATAACCATATTCTACATTTTCAACGGATGTACTTCTTATTCACCTAAATAATTCTTCCATTGAAATATACGAATACATATCGCATGTAGAAATAAGAATATATTAATTGCAAATAATGTAAACTATTAATACTAACAAATCAGTTACATAATTATTTTGTAAAGAAACAGTAAAAATATAAAAAATACATTTTCAACGGATGTACTTCTTATTCACCTAAATAATTCTTCCATTGAAACATATGAATAATATCGCATGTAGAAATAGGAATATATTAATTGCAAATAATGTAAACTATTAATACTAACAAATCAGTTACATAATTATTTTGTAAAGAAACAGTAAAAATATAAAAAATACGAAGATTTAATTCTTCTCAAACTTTGTATCCATAATTTATGTAAAAATACTTTTCCAACCAATGAAAATAAAACATTTTCTAGTGTTATCATTAAAAACTAACAAAAAAATCATAATGTATCATTTAGTAAAAAAAAATTGGAAAATATGTGCTTCAAAAGATAAAAGTTTATGTATCTTTTATGTGATGTATAATGAAAGTAAAACTTTATCTCAACAAAGTGAAATGTAAGGGACATTGTTAAAATATATAGTTACAGGTATAACAATTTGGGAAAATTGGTATCAGATATTCTAATGCAACATGCAAAATGCAAGTACACTCGCGTATACAGAGAAAATTAAAATACATTGTATAAATTCATTCATATGAAAAAATTGAAAACAATAATCAACGTTTACTTAAAGCCTTAAAGAAAATACAAATATAAAAGTCGTAATGTACAAGCCCTTCTTTAACAATTTTCTTAAAACTTTGTATGCACAAATGTGTAAAACAAACTGTTTTTCCAATTCCCTAATATAATATAATTTTTAAAAAATGGGTAAAAAATAGCACAACATTTCTTTTCTTGTAAAAATCCAATAATGGAACAATAAATTTTACAACGGCCTGTGCTATAAATGCTGCATATTACCAGACAATAACAACCACTTTTAGACATCTGCTAGTAATAAAAGTAGGTAGGTTTGCCCAACCCAAATCCAAATATTTCCGAATACAATACTTTAGTCAATCTAACAATTTTGCATCCTAAAAATATAAAACCATGTAATAAAGAAAAGTATAAACGTATGATAAAGAATTAAATGAAACATAACATAGACAATTTTTATGAGGAATCATTATTATGGTTTCATAAGTGGAAAGAGGAACCTCTTGAGAAAGAAATACCAAATGAAGAATTATTAGATATCTCCAAAAAATTCTATCCATTTTTACTCCATGGCTTGATTTTATTTTTAACTCTACCTTCTACAACATGTAAAAGAAGTTTTAGTAGGCACATAAAAAATCTGTTGTGGCTAGCACAAGACCTTCCGTCAATTTGATGTATTTTGTACCAATCCCACATCAAAAGTTCCCTAGAAAAGATTCTATATATTCAATAAAATTATAACACGAACATATACTATTTCTTACAAATTCCATACCGAACGTTCTTTGGAAAAAAATCTATAAATCCAATACAATTATAACACTCATTATGTATATTGTACTTGATACTGACAATCAATTACAATTTTTTTAATATATCAGCTGTTTCTATGATTATAGTAAAGCTGACTGATTTTGGAAAGTTAATCTATTTATAATTCGTTAAACCGTACAACTGTTATTATTAAAGTTTCTTAGTTACTATTTTTTTTTACTAATTTTATAAATTTAAGCACGTTTATTATAATTTATTTGTTTTTCAAATATGTGTTTTTTTTGTTAGAGAATTGTGTTTATGTAACTACCTACAGTTTTTATTGAATATACCATTATTATTCTAAATACATTCGTCAAAATTTTGATATAAAGCAGAAGTTCTCAACCTGTGGTACGCGTACTAGGGGATACATTTATTTAGAAAAATATAAAAAAAATAGCGAAAGAAGTTACTTTTTTGGGGATTTTTGTCCATTTACTTACTGCTTCATATTTTATGTTTATTAATAAGAAACAACACTCGGTATGTATGTATATTTTCATATTAATTATTTCAAGAGCTCAAGTATCAAGTTGATGATATTTACAGAAAAAATAATAAATATCTCAAATATTATTTGGAATTTTTGAACCGCGATTGTACTGCTGTTCTTAGAATTTTATATACTATTAGATGGGATTATAAAAAAATGTTAATGGAAGCAAAGTCGAGAGTCTTGTCGAGACTCGTGACGAGACGAGACTGACATCAAGTCTCGTCTCGACAAGACCAAGACGAGACCACTCTAGTCGAGACCAAATCAAGACCAAGACAAGACCGGCCCCAAGTCTCGTCTCGTCTCGACTTCTGGCAACACTAAGTCGCAGAAGAAAGAGTATTCTACTTCGGCTCGCGTTACAAATTTAATTCTCTTTTTTTCAAATATATCTTAGTGTAACCTAAAGTAATGCACAAAACTCACGCCCGCAAGTTTTGTACGGTTAGGTGTGACGCATATAACCACATAAAGAGCGCATTTACTAGTATTTTCTAATTCCCTCGGATTACCATCAGTTCCCGAAACTCAAGACTTTCCTGGCTGGACAAATATTTAGTTGAAATGAAGAGGTATTTTGAGGGTATCGAAGGAACCCACTTTCGCAAAGAAATCACGAATATGAACCTGGAGAAACGTTGAGACAATAATTACGTTGAACGTTGAACTTCGAGGGGACTATTTCAAAAAATAAAGCACTTTACAAAACTCAAATTATTGTCTTTAATATCAGACCAAGTTACTTAGGTCAAACCACCGTCGTACAATAATCTTAAGGGATACGCGAGAAATAGATACAATGGCGTCAAGTAAAAAGGTTGAGAAACACTGTTGTAAAAGATCCACAAAATTTAATATTGCTCTTTGTTTTTAGGTAAATGACAGTGGGTTTAGTTCTGAAAATAGTTTACCAACTCTTACTAAAAAGCCTTCTAAAAAGTCTAATTTTTTGTCAAATTGTTCACAAAATATAAAAGACAAATTTGATAATTTTCAAACGAAACATAAAAAAGGAATCAATGCGTCTATAAAATTTACTATTCATTTAGGTTTTATCATTTATTTTGCGTTTGCAACGCGGCACTTTATAAACAAAGGTACATAAATAATAGTTACTTAAGTGAGTAAAGACATATTTTATCCACAAGTGGAAGTTCAACATACAGTGGTATACTACTTATAGGGTGGCAGGACTGGCAAAAAAACATATTTTGTACTGAATAATTTTCATTTTAAGACTCCCCCTAAATGAACCATTTTTGACGAGCTTAATTCTCTAAGGGTCCAACCCTAAAATTTGCCAGGGGCCCCGCATTGTATTGTTACACTACTGTCAACATATAACCTGTTGCTGTTTTCCACGAGTAGATGAAATATCTTCACTCTCAAAGGTCTCAAGTGACCGACAAAAAATTCCAATACCTACCTTCAAGGACTCTTTTAAATTAAACATTTATAATTTATATTTCATTTTTATACATGCTAACTCACATTTTATAGATACATATTTTAAGTCCCTAGTGATTAATAAATATTTTCCGTTGATCGTTTATTAATTGGTTCTATTAATGTTTAAAAAATCGTTTATTAATGACCCATATCAATGAGAGATTTTGTAAAAATAACAAAATAAGCATACCACTGAAGGGGGTATCACACGTAAGCACATACGCGCAACTTGTCATAGGTTTTCTGCAACTTTGTCTATTTGATGCAACTTTTTGCGTATGATAAAGAGACTGGTTTCATGCAACTAGTTTACGAACATGTTTGAAAACTTCGTAGACAAGTTGCAGATAAGTGCGTCCAAACGATGTACGCATGCGCTATAGAACTTAAAAGTCCCTAAACACACGTGTTTATGTTTTGATGTGAAGTTTAAAAATGTGTTCTACAGACAATCATTTGGATACATATTTGGAAACGATGATAAATGTAATTAGAGATGTTACAGAGTTATGGGATATGAGACGTGTAGAATAAGGTTACCAACATTAAGTACGCAAATAACCTATAATATATGTAACTCTGTGTACGTATGATAACAAGAGTTAGGTATTTTGAAAAGTTGCTTTAAATCAGTTGCAGATACCTGCGTACGTCTGATACCCCCTTAACAAACAATTAATATCAAATTACTTAAAAAAATATGTCGTGGAATAAAATTAGATTATCTTCATTTTACTAAGATAAAAAAGCGCGTGTGTAAATCGTCAATGAATAATCTCAACAATCTTTTTATTAATGTACTTTTTACGTAACAAACAATTATTTATCAAATATGTTTAATAAGGGCGATTAATAGTCGATACGGACGCGAAGTAAATATTTCGCAGACGTAACCACGCAACCCAGGCAGCGAAATCCATAACAACGATCGCGAAATTGGTTTTAACCATGGTGGTAGAAATAGATAAGGAGGGAGCAAGAGGCTGCAAAAGTGAAGCCATTTCCCCCACTCCAGGCCGGGCCTATCAGTCAACCTTCTTTGACCTTAAAGCCATATTGTTTAGCTTGTTTACGTTTGTATTGTATCGTTTTAGAGTGCATTTCAATACGTTTTATTAATTACATAAAAATATTTGATTGAAACACGTACTTTTTGAATCTTACAAAATTTAATTAAGTAAATTCAATAAATAAAATGTATATAAAAACACATTAATATCATATTTCAATAAATAATATATGTACAACACATTTCTTTCAGTATTTAACGTTTTATAAAATTTTAATTGAACGAATAAATCAATTTTGTTTAAAAATTGCTGCACTTATCCCCTCTCAAGAACGGTCCAACAGCTGTGTTCGTCCGTCCCCACTAGGCTTCATTCCCCTGGCCAACAATATAACCTCATGATCTCTCCTTTGCATTCCTACCTCCATGGTTCTAACCTAAAATCACTTTGACACTTGAGAAATGACATGACAGTGACGTTTCTAAAATATGACAACAATGTTTCTTTTTTGCTTTCTAAAATAAATACAATGAATATTGCAAAATTGTTATTATATAGAAATAACTTTTTCTTTTTTTTCAACGATTTTTTACTATAGCTATTTTTAGTACAAGTGAGCAAAGCATCACGCGTCCGGAAATTGACCGCGTGAGCGGTAGCGAGTGCGCCAACTGGACAAGTGAGAAAAAGACATGCTCACGTGGGCTAAACATGATTTTTTCTACAATCTTGAAATATAATTTTTCTAAAGAACAAAACATTGTACTTTTTATTAATAAAAAAAAAACTCAACAGTACATATGTTTATAACTGAATTTAATGTAAAGTTTAAGTTTACTACAAAAAAATTATTGTTCCTTCACGTAGAATGGCAGATATTTGTGTACAATTTGTAACTCCACCAAAATTTATGACTCCTGGCGTAGATTATTATAGGCTTGTGTATTTTGCTCACTTGTAAAACAAGTTATTTACTTTGCTCATTTGTGATTCAACATGCTACTTTGCTCACTATTTTAAGTTGAATAATAATTAATTTTATAATTGTGCAAAAAAAATATTTTTCCTTTGTTTTTATCTTAATTCGCGAATTTGGGACCCTGCAGTCCATCCTCACTGACTCCAAAATTATTTCGAATTTTACACACTGAGGTGCACTCTCCACGCCAGCAATGAGTGCCCGTGAGGTTACGCTTGGTAAGCACCCACACGGTACGAATATGTCATCATCATTAGCGATATCTGTGTACAGAGCAGATTGGTACACTCAGAAATCGGTGTGCTGTGATGATAATATTTATTTATAATAGGCGTCATTTTTTATACATTAATGAAACCCGTAAATAAACTATCAACGAAAAAAATATATCCTTCGTTATAATTAACGTATAGCTTCAGTAACAATATTTTAATTGATATCACTTTAAAAGAACTAAGAGTAGGTTTTGGAAAAAATATAAGAAATATAAATAACAAATTTTGTTTTTTAGGTTTGGATTATATGCCATTTTGTGATGACGATGAATACGGTCTTTTAATTTTGTTATTTTCTTTTGTATATTTACTTGTTTTTTATTCCTATATTTTTAAACCACACGTAATACCTAAAATAAAAAGTGCTTTAAATTTGAATGAAGGGGATAAAAAATCTTGGATTAATTCTCCGTAAGTTAACGAAAATTAAACACGAAATAAATGTAAATTATGTATTATTTTTCAGGTATTTAAAATGGTCGATGTACGTTTTGATTTTAGTAGCAATACTCGCCTTTTTAATAATCGATTCTTGGAATGATCCGAATAGATTAATAGCTTTAGTTGGTTTCTTTCTGATGTTGTTGTTTGGATTCGTATTTTCTGAATATCCAGGAGAGGTAAGTTTATTATACTCTGTTTTTTAATTATGAGGAGTATTTCAAAAGTCCTTTTTACAACTTAAAAGACCATGAATTTTATTTTATTTGTAATTTTTTTGTAACACGAACTGTTTACTTTTACATGTGATTTCATTTTTGTATCCTCCTATTTTTGTATATTATACTCATTATCATTATTAAAATTGATTAAATATACCTAATAATATATAAAACAATCATTAAAAGTGATGTTTTATTTTTTTGTCAGACAAGAAATTATATTTGAGAAACAAAATAGCTCCATTAGTCAAAAAAAGTAAATATTAGAGGTCTAAATTATTGTTTAAGCTAAAAGGATTGGCATGAAACTATTAAACGGCTCTATTTTATAAAATTACAACGGGACCTCTTAGCAGCCACCACAAATTGTATTATGGCAATCAGATTTGTATTTCCTGGGTTAGGTTCTATGAAAATTATTTTGTCTTTGATTACGTAATCTAGCATTAATTATAATAAATGAACTATAATTCTTGATTTAAACTTTTAACACTGGTACTTAAAAGTACATCTTTTATTACGCTGTCTCATAAAATGTTATTTTTAAGTTGTTAAACAAACAGCCACTCAAGGCATACTTTTAATAACGCTCATGGTCGCAGAAAAAATAATTTATGTTAAATATAACAATTAAATATGATTTGGTAAACGTTTGACACAGAATTGTATGTATTAGGTGTGCTTGATTTGCATTAATTCTATTTACAACAACGTTTTAATGGACCTATTTACACCTACGTTCTCAATTCAATGAAACTTGTTGCGCTGCATATGAGAATTTTTTTTATTTTTTTGGTATCTCGGTAAATATTAGATACAGCAAAATAATTTGCACGTTCAAAATCAAAAGTATCTCATATCTTATTTACTATGATAATTAGAGAAAAATTATTTTAACAAATTTTGTGTCATTTTTTAGGTAGAATAAAATGGCGTAATTCTATTTTTTTTAAATCTAAATAATTCTCGAGATATAATAACACAAACTTATAATTTTTTAAATGGCAACCTATGTTGAAAATAATATCACCTTTTTGCTTATTTTATAAACTTTTCAATGATAAATAACAAGTGTACATTCTTTTGTTTTACACATGAATAAAAGATAAATTATTAATTTTTGGGGGTGAAAAAATTGAAAATTGTTAAGAAAAAAAAAGAAAAAATATACTACAGTTCATCCTTTGTTTATTTGTAATATTATTTGTTTCAGTTTTACTCATATTTTCAATTTATTTACTTCAAAACCATATAAAACCAAGTTTTACGAATTGTGTTAAAGCCAACTGTGAAATAATAATTTAACTATTCTGAAATAATTGGTTTAGAATTATTTTGAGAATATAAGTAATAGATATGAAATAAAAATAAACAAATGATGAACTGTAATAGATATTTTCATTTGTTTCTTCATAATTAAAAAAAAAATTAATAATTCATCTTTTATTCATGTGTAAAACAAAAGTATGTAGAATCATTGAAAAGTTTATAAAATAAGCAAAAAGATGATACTATTTTCAACATAGGTTGCCATTTAAAAAATCATAAGTTTATGTTATATCTCGAGAATTATTAAGATTTTAAAAAATCGAATTGCGCCATTTTATTTTACCTAAAGAACGATACAAAATTTGTTAAAATAATTTTTCTGTAATTATCATAGTAAATAAGATATGAGATAATTTCGAAATGGAGCGAAAAACGAGTCTTTATCTGTAGCTCAGAAACAAAAAATTCCTGTGGTGGCTATTAAACTTTTCTCAAAAAATTGACCCGGGAATGTAAAAATTATTTTGCTCTATCATTAATATTTCCCGAGATACCCTAAAAAAATCGAAAATGAGACACCCTGAACTCATTGGGTCAAATTCAACACTCTTGTTTAACTAATGAAGCTTATCTAAAAATAACAAAATAAAGAGAGACTCATGTAATAATACATTACTTAGAAAAAGAGGCAAGCCATTTACATGGTTAGAGACGATCTCTCCCCCGCTGACTATTTGAATCATATGCTTACGATTATGAGGTGTATATCAACTCGCGAAAACGGACTTTATTTTTATAGGTTCGATGCTGTCACCTTTATAATTATTTTTATTATTTATGTGATTTATTGCGATACTTTTACTTTTTGCATAGTGTAGAAAATCTTTGTTTTTTGTTTTAGATAAAATGGCGGCCAATAGTACTAGGTCTAATAGTCCAATTTGTCCTTGGAATATGCACAATTCGTTGGGAACATGGCAGAAACATTTTTAAGTGCACTGGAGATAAAGTATCAACATTTTTAGAATATACAAACGTTGGTGCAAGTTTTGTTTATGGAGATTTTCTGATCAAAAATAATGTTTTTGCGTTTCAAGTAAGTGGAATAAATAAGCCATACATAATATGGTCTATATTTATGCAAAACAGCAAACATTTTTCTAAACATTATAAGTCGCCAGGGCCGGCAACAACAGTGGTGCTCGCGATCTCGAGCACCACACGTAAAATCAAATGGTGGTGCTCCGCACCACACGTTTAAGACATAAGTTATTACATTTTTTTTAATAATATGCTGGGTTTATGCAGCATGTAAATTAAGAAATTAAAAATTAAAATAAGAAACTAAACTAAAATAACGTCGTTTATGCAGTAAATTAAAATTCAGAATTTTATGTTTGACATTTCGTATAATCTAACTTTTATAGGTGAATTATATTTATATAGGATAGAAAAATAAAGGTAAGCAATTTGTAGAATAAGTCCAATTAGTAATTCGTCGCCATTTTCTTTAGAAACTTTGTTATCATCGTACATTTTCATAGGTTAGGTGCGAAAATCTGTCATAAGTGCGCGAATAGCGTAGGCGCAAAACTAAGAAATTAAACTAAAAGTTGAAAATAGCCAACTTCTTAATTTAGTTTCATTAGTTTAATTCTTCAGTGCAGTTGCATTAACGTTGTCATTGATAACAATGGTTTCTGCTTGTTTAGTTTAGATTTACAATTTAAATTTTTAATTTAGTGGCCTGAGTAAACACAGCATAACTGCATAGTGCATTCGACAATTTCGACATAAATATAACATAACCTTTCTAGCATTTTTATTATAATACGCTCTGGTTTGCGAATTCGATACGTACAGCGCATGGCAGTAAGTATTTAATTCTTTTATTTTTTTCGTTGTTTTTATAGTTTACCTATATAGTGTTTTTGTATTTTGAATTTTAGTTGTAAGCAAAAACAAATGTAATGGCTTCGACTGGGACTTTAATGCTGGGCTTATGGCTTATGGAGCTAAATTAAAAAATTAAATTGTAAAACTAAACAAGTAGAAACCATTGTTACCAATGACAACGTTTATGCAACTGAACTGAAAAATTAAACTAATGAAACTAAATTAAGAAGTTGGCTATTTTCACCTTTTAGTTTAATTTTATAATTTCTTAGTTTTGCGTTTGCGCCATTCGCGCAATTATATTATTATTTTTTGATCTTATATAAATGTAATGTATCGCAATTTCACCTATAAAAGTAAGATTATACGAAATGTCAAACATAAAATTCTGAACTTTAATTTACTGCATAAACGACTTTATTTTAGTTTAGTTTTTTAATGGGGGATTACGGCTCAATCGAATTAAAGGAAAATAGTAAAAAAATACGAATGTATATACTGAATAACGAATATTAATTAAAAAAATGAAATGGTATAATTGAGATATTTCCGAAATAAAGGGTTTTTGTTATAGCGCTTCGACACTAATATGAAAATATTTTGATTGGCGATTTAGAAAACGCCTATAAATGCATTGCAAACAGCGTGCTAGGAGGTGGGGATTACTACCAATGGAAGTTAAGATATTCAAATTCGAAAGGAGGGGCTAGCATTCCTGTACTACAGTTACCAAACAGTTTTTATTTTAACATAAATTTCTTGCATTAAATTTAA
Source organism: Ophonus ardosiacus (assembly GCA_943142095.1). Lineage (NCBI taxonomy): Eukaryota > Metazoa > Arthropoda > Insecta > Coleoptera > Carabidae > Ophonus > Ophonus ardosiacus. The sequence continues at coordinate 19,709,636 of OW964837.1, forward strand.
TAATTTAAATACACCTGTAATTATAAAGTATGTAGACTTATACAGTGTTATAATATTCATTTATTTTATGTAAATATAACTTAAAATAGCATATATTTCGAGAATATTTAGGTCCATGATGAAAACAGTTTGATATAAAAACATATATGCGTGACGTCACGTCAATCTTTTCAAAATTCGGGAGACCATAACTCGCTTATTAATAGGAATTTTTTCACCGGATTTTCATCAATAGTCTTAGTTTCCCTAATATTTTCAGATGAAATTATAAAAAAAAAATGGTGTAATCCCCCATTTAGTGGCTTAATTTAATTTCATAATTTACATGCTGCATAAACCCAGCATAAAAGAAAAGAACTTCAAAAAAATGTTCTGTGAACTGGCAATTTATTTTTGAACATGAAAGGGGAAAACATGCATTTGCACATCCCTTAAAAAATGTAGCTTTCAATTATAAGGCATTTGACCTTGAATGAAAAAAAAAATTCGCCCGCGGCGCATTTTCTTTTCTGGGTTAAGTATCATCAAATTTTTGGTGCACGAGCCATCACTAAGCACCACACGCTAAAATTAAAACTTGCCGGGCCTGTAAGTCGCCAAACAATATAATATTTAATCATCACATTCATTTTTTTTTTCACCTCTATAATAAATTAACAATTTGTTTTGCCTTTTACCCCTGTTTAAAACAAACACGTGTTTTATGTACAGATGATCCACGAAATAATGTCAATACATAAATCAAATATATGAAAGTAAAATTATGAGGCTACCTATTCAATATAGGTTCCCATTAAATAAATATCATGACTGTATTATTATACTCGAGAATTATTGCGTTTTCATAAAATCTAATTACATCACTTTATTCTACGTAAAAATCGTATAAAATGCGTGCATACTCATTGCCCTAATATTTAAAACTAAAATATTCAAACTCAGAATATTCAAAAGCAGAATATGCTTACACAGAATCATTCAAATCCCGAATATTCAAAAACAGAATCATGCGTATAGACAGCTAACCTAAAAAGACCTCCGCTTGATCACGAGACACGAGGCCACGACTACGTATTAGGTTTTTGAATGATTCGGGCAAAGCGCTTTCTGGCGGTGCGCGATTCTGTTATTGAACATTCGGGATTTGAATGATTCTGTGCATGCATATTCTGGCTGTGAATATTCTGGTTTTGAATATTCGGATATTGAAAACTTTCCCTATAATAATTATATAAGTGGTAAACTAATTTTTGCCTTAATGTTTTGTGGTTATTACTTGCAAGAGCCAGTTTTACAATCTCCGGTCAGAATTTTTACTGTAAGTTAAAGAAACAATATTGAATCGGATTATTAACAGCAATGATCAATTTGTCATTTGACAATTCATTTCATTACAATTTTGTTTAACTGGCAGTTAAAATTTTAAGCAGAGATTATAAAACTGGCCCTTAGTAGTTCGAAAACAAAAGACGGTAGTAAATTTCTGTAGTCACTATGAAACTTGTCCCGAAAAATGTGTACAGTAAAATTTTTGAGAGAAGTCCGATCAAGGTCATCTACGAATTATATCTATGAATTAAGATTTTGTGCTCTCAAATTTAGTAGTGTCTATTACTTAGTTTTTATGAGGGCACATAATATCTTGTGTACCTCATAAAAACTATGTGAACGACTCTACTTAATTTGACAGCATGAAATCTTAATTCATATATGCAATTCGTAGATGGCCTTGATCGGACTTCTTTCAAAATATTTACTGTAAATGGTTTGCTCTGTCGTTAACCTGAGCTACAAAAAAAAATGCAGACAATTTTTATACGTTTTACTCAGTGCTGTAGTCGTAAAATTAGCAGAGGGTATACGCTGAAAATATATTTGTAAACATAGGGTATACGCAGGGGGGTGAGGCAATAATTAAGAAAAAAAAAAAATACGCAGGGGGGAGCAATAACTAAAAAAAAAATTCAAGGTCAAATGCCTTATAATTGAAAATTACATTTTTTCAAGGGATGTGAAGTTGCATGTTTTTTCCCTTTCATGTATAAAAATAAATTGCCAGATCATAGAACATTTTACAAAAGAGAATATATTTATCTGAATAAACTGTCTAAAATCGAAACACAACACAACATGCGCGCGACTATTATACATTGTGAAGGAAGTTAATGTCATCTTTTAAATTTTCAACTAAAATTCAAAATACAAAAACTATAAACACAAAGAAAAAAATAAAATAATTAAATACTGCCTTACGTATCACAGTCGTAAACCTGCCTACTACGAATCGTACATTTTGCGAAAACTGAAAACGGTATACGGCTGCTATATACCAAAAATCAAAATTAAAATATCAATAATAGATGGCGACGCCAATCAAATAAAGTACATTTTATAAACATAAAGATAATTTCAATATAATTTCTAAAAAAATGATATTAATTGTGGGATAAAATTTTCATTAGTTGATTTAATTTTTATAATTTTTGTCTCAAATATTTAAAAGCAGAGGATACACGCTCGGGCACCTAAAAAATCCAGAGGGTATACGGCGTATACCCGCGTATACTCTCGACTACACCCCTGACTTTTACTACGTACAATAAAAAGACAAATTATTAATTTTTGTACCAAAAAAATTGAAAATTATTAGGTAACCAACAAAATTTAAAATTAATTACATATCATCATTGGTTAATTTTGATTCTACATCTATTAATTTAGTTCTCAAATTAATCTCAATTACTTACGCGCTACCTATTTAACTTATGTACTTTTGTAACGCTGTCATAATTGATTATGACTGATGACTCAATACGAACAATGTTTTCTGCTTAAGAAATAAACAAATGTTGTTTGTAATATTTTTTTCCTTTGTTTCACAATTATTTATAACTTTTCACTCACTCTAATAATTTAATAATTCATGTTTTATTCATATTTAAAACAAAAGAATGTAAACATGTTATACATACATTAACCTGCTTATAAAAGTCCCCTTAGCAGCATATTTTACAATTAAATAGAGAACTGAGCGCATTGTTATCAGTAATTTAAGATGCTTATTTCATTCTAAACTACCTGCGGAATGCACAAATTAGTTCAGAATAGTTATTTATATATCAAGGGCGCGAAATCATTCTTTAGCGTTCGGGAACAAAAATTGTGGCAGAGGCAGAATAATCTCGAGGGCGCTCGCTAAAGGATTTCGCGGACAAGGTGTTCACACTATTTCTTGTACAATCTTAAAAATATGTAATTTAATTACAAATTTTATTGTAACAATTTAATTTATTGAAATAGAAAGGCGGCTTTGGTCGGATTGATATTTTTTTAATAAACAAGAAAAATAGTTTTTTTTTAAGCAAAATTCATTATTCAACTTAAAATAGCGAGCAAAGTAGCATGTTGTTAAAAGATGCGTTTGATGACGTAGGAAAATACGACTAGGGGGAACTGAAATAAACTGATTTATTTACCTATACCCTGATTTATTGACAGACCGAACAAAAAAAATATATTAATTACAATGAATCTAAACTAATCGCTAGCGTCCTTAGACATCCTGAAACAAAACAAAAGGCTCTTTAAGTACAAGTGACTTAGTGATGAGTTTCACACACACACACACACACACACACACACACACACACACACACACACACACACACACACACACACACACACACACACACACACACACACACACACACACACACACACACACACACACACACACACACACACACACACACACACACACACACACACACACACACACACACACACACACACACACACACACACACACACACACACACACACACACACACACACACACACACACACACACACACACACACACACACACACACACACACACACACACACACACACACACACACACACACACACACACACACACACACACACACACACACACACACACACACACACACACACACACACACACACACACACACACACACACACACACACACACACACACACACACACACACACACACACACACACACACACACACACACACACACACACACACACACACACACACACACACACACACACACACACACACACACACACACACACACACACACACACACACACACACACACACACACACACACACACACACACACACACACACACACACACACACACACACACACACACACACACACACACACACACACACACACACACACACACACACACACACACACACACACACACACACACACACACACACACACACACACACACACACACACACACACACACACACACACACACACACACACACACACACACACACACACACACACACACACACACACACACACACACACACACACACACACACACACACACACACACACACACACACACACACACACACACACACACACACACACACACACACACACACACACACACACACACACACACACACACACACACACACACACACACACACACACACACACACACACACACACACACACACACACACACACACACACACACACACACACACACACACACACACACACACACACACACACACACACACACACACACACACACACACACACACACACACACACACACACACACACACACACACACACACACACACACACACACACACACACACACACACACACACACACACACACACACACACACACACACACACACACACACACACACACACACACACACACACACACACACACACACACACACACACACACACACACAACAAAAGGGCTAGGAAAGTCACAATTGATACACCATATGCCAACCGCATATGCACTACTCAACAGTAGTCTAATCTAAACCGTGGTGCCCAACCACGCTGAGCGCCGTTAGCTCGTCAGCTCGGCCCGCTCAACTGCTCACCCAAATGGCTTTATAACGGCCTTACGGACATGATTGATAAAACCAGGATAAAGCCATTCCTGCCGCGACCATGCGGTGACAACAGCCCTACCACACGGAGCTAGCAATCCGTGTACATCGCATTCCTGGTTACCCTTATCGGCACTCACAACCGGAGGCCATACCGGGCGCGATTGTTACAAAACAGGATACTATCCTTTACACCTTTACCACTAGCGTGTTAACTCAACTCACCTTATATCAACCTCTCGCAGCCACCTTCACACACCCTTCACAACACAACTGGCAAGAAATCATTAAGAAAATATTTAAGTACCTCGGTAAAAGGTTACACAACGCAATATTCCGGGATAGATATTTAATTATTATAATCAAATTAATTATGATATCTACCTACTCCGTAACAATGTTGAATCACAAGTGAGCAAAGTAAATAACTTTCTTCGCAAGTGAGCAAAATACACAAGCCTATAATAATCTACGTCAAGAGTCATAAATTTTGATGGAGTTACAAATTTTACAATAAGTATCTACCAGTCTACATGAAGGAACAATAATTTTTTGTAGTTAATTTACATTAAATTCAGTTATAAACATATGCTCTGTCGAGTTTTTCATTAATAAAAAATGTAAAAAGTTTCGTTTTTTAGAAAAATTATATTTCAAGATTGTGGAAAAAAACCTGTTTAGCACACGTGAACATGTCTTTTTCTCACTTGTCCATTTGGCGCACTAGCTAGACGCATGAGAAAAAGACATGCTTTGTTTACTTGTACTAAAAATAGCTATTGTAAAAATCGTTGAAAAAAGAAAAAGTTATTTCTATAAAATAACATTTTACAATATTCATTGTATTTATTTTAGAAAACAAATCAAGATACATTGTTGTCATATTTTAGAAACGTCACTGTCATTGTCATATCCGTCATGTCAATGGGGTCCTATACCATAGTCATATTTTAACTATCTTAAATAAGAAGACGAAAATATACATAAATTAATGAGTATTAGTGAAAAAATTTTCTTTAAATATTGACTAGGTTACAAACTATAAGCGATTGAAGATGATTACTAATTGGGTATGACGCGTTTTTTTAAAAAAGGAGATTCGCGCGTCTGTAGCGGTCACCTTTAAAAGAATATGAAATGTCATGTTGTTCCATAACCTAACAAAACATTTAACAAGTTTGTGTTTGATGAATTTGTTTAATTATAACATCTAGTAATATTAACAATAATAATATATTTATAATTAAATCAATTTGTAATATTAATTAAATTAATAATAATATTAGTTAAATTAATATTGAAACTTCAAAACAGGCCAACTCTGGCGCCATCCGTCCTCATGCTTTGTGTAATAATATTGTCAAACTGTTTCAATGTTCTATAATTTATTAGGAAAAAAAGCTTATTATTTACGTTATTTATACTTAATAATATTTTCTTCATGAATATAACGTATAAGTTTTTATATAAAAACATTTCAGCTATGCAAACATGGAAAAAATTGTTCCCTCTATAACTAACAGTTTGTCCCATTGTTTGTCGATCACTAGTTAGTACATGCTACGTCACGCACAAATTCTTAAAATTTAAAAATTCATATCTCGCTTATTACGTAAAATTTTTAAGTCGCGTTTGCACTAAAATTCTTATTTTATCCTGTTCTTACAGAAAAAAAAATAAAAGAAAAATGGTATAGGACCCCATTCTCAAGTGTACAAGCTATTTTAGGTTAAAACCAACCTCGCGGTCGTTGTTATGGATTTCGCTGCTTGGGTGACGTCTGCGAAATATTAGTTCTGTGAACGGAGGCTGAGAAGGGGGGGATACCCTAAAAAAAGGTCGAGAAGTTCTGAATTTTTTATATGTTTCCTCCGTTATCTTGTAAAAACCACCGAAAATCGGTACTTTTTCAATTTATTGCCTATAACTTATTTCTGGTGAATTTTAGCGCAAAGAAAATTACTTGCCGACTTGTAGAGGACAAAATTTTCTGCAAATTAGTTATGTGAAGTTATTTTGTACGATTAATAGCAACGGAGCTATGAAGCTGACAAAACAGGTTAAAATTGCGTATTTAGCAAAATTTTGAGTTTCTTTCCACTTTACATCGCAATAGCTCCGTAACACCTACAAAATCCAATTATTTTTTACAACCAATGCAACGGAGTGGGGATCAATTTACACAAAACGATAAAAATGGGTTTTTCTAGTTTAGTGCAGCAACTCTTTTTTGGTTCTTTATTTCTAATTATAAAAGTATTATTTTAATTCAAATAATCTGTATAGATGCAAAATGAACGTAATTATGTGTTGGCAAACGTCAATGAAGTCTCATGGAACTATTAGAAAAAACTTTTTAAAAAACAGCACTTCCTTCTTTTATTTGTCTGCGACTTCTTTCTACTACTCTTTAGCTCAGAATTGTGTTCGTGGAATCCGTATTACGTTAATTCCGCATTATAAAAACAAGTGTAGTGTCAAAAACTGGAAAGACAATGCAATAAACTTGAAAAAAACACTTTTTTGTATTTTTTTGTAAAGTTGCCCCCACTCCGTTACATTGGTCATAAAAAAAATTGGTACATGGATTTTGTAGGTAAGTGAATTCTCAAAATTTATTATAAGTATTTTACGCTAAAGTGAAATGTTAAGGAGTTATTGCGATATGTAAATTGAAAAGAAACTCAAAATTTAGCTAAGTACCCACGCAATTTTGTGCTTGAGACTTCATTGGCGTTTGCCAACACATAATTAAGTTCATTTTGCATCTGTACAGTTTATTTTATTTGATATAATACTTTCATAATTAGAAATAGTGAACCAAAAAGAGTTGCTGCATTAAACTAGAAAATCCTATACAACATATCAAAAATTCCGAACTACCCAACCTTTTGTAGGGTAAAATCACTTCGTTCGCTGGACTATATTTACTTCGCGTCCGTTTTCACAAAACTAAATTTAATTTATAAAGTAACAGAAACAATTCAAATCGATTTTTTCAAAATTGTAAAAAAGGTGTCTTCATTTAATCGATCTCCTGGTAATGAGCCTGTTTCACAATTTTTGAAACGTATTTTAAATGAAAATTTATGCAATATATTTTTCATAATAATAATAATAATAATAATAATAATAATAATAATATATTGTTATTTTCGTGAATAATTCAATAAAAAGATTGGCGCCAGAACTAGTCCTGAAAAACAACCTTCCAATCTTGTGTCGTCGGAGTACATACATCATAACCAATAGAAAAACAGTTTACGTTATTTATATAAATAAAAGTAAGCAACAGTTTGTCACATGTTAAACTGTATGTATTCTGACGTCACATTTTGTTTCAGATCACGTGACTTTTTCAAAATATTACACAATTTTCAATATTTAATTTTAAAATGTCCAATGGATATTTCGTGATATTTTCAAATTTGAGGCTTTTTAAAGAACAATATCTTTTAAAATTTAGTTCTTAGAAATAAAAAATTCTTGCAACAGCCCTATTGCATTGTATTTTACGGTAACATGTAAATGCTTTTAATTAATGAATCTAGTCCTAGTCCTAAATTCAAACTAAAGGTATTTCAGAGTGAAATATACATCTTAAAGTAATGATAACTACAAACAATCATCTCAGTATAGTTTCAGGACAGGTTTCATAAACGTCCAATTAAATTTACTTCCACAATAAATTTAATTATATGAACAAATTAGAATCAGTTTCCATGATCTTATGACATTAAATCCATTTCTGTCAAAAAATCGCGTTGCATTTGTTCAATTTTTTAAATTTACGTTGGAAGTACAATCTATATAATTTTATCAAATCTCTTTCAGGCTTTGAGTGTGATATTTTTTCTAAGTTTCATTGTAAAAATTTTATACTATTATGGAATCATCCAAAAAGTAGTTCTCAGTCTAGGATGGGTATTACAACAATTATTGGGAACAACTATATGTGAGAGTGTTAATAGTGCCGCAAACATCTTTTTAGGAATGGTAAGATACTGAAAATATTGAAAAAAAATATTATAATTTTTTTTTTACATTGCAGACAGAATCCCCAATTTTACTACAACCATATTTAATAAATTTGACTCGTTCAGAATTATTTGCAGTGATGGCAGCAGGTTTCGCATCTGTGTCAGGTAATTATAAAATCTTTTTGTTATGAGTAAGGTCGATTGTTATATGTTTTCTCATATTACACATTAAATTACCATACAATTACTATTATAATGTATGTATTATAAAGAATATGTTTTATATTATTTAACAAAACAAATTTGTTATAGTTATTAACGTCATTATAGGCCGATATAAAGAAATAAATAGATGTGGCTGAAGTTTTATAATCACACAAATCTGTTATTTGCATATCGGCCGTATTGCGTTCAAAATTTTTCGTAATAACAAAATTTAGACATGTCTTCCAAAAATTCTTCTTCCTCTGACAACAGCTCTTCATGATGTGATTTTTTTTCTTTTTACCTTCCGCTACCCTAGGTAATGGAGGTATAAAGATCGTGCTAAAAATCGCATATAGAGATTTTAGTGAATAAGCACATTTTGATGTCCCCAGAATCCGATTTTAACATTTTTACAATGATGTCTGTAGATATGTATGTGTGTGTGTGTGTATGTGTGTGTGGATCATGTGGACATGATTGCTCAAATACTATCAATCAGAAAATTTTGAAATTTTGTATACCAATTCTATACTAATGTTAGTTTTTAGTGCATATCAGATACCCGGAAATATCATTTATACAAGCTTTTAACAGTTTTTCTTGTAAAAAATTCATTGAATATAATTTTTCAGAAACTTTGACTAATAAAAATTGAGCATAATGGTACAATCTTCAATTCTACGACAATGACATTTAGTAAATAACTTGAAATAACTTTAAATATTAAATTATAAAATAATTTATTTTTGTGTATCATCTTGCCTGTGCGTCAAACAAAAAATAAAATTTCAATAACAATTTTGCCATATTTAAACAAAAGTCACTGTCAGGAAGCAATTACATTAAAATTAATAATGAAACCGTGTTAAGAAGATTGTATTGATTCTAATGAAATTAAGGTTTGTAAAAATTATATATTTTCCATCATACATAAATATTAGATGTACAGGACTATCCAATATAAATTTGCTATAAGTACAGGGGTCGGCGCTCGAAGTGTCACCAATTAGAAATACTGTAATTTTGTCAATTTTTATTTTTTTTATTTAAAAACTTCAGTATATCTTAAAAACATTTCAAATTTTAAGGAAATATATTATTGTTCGATGTAGCCACCTTCAGCGCGGATAATAGCATCGAGTTTGTCCGGGAAGGCCTCACACGCTGCACGAATGTGGCCTGATGGTATTTTGTCCCATTCTCGGCGAAGAGCAATCTTTAAAGCGCCTCATATTTTTTTGTTGATATTTTGGCCTCCAGAATGGACCATATGGAAAAATCCATTGGGTTTAAGTCCGGGGAATATGGTGGCCATTGTTGTGAAGAAATGAAGTTGGGAACATTTTCTTGTAAAAAACGTTGGGTTTCACGAGCTTTATGGGATGGTGCCGAGTCTTGTTGAAACGTCCAATGGTTTCTACCGAATTGTTTACGTGCCCAAGGTAACAAAGCATCGTTTAAAATCTTTTCACGGTAGATTTGTTGATTTACCTTTACGCCCTGTTCCATGAGAACGAGTGGTGAGCATCCTGTGGCAGTTACCGCGGCCAAAACCATCACTGATGCAGGCGCTTGCTTTCGCCGAGCAATTCGCTGGCATAAATTGTCTTTTGATTTGCATTCTAACCATACACGATCGTTTTGTTTGTTTACATATTGCTGAACCGTAAAAAGTTTTTTCATCAGAAAAGACCAAATTTTCAAGGTTGCCACCAACGTGCAAGTGTTTTATCACCTTTGCTCTTGCTAGACAAACTGCTTTTTGTGAAGGTGTTAAATCTTGCACTTTTTGTATTTTGTAGGGCTTTAATTGTAGTTCATTTTTTAATATGCGCCCCATACTACGAGCAGACACATTGAGATTTTTCGCCAATTGAACTGCGCTTTGTCGTGGCCTTCACCTTTAGAACCATTTCTCGCGATGTTGCTGTTTTTGCATGTCCACCTCCATGACGTTTTTTGATGTTACCAGTATCATTATAACGTGTAATGGTCCGATACACAAACATTTTGTTCACCCGTAAATGTCGTAGCTCATTAATAATGGCTGGTTGCGATTTTCCAGCCAAATACAAAGCAATGACACTGTTGCGTTTGAATTCCATTTCGATAACTTTTTTTAACTGCCACGTAAAACGATATGCTTTCGTAGACTTGTAAATAATATAACAGACTGACGCTTGTCAAAAAATGAACGCGCTGACATTAGCCGTTTGATTGTTACAGCAGCGTGAATTTGGTAACACTTCGAGCGCCGATCCCTGTATTTGCGACACTAAAAATCAAACAGCTGTCAATAAGCACAAGTGTCAAATATTAGTTTACAACTACACATTAACGAAATGGATCATGTAAAGCAATAGATATATGCAAAGGAACGTAATATAGTTTGCAGGATTAGTAAATATGTAGGTATGTATTTAAATAAATAAAAATTAAATAGCGGGAGGTAGTGTGTTGACCACATCAGATTTTTTTTTTTTTAGAACAACTTGTTCCGTTATGAACTTTAACGGACGGCGGCTTTTATAGACATTGCTGGCGTCCGTTATAGTTTAGGCACCTTTTCACATTTGTTTTTAGACCATAGTAACAGTATGCTATTACGAAAATACATATAATAACGGGCTTATATCATAATTATCCTTGATAAGGAAAAAGGCTATGTTTCATACCTATCAAACTTTATTATTTTTTAAAATGCAATTAAAAATGCCATATCTCAATTGTTTTCCAGTTTCTATTTATTGTTAATTTTTGTTTCTTTAACAAAATATTATTAATAATACCCGATATCATTTTAAATTAATTTCCTTACCACACTTTTATAATAATATAACCTGCAACCTAAAATGGATTCGTTCAGGCTCTTATACGATATTAGTCTGCCGGTAGGTTTACAAATGCGTGCGCTTTCAATAAAACGACGATGTCTCCTAAACACCTACAATATAAATGCAAAAGACGTAGTGTTGTAAAAGACGCGTTTTATCTAGACACACCGGCGAAATTAGAACACAAAAGACAGTTTGCGACATTTTTTGATTATTTATTTGACTGAATTTTGTAGCAACAAATTCACTTTGCAAAGAGTAAGTAAAAAGCTAATTTTCCATAAATAATTAATTAAAAATAATAATTTTCCATTTCTTTTAATTATTCAAATATTTGAAATTGAAACAACAACAAAGGCAGAAATTAAGAATTGTGTTTATCGACTGCTGTCAAAGAAGTACATCATACAAATGTAGTGCCAAAATAGCTTTAACGAGTAAAGATATGCACAACCAAATGTTGTGGCGTAAATTTTTGAAAACAACCCCCGTACATTTAACTTCTTAACCTTCCTCGAAAAACATATTCTTAATGGTGTCCTCCACCATAACAAAATAATAATTAACGTATCAAGGGTGTTATATTCTCCGAGGGCGTCTGGCCCGAGGTGGGTACGTTGGCCGAAAGGGTTATTGTCCGTTTAACACCCGTGGTGCATTCAACGTTTAACGGCCGACCGATATATTATTTTAATAAAGATTTATATCAATTTATGTCTTGTCATTGTGATTTGTGTTAGAGATATTAATCTACTTAAACGCTGTAACTAGGAAACGCGATATTTTTATTTGTTTACAATACCGATTTCATATCAACAATTTTATAACAACCCTAGGGTGTTATTTGGTATATAACAACCCTGAAAGCAGGGTTGTTATGATAAAATAACATACCAGTAGGACGTTAAATAATAAAATGTACACTTCATACTTAAAGTACTACTCAATAAATAACGATTGACACAAAAAAAAAACCCTCGTTAAGAGAGGTATTGCAATTATGCTAAAAATCACATATAAAGAATTTAGTGGTCCCTGTACTGTAATACGATTATAACATTTTTACGATGATGTCCGTGTGTGTGTGTTGTGTGTGTGTGTGTGTGTGTGTGTGTGTGTGTGTGTGTGTGTGTGTTGGAACCACGCTTTCTCAAAAATTATAAGACTCTTAAAAAATATTTAACTGCAGTTTCCTCAATCTGACATTCCTGGGAAGAGTTGATTAGATTTTGATAACAATTGGACAACCGGAAGTAATAGTTTCTTTAAAAAAATTCTTCTAAATATTATTTTTTGAAAATTTCTGTTATTACTAATATTAAAGAATATAAAAATCTCTATCCGATACATTTATAGATATTTACACACCAAGTGAGCTAAGGTAATGTTTATTCATGAGAAGAAAGTTTAGCTCACAAGCCCGTAAGGGCGAGTAAGTTAATTTCTTCGAGTGAATAAACATTCTTAGCTCACGCGGTTTGTACAATATTTTATACAATTTTGACGAAATAATAATAAAAACCATTTTAATATTTAATTTTGACAAAATAAAAATCTGATCAGTTAGTAGGCTGAGCATGACAATCGTCGCTGATAGACGTCAAGTCATCAATTTAAAAAGCATTATTGTCTGTCATTTATGTCGTAAAAAATAATGAAAAGGGCTGATAATGTCTGATAATTAATGTGGTGAGTGTTATTTTCATTCTTGATGTTATTTTCAAATGTATTTTTGTTGCAGAGATAAAATTTTGTGAGAGTGATTTAATAGTTATTTATGCAATAAGTGTAAAAAGTATAGTCTTATTTCACGAATAGGAAAGTTTGATCGAACGAGCCGTCTCTGAGTGAAATAAGACACTTTTTACTCGAGTTGCATACAATTTTTTTTATGTCTGCAATAAAAGTGTGAAAAAAAGTGCCCTAACATTTCATTATTTTACTCTGTAGCGTTAAAAAAAGTAACTTTTTTTACACTTTTATTGTGTTAAAAAAATACATACTTTATAAATCCATTTTAATGAAAAAAAGTGTACTTTTTTAACAGACGTAAAAATTTTTTTAATTCACTTGTGAATAAAATGTTACTTGTGGTTGTTTCAAAGGAGTTAATAATGACAGTTTAAAACTTCAAAATTGAATAAAAAATTTTATTATATATTCTATGGAATTAAAGATAGAGATAAATAAATATATAAAATAATAAGTTGTAATTGAATCTCGCAGCCCATGGAAAACAAGTGGAAAAAATAACATGTTTGTAATTGACAGAAAAATGTGAGTGTCAAAAAGCTAGAGACATTACTGAAGATTTTTTCTTATTTTATTATTAATTAAATATTTATAATTATAGATACATACAGGGTGTCTCAATAAGCTTGCTCACTATTGGTAACTTTTTTATTTGAAGAGGTACAAGGTTGGTTAAATGAGCAAAATTGTGCCATTTTATATTAAAAAATTGGTCATGTAGACAAAATAAAAATTGTGTCAGCGGTTCTCAAAATTTGGGACAAAATATATATTTTTTAAATGAAACTATATATTTTTTATTATCTTATTGGAAAGAGTAAATTTTTCTATTTCCAATAAGGCAATGTTGTTTATGTACAATTTTTTCAAATAAACGAGTTATTTACGGTTAAAAATTTAAATTTTGTAAACTATTTTATTAGTTTTGTAGTCAAGTAAGCCATGGAAACAATTGATTCTTTGTTTGTTTGATGTTTAATAATATCTCCCGTAAAGTTCTCTGTGTTTAATAATGTTTAATAACTTTACAAGTAAAGAAAAGTTAGAAATGATCTTGCTATATGGAAAGTTATATCTAGACACCAGTTACGTAGAACGGTCGGCTCTCTTTCCAAAAGAGTTTAAATGTGCGAAAGAAATAATGGCTTTTAATTTGAATATTTTCTTTGTTTTGTTATTACTGTAAAATAAATTAATAAAATAATAATTTTATAAAAGACAATTGTTTCCATAGTTTACTTGACCTAAACTAATAAAAGATAATTTTTATCTTCAAACGTAAATAACTCGTTTATTTGAAAAAATTGTACATAAACAACATTACCTTATTGGAAAGAGAAAAAAATACTCTTTCTAATAAGATAATAAAAAATATATAGTTCCATTTAAAAAATATACATTCTGTCCCAAATTTTGAGAACCGCTGACACAATTTTTATTTTGTCTACATGACCAATTTTCTAATATAAAATGGCACAATTTTGCTAATTTAACCAACCTCGTATCTCTTCAAATAAAAAAGTTACCATGTTGTAACGCGGCAGTGTATTACCACCTCGTACATACAAATCGTGATCGTCAATAAATTACCCTACATTGTTTTATGTAAATAAATAGTGCTCAGAATTATTTGGTTTGAAGTCGTGGTAGTATAAGGAATAAAACAAGCAAAAACACGGATTCAACAATTAACAGCGTTTATTCATTAAGTGACATGAAAAGTTCAAATGTTCAAATACATGTACAAAGCCTGTTAATAATGACGTGGGATGACGGAAGTATACCCTGGGCAGGGCCGTAGCTGGCAGCACGGGCATCGTTTCGAGACAGCCATGGATACGGTCACTGGTGGGGCGGTACCTTGGTGGATGATGGGTCAAACGAATGGGTAAACGTTGACATACGAGATGTCCGAATATATACCTTAATTAGAAGTTTGACCAGTGCGTGCATTAAGTTCTCAGACACAGACTGTCTGATATTAAGTTTGCTCATGATATTATAGTGGCCTATTCAGAGAAACACAGTCATAAAGGTTGTTACGGATATAAAGATTGTTATCATAAAGACATTTGTAACAATCTTTATGAATTTGTCAATTCAGAACCTACGTCGGTATTATTGACAATCTTTACAAAATAATACTTGTGAATGAACCCGATTATTTGACAATAGCTAACTTCATTATGCATATATGAACTTAACCTAACCTTATATGTCAACGCTTTATTCTTTTAATAATGTGTTGCCAATTATATTTAAAATGCAAACATTCTGCCAAAACAACTAAAGAAGAATATGACATTTGTGTCATATTTGAAAACTTCTAAATTATTTAGAACGGATATGTTAATTCCTACCACTGATCCCAACGTGACTGAAAAGTTATAATATTTTCAAAGAAATATGTATTTACGTCAAAAGTAACTTTCGTCCACGACGGTTTTTATCGTTCTTAACATCATTATTTAAGCCGAAGCAGGATCCATGCGAATAATTAACTGCATCCTGCTAATATTTAGCAGAAAGGCCATTATTAATAATATTTGATTGATGTAATAATCTGTCACATGTCAAATATTAGAAATAACAACGCGATAATAACCATAAATACATAGTTTTAGCAGTCGTTATGATAAAGACTGTCAAAACACGTAACAATTGTTGACGGTAACCACCTTCAGTACTGAGAATACCAAATTTGATTTTAACAATCTTTACAGTACATAACAACCATAAAGACCATAACGACAACACAAATATTGAGTTCTGAATAGACCCCATAATTATTATTAACTGGGATAATACAGGGTGTTCCATTTAAGTGTGCCACCATTGCTATCTCGAGAACTATAAGAGCTACGAGGTTGGTTAAATTAGCAAAGAACCACCATTTTACAAGACTATTACAATGAGCAAATAAAAAAAATTTTCGACCAGTGGTTCTCAAAATACGGGACACAAATTTCATATTTTAAATGGGAGCGTTTTTTTTTAGGTTATTCAATAGAGTATTTTTTTCTGAATTCAATGATATAAACATATATGTATACTAATATAACAAAATAACAGAAAAATGCTTGTTAAATTTATGTGTATTTCATTTATATCTGTTGAAAAAAGAGTGCTATGGATAGAAAACAATTGGACATTTTGTTCTGTCTAACATTGTTTATAATTATTTTTTATAATTTAATATTTATTAATTTTAATATTATTGTAGTTACACCATTGTTTGATTTGTTTATTTTTCAATTGTGTTCTACCCATAGCACTCTTGTTTCAGCCAGATATAAATAAAATACATATAAATTTAACATGCATTTTTCTCAGTTATTTTGTTATATTAGTATATGATATGTTTATATCGTTGAATACAGAAAAAAATACTCTATCGAATAACCTAAAAAAAAGTTCCCATTTAAAATAAGAAAGTTGCGTCCCGTATTTTGAGAACCACTGGTCGAAAAAAATTTTTTTTGCTCATTGTAATAGTCTTGTAAAATTGTGGATCTTTGCTAATTTAACCAACTTCGTAGCTCTTATAGTTCCCGAGATAGCAATGGTGGCACACTTAAATGGAACACCCTGTATATGTATATATTGCACAGGATACGTCGTTGTTGTAAAATTGCAACTGGACCAAGAAAAGCGTACACTTCCCTGTTATTAATGACGCAACCGTGCGGTGAGTAAGTAACGAGGTTGGAAAATTGCAACTGGACCACGGAATGGAGCGTGCACTTCCCTGTTATCCTTTCACCCACTGACCGCGCAATGCGTTCAAAAATATGTGTATGGTTTAACGGAATACGCCGTTCTTGGAAAATTGCAACTGGACCAAGAGTTGCGTGCACTTCCCTGTTATCAATGACGCAACCGTCCGGTGAGTAAGTAACGAGGTTGGAAAATTGCAACTGGACCACGGAATGGAGCGTGCACTTCCCTGTTATCCTTTCATCCACTGAACGCGCAATGCGTTCTAAACTAACCGAGTGCCGCAGATGAAGGCTTAGCCAACAACTGACAGCAATATATAGGTGTAACACCAATACCATAGCCTCCAGGTATTATAAATAAATTAATAGAGTGACCAAAGAGGCTGAGCAATCTCTGATAATATATGTAATATTACAGTATTACATCAGTAATGAACCTGTAAAACATTTCTTTAATTATTTTGTTTATCGTTGATGTTTTTACCTACTCTTTTATATTTCACTTTCCTATACCTGAATTCTAAGAAAACTTATGCTGTTTAGTTAATAATATACTCTTACATCATTTCTCGTGCTGGTATTATTATAAATGATAAATAATTATAATAATACACACCATATTCCTTAGCGTTTCAATATAACCTTCAGAAATACTACCAATCTCATCAATAAATCTCGAACATTATAAGAATAAGAGTAAATATAATGAATTAAAAACATTCAACGCCTACTAGGGACTTTATACTATGTAGAGAAGAAGAGAAAAGATATGAGACATATTTCTAATTAAAATACCTATTGTTTCAGGCACTGTTTTGGCGGCATACATTTCTTTTGGAGCAAAAGCAGAGCATCTGATTACTGCCAGTGTTATGTCTGCTCCTGCTGCCTTATGTTTCAGTAAATTATACTATCCTGAAACTGAAGAATCCATGTCAACTGAAGATACTATAGAAATACCTGAATCGTAAGAAACTATACAATAAATAAACATGTTAAAAAAAAAGTTAATTTTTTTAAAGGTACCTACATATGTTTCGATGTGTTGCTTCGCAATCAAAAAGATTTTTCCAAAATTTGGAAAATTATTTGTTTATTCTCGAAAGGCACATTTTTAGTGCCACTAACCGACACAAATTTTTAGTTAAAAACAATGAATTACCTAATCACGTAATTGATGATGAATAGCAAATAAATTAATTTGTAATTATTTTTGTTAAATATTGGTGTAGGCCTCACTTGTGGCACTAAAAATGTGCACTTCAAAAATTAAATAAACAAATTCCTTGTAAAATTAAATTGTACTAGTCTATTACACCGTATGAGCTATTAACGAACCATTTCCTATTTCTCTTCTTTCGCTTCTTTCTGCAGTTGTCACTTGTCACATTTCAAATTTTTATTGCCAACTTAACCTTGGAAAATAAAAACAGTTGACTACCGTGGCACTTAATTTTACAGTTAATATAACTGCCACTAGAGGCGCAAAATTCTGTAATATGATCTATATTAGCAGTTTTTTTAAAAATATTTTAGTAGGTATGTAGAAGGAGAAAAATATAAAAAAAAAATATAAAAGCTCATTTTATGTTTTGTGAACTCCAAGATTTTCTTCAGACTGATGTCCTTTAGTGTCTCAGTGTGCAATTTCTTTGCTCCTAAAAGACTATGTCTGCTTGCCGTAAATGCTTCGCAGTGACATATTAAGTGTTCAGGAGTTTCATCCTCTTCTCCACATCCTCTGCATGTTGGTTCTTGTTTGAGGCCCAACCTATGCAAATGTTTATTTAATTGACAGTGTCCTGTTATTAGTCTGACATCTTGCTTGCTCATTACAAGTAAGTTGTCTGTTCTTTTCTTGGATGGCTCATTCAGGAAGAGCTTGAAATGTCTTTGGCCTAATGTGGCTGTCCAATGCCGTTTGTGCCATTGCCAAAGCAAAGTATTAAGCTCTTGCTTAACTGTTTGCGCAGTTATTCCGCAAGCAGGTTCTGGTCCTATAAAACGTATATTTGTCCCATCTTTTGCAAGATGGTCCCCTGCCGGGTTTCCTTCAATTTCTGAATGTCCGGGTACCCATATCAATCTTAATTTATTCCTCGCTCCTAAGGCATTCAATCTGTGGATGCAGTCCAAAATTAGTCTTGGAGATTCTTCTATTGTGGTATTTTTTCTCCAATAGTAATTGCACGCTGGTTAAAATTGCGTGTACTTCTGCTTGGAATACTGTTGCATTTGTCCCAAGTCCAACCGATTGATTGTGTCTTAGTCCCTTTGCCCCATGTATTCCAGCTCCGGTTCCATTGGTTGTTTTGGAGCCGTATGTATAGATGACTATGTCATCTCTTTCCACTGTACTTTGAGAGTGTTCCCATGCATCCCTTTCAGGAATTATTATCCTGTAAGTTTTGTCAATGGTGTACATTGTTCTTTAATATACTATTATGATTGAGAATTAGCATACAGAAAGAAACGTATATAGGTACCCTTAAAATGTTTAACTCTTATTTTTTAAACCCCTTTATAAATAAATATATCTGTATTAAAGCGTCATTTAATTAGTCAAAAGTTGCCCCTTTAGTACGTCAATTTAGAGATAAGTACATATATTGTTTTTCTGAAAAAATATACAGGTCACTATTTGAAAGCAAATCGACGCCCAGTAAATGTCCTATACATATAAAATGGTAATAAGCTGTGATGCTAAATTTATTTTTGGCTCAAAATTTCTTTATGTGAAATAATATTACAAAAAAATATACTTTCTTTCGAATAACGATATTAATTATATCTTTATCTTATCATCATTAGATTTTGAGTTATAACAGCAAATCCATAATTTTTATATTACCGTCATAATAGGTAATCGTAATCATACTATTGAAAATATAACTTTGCATTGATATCAAAGATGTATAATTAAAATATACACGTAAATAGGTATATATCAAATAATTTCAAACACAAATAATTGAAAATGAATTAAAATATCATTTGAGATAAACAAATGATGGCATTTATATGATTTTTTTTATTTGTTTTGATTTACATTATTTCCGTTTAAAACAAAAGAACATAGACAAGGTATACCAGATGCCTTATGAAAAAGGCTTATTAAATTTTAAGAACTACTGAAATAATGTAAGCCTACTAAAAATTTGAAACTCCTTTCCTTAGCAAGGTAACCAATTACGATGGAAAAAGGAATTATTACAGTAGTTCTCCGAATTTGTAAAACATGTTACATAAAAAAAAAAATGAGAAAAATGAAAAAAGGGCAAAACATTCGCTAACCTATACTTTTCAAAATTTAGATTCTACATTTTACCATATTTAATAAGTTCTTGAGCCATTATAAACTTTTATGCAAAAAATTATTAAATATATCAAATATTTTTCGTAATCGAGTGTGCATTCGGTGACCGGTTCTAATTCGAACAGCCTGATTCGATTCCGACTCCTTGCGCTCTCTCCACAATAGCTTTCACAAATGTGTTAAAAAAAAATGATGTAATAATTTTGTTACAAAAGTTTATAATGAAAAATTAACTTATTATACTTTTCTGTGTTTCAAAAGAAATATTTCGAATTTCAAATAGCACAAAAGTGACCCCTGTTTTGCACTCTCCACGCCAACAATGGGTCCCCTTGGGTTGACGCCTGGTAAACGCCCGCATGGTATAAATATGTCATCATCATTACCGGCATCTGTGTACAAAAGAGATTGGCACACCCAGCAATGGGTAATATACCGTGATGATATATTTTATTTTTTATTTCATAAGTACTGGTAATAAAAAATGAGCATTACTTTTTCTAATAAAATAAAAAAGTTTGTTAGACGGAATACAAAAAATAATTTTATATTATTTAACTCAAAGTCTCGGTTTCTTAAATTTTAAAGCTTTTATTAAGCCTGATATATAGATTGGAGCTCTGTACACGCAACGCAACGGCCTCGTTCTGTTCACATTAGAACCAATTTATAAATTTACATCTGTTTACGTCATGTACATTCGTAGATACGCGTCGATAATTATCCATAATCGGTGGAACTTATTACCGAAGCAACAAATGTATTTGTTTGCTTACTGGTGCTATTACAATTTGTTGTTTTTCTATTTACTACCTCTAGTTAATGTCCATCTGTTAACTAGCTATGCTGTACTCATGGGCTCTAATAAGAGCAAAACGTGTCTACAACTGCTATTGAGCGATTACCCTGCGAACAATTTTCAGTTTTTATAACATTACGCTCGTTTATATATTAGAGAGTTATTGCAGCTTCAACGCAAAAATAACGTGCACTTTAAAGTCACGTGACAACACGAGTACGCATGCGTACAAATAACGTTCACGTTATATGAGTAAGGAGACACGTTATGTGCGATGTGGTGCGATGGAATAGCGAGCGTTTAATGTCAATCGGTCGTAATCTGTTGAGGTTATGTTTCGGTGAAAAATGTGGATATAACTTCGTTTGTGTTACATTTAGCGTTAACGTTAACGTGAATGCACTAATTAAATGCGGTAAACATTGAAATTGAAAGTCCTTTATTTCTAAAATAAAAAGTTTTCTACATAAGGTTAACGTTTACGTTCTTTCATCTTTGAAGTTGCAATAACTCCCTATTAGAGAGTTATTGCAGCTTCAACGCAAAAATAACGTGCACTCTAAAGTCATGTGTCAGCCCGAGTGCGCATGCGTACTAATAAGGTTCACGTTATATGAATAAGGAGACACGTTATGTGCAATGGAATAGCGAGCGTTTAACGTCACACGGTATGTATCTTTTGAGGTTATGTGTCGGTGAAAAGTGTGGATGTAACCTCGTTTGTGTTGCTTTTACCGTTAACGTTAGCGTGAATACACGAATTAAATGCGGTAAACATTGAAATTGAAAGTCCCTTATTTCTAAAATAAGATGTTTTCTACATAAGGTTAACGTTTACGTTCTTTCAGCTTAGAAGTTGCAATAACTCCCTATTGTTTCGTAAACGTTAACGTTATGTAGAAAACACCTTATTTTAAAAATTAGGGACTTTTATTTTCAATGTTTACCGAATTTAGGTATTGTATTCACGTTATCGTTAACGCTAAAAGTATCACACGCAAAGTTACAGTCGCACTTTTCACCAAAATATAACCTCAACACATACAGAACGTGTGACGTTAAGCGCTCGCTATTCCATCGCACATAATGTGTCTCCTTCCTTATTCATTTAACGTGAACCTTATTAGTACGTATACGCATTCGGGCTCTCAGGTGACTTTAAAGAAATATTTGTTCGTTGAAGCTGCAATAACCCTCTTGTAACGTAATACGGTAAGTATTTTCTAAAAACTCTCTATTATAAATGAAGCAATCTTAAATAATAAGATCATCTTTTGCGTTAGAAGGGACGACAACATTGCGTAAACAGGGCGTTAATCTATAAGTCATTCATTATGTTTGCAATAATAAAAATAATATGAAATTTTCTATTCTACAGGGAGGATACAAGTGTATTGGATGCTGCAAGCAAGGGTGCATCTCTAGGAATTGAATTAGTCCTGGGTATTAGTGCGAATGTCATAGCTTTCGTGACTTTCGTCGCATTTTTAAACGGAGTCATTAACTGGTTTGGAGTATTAGTTGGCTATGATTCCTGGTCGGTAGAAGAATTATGTGCTTATGTCTTCATGCCACTCAGTTATGTTATGGGAGTGCCATGGCATGAATGCAAATTTGTAGGGAAGTTAATAGGAATTAAAACTGTTATAAATGAATTTGCGGCCTATAAAGAACTTGGAGAAATGACCAAGGACCATTTGTTGTCGGTATGTAGTATTTTTACAAATCCTTTCTCTATATGTATACTATTTTTCGCATTTTCAGCTAAATATAATTTTATATACGCCTTCGGCGTAATTTATTTGAAAATTAACAAAAAAAATCTTTAAAAAATAAGCGGTAATTGTGTTGAATTTTATTTAGGGTATCCTCAAGAATGTCTTGAGGATGGATTGTGTGGTCGCCGATGTGCGCTAGTTCATTTAGCGTTACCTAGGGTGCACCACAAGGAGGCGAACTAGCTCTACACCCCTTTATTTCTTTCATATGCAACTCATACTTTTAACATTACAATAATATCATAATTATTGTTATTGTTTGTTACAAACACAATTTTATCATGAATAATTTCACTTTTTCCGAATTAGCAGATATGCATTTAATGTTCGGTCGTGCTCACGGTGATTCGATAGAAGCTAGACGTTTGCAATACAATTCGTAATAAACTCGGAATTTCGAACGTATTCGTCAATCCATGAGACGAAGATTAGAATGTTGTATTAAAGTTCACATTTTGAACATTTTTCATAATTTATAATTGACTGTTTTCCAATGTAAACGGCCACTATGATTTTATTGTAATGTTAAAATTATGAATTGTATATGGCAGAAATAAAATATTAAAATCGCTATAGCTCTGAAACTAGGAATTTCCGAATATATGTTTATATGAACTTTTTTATTCCGTGACCTTTACTTTTTGAACATCCTATATATAAACAAAATATTTGTGTTAAAAAATTCTACCATACATAAACTTATTTTTAGAGAATTTATCATAATTAATGGAATTTTTAATAATTATAGTAGTAGTATGTTAAATTTATCACAATAATTTGTTTAAAGTACCTTTCCTGCAAATTCAAACATACAATACATAAAAAATCATATTAAAATTGTCCCGGCATTTTTTTTTGTAACTTTAATAATAAATGAAATATGAGGTAAACATAAGATGATTTCTTTGGTTATTATGAATTTAAAGTAATTTTATTTATCAAACTTAGCAGAAGTTTTATATTTAATCATATAATCTTAGTTATCTCGATTTTGATAATTTGTGGTAAATACGAGTATTACACAATCGGACATGATGCTTTGTGCATATCATTTTTAATCTATTTCATATTTTCATAGAAAATTTATCATAGCGACAAAATTTTATATTTAAACTTAATTTATAAATTGTATATAATAATGTTTAATTTTAATAGTAAAACAAATTTCAAACACATAAACCTTATATTTTATTGTTTTTCCTCGAAAATCTCTTAATAACTCTAAATTAAAATACCAAATTTAAGAAGTTTTGGATTATATCATAATATATTTTTCACGAAAATCTGTTCAGAGCTTCAAATGAAGTCTCTTCCGGTTTATCAATTTTAGCCAAAATTTAATATGTTGTTCCGCTTAATATAAAAATCTTAGTTCTAAAATTTAACAGCCCGATTCACAAAAAAGTTTAAGCTAATTCTCATTTTTGGATTAGTGAATTCTATTCTATTCCGGTATTTAAAATTTAATTTTCATGATATCAATAAAGATAGATACTAGGTATAGATTAGACTATATTTTAATATATAAATTGTCGAAATTAGAGTAGAATTCGCTAATCCAAAAATGAGGATTAGCTTAAACTTTTTCGTGAATCGGGCTGTAAAAGTTTTGGATTATACATACTTTAATATAGTTTTTCATTAAAAACTGTCATGGGCTTCAAATAAAGTACTACTTCTGACCGGGAATACAATTTTACCTAAAATCTAATGAACTTTTCATATTAATGCAGAAAGCTTAAATAAAGAAAGTAGAAATAGAAAATTTTGGACACACGCACGCACACACAGTTGTAAAAATAGTAAAAATATCTTGCGAGGATCCTAATTCGTGCATATTCACTGAAAACTCACTATCTAATTTTTGGACCGAAAACATTATCTCCCTTCCCTACAGTATGGCGGGAGGTAAAAATATAAGTTTACGTTGTATTCCTAAAATTTACTGGTAACAGCGCCCGCTCCAGCGTTTAGTCGCTCCGAGCAAAAAGACAAATTGCCGCCACTTAAACATATACTTTTAAAAATCTTTTATTTAAAATAAAAATCAAATGATTTTAAATTATAATAAAAACGTATACAGTCATACAAAAAAGTCTCCGTACGACAATAGTTTTAATGTATTTTAAGAAAAATAGCAGTCTAAAACCCAATATATTTAATTTCCTTTTAATCCAAAATAAAACGAAGTATATTACGTTATTATAACTGCATTTTATTTTGGATTAAAAGTAAATTAAATATATTGGGTTTTAAACTGCTATTTTTCCTAAAATACATTAAAACTATTGTACTGAGACTTTTTTGTATAACTATTTAGAAAGAAACATGAAACATAATTAACATTCAAGTAGGACAAAACTTTAACTTATCAATATTTTGTCACATTCCGAGCCAAAATGCCGCCCTTTAGATTTGCCGCCCCAGACAAATGTCCAGGTTGTCCGCCCCTAGAGCGGGCCCTGCTGGTAAGCGCCCGCACGGTACAAATATTTTATCGTTACCGAAATCTGTGTACAAAGCAGATTGGCACACCCAGCAATGGGTAACATGCCGTGATGATATATTTATATTTATTTATTTTCGCATGTCCACTCCTTCGGATAAGCAATAAGAATACCTAACTTTTTTATTTGAAATATTTGTTTTAGATTACCTATTATTCAAATGTTATTTGAAATGAAAATTTCGACTAAAATCAGTTTTTTGTCATCCAGAATAGTACTGCTAAATCTCATCTGTCAAATTTCTTTCCTTATTCGTTTATTACCTTGATGGTGAAATTATTTCTCATTTACTGAATTTGGCACATACAGGTGCCCGTTTTTCGAAGCTTACCATCGGGTTCTCGGAAACCATATACCTATTAGACTAATATACTGCTGATCCCCTATCTCGCCAATGTGTTGTGCTTCCGTTAAAGAATATGAGATAGAAGATATATCTCCATCGCTCACAAGCGATACAGTGATTTGTATGCGCATGCTCGTGAAACTAAAATATATTTCTTAGCGGCCAGGAAAATTTCCTTCCAAGTGACAATTTTGTAATTAGAATTAAATAAATAAATATACAAATTTCAACAAAGTAAAGAATTCTTATACATGATATTATCATTATAATTTAATATTGTTTATGTATAATAACATGACTACAGCGCGAAATTTAAAATTCAATAAAATTATGATAACTAAACAAATATTTTAAATTATATTAAATTATGTTTTGTACAATTAAAATTTATTTTATTCAATTTTTACATTTTAGACTGTGTGTATTAATTTCATAGGAGCAACTATAAGCAACGATTTATTTGGTAGTGACTGAAAAAAATAGCTTTCATTATCATCTAGATAATTAGTTTTTCTTTTGTCAGAATGAAATTCATTTGTTATTTCTAAATAAAACCATTCGCCTAATGAATAAACATTATCTTAACTCATTGCTGAAAAAATATATATTAATATTTATGATACATTTCAATTCTAATTTGGATTATTTGTCACCGTCTGAACGACAGTTTTTACAAAAGTAAATGAGCACAAATTCACTTGTTTTCACAGTAAATGCTGCAATCACAATGACAATTGACTTCGAATAACGCACGTGGTTACAGGAAACTTCAACTTTCAAATCCTACTCTTTCGTTATTTCCGTTAGCGACACCAGTAGCCAATAGAATTATAGAATGCGAGGATTAGCAGTATATTAGTCTAATAGGTATATGTCGGAAACTATAAGAGATGCGAAGCAGGGACTCGAACCGAAAAATTTTGGGGTTCGGTTACATTTAACGGTTTTTGCATTAATAAAAATTCAGTTTCGGTTATCTGTAACGGTTTATTGTAAATATTATATCGGTTTTCGTTTCGGTTAAATAAAAAAATAAATTTCGGTTTCGTTACGGTTTCGATTTCTTTCGGTTTTTATTTTTGTCAAGTTCACAGGCACAGATTTCTCGATAGATGGCTCTGCTTGTGGTTAGTTACCTCAGTCAGTCAGTATCTCCCAGAAACTTCAGTGCACGATATTGACGAGTTCCAATAAAAGCGAAACTCGTCTGTGGTTCTGGTTAAGTGGGCCAGTCTCTGATAAATGACCGAGATGTTGATCCAGAGACTGAAATTTTGTGAAACATGTCAAGTATAAATTTTTAAAATTTATTAGAACAGTTTCACCAAGTATCGTCATTGTATTAAAATTTATGAAATTTATTTTTTCGATTTGGTACAATATTTATACCGGTTCTTTACATTTACGGTTTTAGTACCGATATTATTTCGATCCGGTTATGTTTTCAGTTACAGAATAATTTATTTTTTTCGTATCGGTTTTCGGTTACCATATTTGAAAAAATAAATATAGGTTTCGGTTTTCGGTTTCATAAAAATTCAAATATCGGTGCGGTTTTCGGTTACGGTTTCGTTACGGTTCGGGTTCCTGATACGAAGTCGGTTAAATTAGAGTAAAGTTGCCCTATTAGTAGACCATTTTAAACATGTTTTTGTTTTTCCCGAAAAAATCAAATTTTTGTTGGTTTTTATTTTTCCAGAAAACTTCAAATACGAAATAATATGGAATTTTGGTTTACACTTGTTTAGGGCGCTTTTTTATTTTCTTTCAAACGACTATGCTCAAATTTTTATCACTGTTAGATTTTGAGTTATAAGGCCAAAGTTATGATGTTTATATGGACACCTTATTGGAAAATTACATCGTTGAAAAGAGATTTTTTTTAGCTTTTTAAGGATGTGTTACTTATTGATGTTCATTTGTTTCAAACAGCAAAAATTATTAATTTTATAGGGTAAAAACAAAAAAATGGCAATGAAACAAATGAAAACATAATTATAGATTATAATTTGTTTCATTGCTAAATTTCTATTTTAGTTCTCAAAATTTTATTTAGTTTAATTAGTTTTAACATTGTTATATGGAGCATGTGGAAAACGAAATTTGAAAAGTGTTTCAGAATTGAAACAAGTTGAAAATATTAGTAAAAATAAAGTAATCAATCAATGTTTTTAGCTTATAAAATTAATAATTGTTACATTTTTGCTGTTTGAAACAAATGAACATCAATAAGTTATACATCGTTGGAAAGCTAAAAAAAAAATCTCTTTTTAATAATACAAATTTCCAATATGGCGTCTATATAAAAATCATAACTTTGCTTTGACCTCATAACTCAAAATCTAATAACGATAAAAAAATTTGAACATCGTTGTTCGTAAGAAAATAAAAAAGTGCCCTAAAGAAGTGCAACCCAAAATCCATATTAAGAAATTATTTGTAAAAATAATAATCTGCAAAATTTGAATTTTTTCATTTAAAATGGTCTATTATACTAGGCCTCAAATAAGTATAACATTGCCCCTGAACTGGCAACAGTGTAGAAATCTACAATCCATACTTATTTGATGGCAAGTATAATAGAGCAACATTGCCATAATTTAATCGACTTCGTATCTCATAGTTTTCGTGATCCCAGTGATGAGCATACAGCATTTCACATATTTTTTTAACAAAGTTTAAACTTGTACAGGTATTTACATATTTTTGAACGGTTTGATCATAAATTAAAAATTATTCTAAACGTTATCAGATAAAATACTACTCAACTCCTAATGAAATAAATAGTATTTAATCTCTTCGTAAAAAGCTTAAGAATTTATCAAGAAATAAATTTTCTGTTATATTTTTATTATTATACTTGATAATAAATTGATAAATTATTTTTTTTTTCTAGCCAAGAACTGAAATGATCGCAACGTATGCAATTTGCGGTTTTTCAAACCCAGGTTCTGTAGGTATCATGATATCTACTTTAAGTACATTAATTCCAGGCAAAAGAGAAGTTATAACAGAGATGGTCTTTAAATCTTTTATTGCTGGAGCAATTGTATGTTTTATGACAGCTTGTATAGCAGGTAATTATGTAAATTTATGAAAACAACAAAGATATTGATATTCTTATCTGTTTTAGGCATGTTGGTGTCACCTGACCAGTTATAATTTATACATATACTTAGATAAATATATTTTGTTATTATTAAAACATGTATTTTATGTAATATATTTATTTTTATTTAAGTTTACATTTGCTGCTAAAACGCATACAAAAAATATTAAGGCATATTTCTGAGGTAATCACAGCGCTGAGATAAAATGCATATAAATACACAATACACATAACTAACTAAATAAATTTATAAATTATTAAAACAAATTTATTTCTATTTATGTACAATTAAAATACAAATTAAACTAAATTTTGGAATGGTAGTTAATACTGTAAACCAGTTATTGCACCAGACACAAATCAATAAAATGATTCATGATTTTCTTAAATTTGTTTTAAAGCATTCTTGCTTAAGCATTACAACTGCAAAAGAAATTTAAAAAGCTATAGATCAGTCACATTAAGGCAGAGAATGTAGATTATTTACAGTGTACAGAGAATCAACTCTATCATACACATCGGTTGTGACTTCTAACATTTTCGGGAGTATGTCCATTGCTCGTTGGATTTCATGATCTGTGTTTCCGCAAACCTAATTATAACAAAAATAACCCTATTTAGCTATCTTATTCTTCAAACCACAATAAATATTTATTACCTTTCGTAACAGCTGCTCTCTAGTCGGCATCGTATACATAGCCATTTTAGCTCCCTTTCTTATTAACCAAGGATGATAATTCGCCAAAGTTAGATCATAGGCCTCTTGACAAACTGATGACGTTTTATCACCATTTTGTATTTGTCCCAAAGACCTCATAAAAACTCTTATGAAATCTATAAACCATTTAACGTATAAATGTAATCCAAAATTCGTGCTAAACAAATTAAATTATAGAACTTTCAATATTTTTCTTTACAGTATAGGTAAAACGTACAAAAAAATATAAAATAGTATATTATGCAACACCTAATGCCCACAAAGTGTGAGTTTCATTAAATAAGTCGTGGGTTGGAATCACATAAGTGGGCAATAGATGTTTCTGCACGAGTGGCACACTATACTTTTTCTACGACCACACTCTTTAGTAAAATACAAATAATTCATTTTTAATAAATAACTTTTTTCAATAATTGAAATTTAAAATAATTACAATAGTTAATTTTACTATAAGTGGAAATATATACATGGTTAAATAAATACCAAATATTTTGTAATTTATAATTTAAATATTGCCTTCATATTACAGTTGGCAATTTGTATGAGAAATAATTTCTCAGCCTTTAATCCACGACTGTGGGAAATTAATAATTTTCGGGCTTTGTCTTTAAAGCATGGGGAAGTACAATTTTCTGTAATAGTACAAAATATACATTTATTTACCCAATCCTCTATGCAATCTTAATAAAGTGCGGCTGCCTGATACATAATCCTTCTTTATTAATAGTGTCTCTTCCATTTCATAGTTCATCATTGTTTTCACAGTTTTAAATTGGTCTGCAACTTCTTCGTTTGCTAAAAATTCGTCTAAAATGTCAATCTTTGCTTTGAGATCACTACTAACAAATCCAAAAACTGTTCCCATAAGGTTGAAAAACCTGTAAAATATTTCATAAATAAGTACTTGATTATACATAAAAAATATTACTTACTTGTAGAGTTCCTTGTAACTTTCCAAATAAAATCTTAAGCTCACATCGTCAGATTCATGTAACGATTGTAAAAAGTTATCGTGAACAATTTTAATATCGAATTTTTCACTGTTTCCTTCTGCCATTATTGCCACGAGTACTTTTAGCAGTTGCGTTTGAAAATGGTAATGTATCGAATGATATGTAATAGGTATTATGTGAATATGATAAAAGTATTATATTACTTGTACGGAGTAATATATCTTTGTAGTACATGAGAATCTGACATGACCCCCGACAGCATGTCAATAATTCTAGTACGTCCTCTGTTGGAAAAATAACAAAACAAGGTTTTTCTTTAATTTCCATTTTCGTACTTCTCTGTTGTGTAAAATTATACTGTTATTACATTTGAAATAGATTATTCCAGGCAGACTTTTTTGGTGAAGAACTAATAAATAAAATATGGAAAACTGTTAAATGACATCTGTTAACTTGTTATGGTGATAGTGTAATTTTTCAGCGTTTGACATCGAATTTTCAAGGCTTTTCATTGTCTGTTTTTATTTTTGGTAATTATTTATAAATAACAATCTATTTATACATAATTGCGTTAATCTTCCAAGAGAGTATAGTAGATTTTATGTATTTATAGATTCTTTTTTGTAAATCGGCATAGTCATTGTCAAAATTGTACCAGAGTGAAATGTCACTGAGACCAAAGAGAGTTGATTTCACGGAAACGTGGAATTCTCTTCAAGAAACTGTTAAAGGGGTGATCACCCTTGGACATGTTCCGCGAGCGACGTGGAATGACAGATTTTCGTAAGTTTTGCTGCTCTTTGTCCATTACTCAATTCTAACCTCTCTAGAGTATGACAGCAATCATTTAATATTTGCAGAGATGTATATTCGCTGTGCGTTGCTTACCCAGAACCTTTAGCTGATCGATTATATGTAGAAACTAAAAATTTTCTTAATAATCATGTGGCTCAATTACTTGAGAAAGTACAGCACGGTGGAGAAGGCATGTTACTTAGGAACTATTATTCTGCGTGGTCAGAATACAGCCAAGGCGTTTCATATTTACATCGATTATATTTGTATCTTAATCAACAACATATTAAGAAACAGAAAGTTTCGGACGCTGAGATGATTTATGGGGGCGCAGAAAATGCAGCGGGTACGTGTCAATATTCTTTGTTTCTATACTTTATTTTTAAATTTACAAAGTGCACAAACATATCCCATAATAGTTAACATCTGAGACAAAAACAAACTTCAGTTCTTTTCAAATAATATACAGGATATTAATGAATACGTGTTACAAACTCGTAGGGGATGCAAAATAGGCTAATATTTATTAATAGACTCAAATTCGGAAACGCACCGTTTTCGAGCTATAGGCTCTTAAAAGAGTAATTATTATCTACCTTAATTTTAGTTGGCTGTGACCTATTATATCAGTTATTAATTTTGTTTATTTTAAATTTTAATAATTTGTATTTTTGTAATATATATATTGTAATAATTGCTCAAAATGGAGACCTCCAACTTCAATGCAAACATTGCACGTGCACTTTCGGAGCACATTTTGATACATTCGTTCAAAAACGCCAGGATTTGTTTTAATTTCTTATACTGCCGTACTTTTACACCATGTTAGACGCGCAGAATTAATAACAATAACAAATTGTAGTGACAGGACATAGCTAACTAAAAGTAAGGTAAATAATTACACTTTTAAGTGCCTGCAGCTCAAAAACGGTACGTTTCCTGATCCGAATTTATTAGTAAAAGTTAGTCTGTTTTGCATCCCATACAAATCCTATAAATTTGTAACACATATACATTAACATTGTATAACATGTTTTTAACTGCAATTATACATAATTTATATTCATCTTTAAGAACGTTTTTACTTTTTCTAGCCCATTTTGTGTAATTTTTCACATTATAAATATTATTTAAAATCTTGAAAATTATGAACTATTTATTTCTTATATTAGGAGAACAAATGGAAATAGGAGAGCTAGGCTTGGAAGTGTGGCGTGCTAGTATGATCTTACCTCTTGGCCAACGGTTAGTGAAATTACTTCTCGAGGCTATCGAACAAGACAGGGCTCAACAGGGCCCCACAGTACCTGTCGAAGCAGTAAAAGGCACAATTCTTAGTTTTGTCCAAGTACAGGAATACAAAAAGAAGGGTGGTTTACAACTGTATCAATCTCTGTTTGAAGAAGCTTTCCTAGAAGCGAGTGGAGAACACTATCAGAGAGAAGCCAGCCGCCTGTTACAAGAATGCGACGTGAGTTTGTACATGGAGCGAGTTATTGCCAAATTGGAAGAAGAATCTCAGAGAGCCCGAAGATTTTTACATTACAGTTCCCTTTCGAAAGTTAGACAAAAGTGTGAACAACATATGGTAGCGGAACATTTGAATTTCTTGTATTCAGAATGTGTGAGTATGGTGCAAGAAGAAAGGCGAAAGGATTTAGCCAATATGTACCCATTGCTCAAAAGTGTTTCGAATGGTGTTTCTGTTCTTGTTGAAACTGTTCTTGATCACATTAGAAACCAAGGACTTCAGGTGAGTTTACACAAACAAATATTTGATCACAAGGTTTTAATATGTAAATATAAGCAGATCCGAAAAAAAAGCTGACCTTTTAAATTTATTTCTTACACCATTAATAATGCAAAATAAGGAAATGTTACACTAATATTGTGAGAATGTGGTATACAGGTTGCTCATTTTAAATGGGCCACCATTGCTTTCTCGAGATCTATAAGAGCTATAAAGACGGTTAAATGGGCAAACAATATCTATTTTACAAGTCAAATTTAAAGAACAGAAAACAATTTTTTCGACTGGTGGTTCTCAAAATACGGGACCTAACTTTTTTTTATTTTGAATTGGAATATATTTTTTATTTGCTCATTCATTAGAGAATTTTATTCTGAATTCAACATATAGTAACGATTTTTTTAAGGAAAATATATGTAAAATTTAATATTAATTTTATTAAAATATGATTGTAATAAGAGTGCCATGAATGACAAAAGAAATGAATACATGTTAATTTTTGTACGTGGAATTAGTCCTAATTCACAATGAGTGCCTGAATGAGTGTAAGCGTAAGAAATACGTAAGAAAGTACATAAAGTTGAACTAATGTTTTTCAATGCTATTACATATTTGTTACGCTTATATACGTACATAAGGGCCATGTAACAAAAAACATAGAGTTAAATCAGCTCAACTTCATGCAAAAATTATGTATAATTTAAATATGTCAAAAATATAAAGCTCTATAGAGTTTTCTCGTCTTTTATAATTATTTAAGCTTTTTAACTTAAAAATTAAATTCTATAAAATAATTAATGATAACAATCTATCATTATTTTTTGATTCTTGCCTTTAGATATTTAATATTTTTTATAATTATATACATATAATATTGGTTCTCACTATAAAGAACCTCTACGCTAGAATGGTAATATATCAATCAGTATATTTTAACACCAACCCGTGACAAAAGTTACTATATTTTATATTTTTATGTTAGCGTCATTGTAATTTTCTGCGCATTTCTTTCTTACGTGCTCCTTACGCTTCGCTTACTCTCATTGTGAATTAGGGCTTTAGAATCCCCCTTGGTTCACATTTATGATCAATTAATGGAACAAAATATTCACTTATTTCTGTATAATTGTATGTAAACAAATAACATGTATCAATTTTTATCCATTCGCGACGAACTTATTATAGTCATATTTTAATCAAAGTAATATTAAACTTCATAGACATTTTTCTCAAAAAAATTGTTATGTAAGTGTATAAAAGTATTATCTCAATCAATTCAGAATCAAATTCTCATAAAAATAAAAAGTATATATTCTCATTTAAATGAAACAGTAAGGCCCTATATTTTTAGAATCACTGGTTGACTTTTTTTCTTTTCTTTAAATATATTTTGGAAAATATAAATTATTTAACCGTCTTTGTAGCTCTCGTAGTTCTAGAGATAGTAATGGTGGCTTATTTCAAATGAACAGCCTGTACTTTTAAATAAAATATAAAATACGTAACAACTTTGAGAAATCATAAGATGGCGCCTTATAAGCGATCTAAACAGAAAAGGCGTATTTACTGAAATGTATACTAACTGGAACTCGCAAGGCAGGTTTTTGCTATACAACGAAGTGAAGCCATTTCAAGCGGTTTTGTGGCTGGATCGAAAAACTTCGCCGACTACGAGGTTGAACGAACAAGTCTTATTTGTGCCTTGTTCTATTTATGGCAAATCCTTGAGTATGGATGCATTCAGCAGACAAGTGGACGCTGGACATGTTCACCATTTTTCTGCTGAATGCACTGTTCACTAGAGATCGTTTACTGACCGGTCACCTACCAGCTGACCTTACGGTCAGATGTTCCTGGTCACTTGTTCACGCGCGGAATATGAAAATTCACTGGATTTCCTTCTGCTAATAGAATAGGAGAAATAATCTAATGTCATCCATTATATGTAAAGCATGGAAAATATATTATTTGCTGTCATATATTATTCATATATCAATAAGTAAATTTATTGAAAAGAAAATTGCAACTTATTATTAAATTGTCTTACATTGCAATTTTTTAATTTGTTTAACAAATAACATAAAATTAACGTTACAATTATTTGAAGTTTGAACACGTGAATGTGAAAAGTGTATTCAGCAGAGACCATGTTCGGTGACCGGTCGGTCAGATGTTCACAGAAGTCTGCTGAATGCGCCCAATAACCACTTTTATTTTTTAAAACTACGCTTTTGAGTTTCAATTCAAACTACTCTTTCAATTTTGCGTGGTGGTGATTGTAACGAATTTGTCTAAAGAACAGATGGAACAATTTTTAAGCTTTGCTCTTGTTTTTCAGTTAAAACATATAAAAATGCGACCAGCATTATAAACTTCTTTTCCTTGATAAACACACCAATATAATAGCGAATAGCTTCCTTTAACTACAGATATGAATGTAACAATATAATGATATGTACTCTTTATTCAATATTTTACTTATACAAACAAGTTATCCATAGAACTATGTCATCTCTCTTATTAAAAAACAAACAATTTGCATTAATAAGACAGTAAAATATGCATATTATGTAAGATAAAATTTATATATGTACTTACCGTAACCTTAACAAATAATCTTGGATTGAATAGTTTTTAAATTGTTCGCCGGGGGTGTAGCGCTTATCTGGAGTTGCTTATGAGGTGACTTTGCAGTGGTGGCTCGTAAGAATTTATAGTAGGAGGGCTGCAACCAAGTATTTAAGAAAAAAATGCGCCCCAGGCGATTTTTTTTTCATTCAAGGTCAAATGCCTTATAATTGAAAGTTACTTTCTTTCAAGGGATGTGCAAATGCATATTTTCCCCTTTCATGTACAGAAATAAATTGTTAGATCACTACTCGGGTTGTTGCGCGATTTTTTAAACTGTCATCTAATTTTCCAGCAAATTCTAATAATCCTCTAAAAACCCCGGGATTCGTTGAATGTTCGGTTCCGTCATGTCCTTGCATGGGAAGATCAAATTTACCACAAAACACGATACAATCTATTATTTTAGATAAAATATCACGATTTTTTTCTCGTTTTCATTATGTTTATTTATTTCTCGCCTATAAGCTTCCCTTAGTTGAGTTTTAGTATTAACTGTTCCTAACATGCCAAGATTGCACACACTTTTTAAATGTTCAGCACATTTCTCATGTTTTTTAATTCTTTCATTTAAATGTTTTAAATCTGCTACTCCTATTTTTATCCACAATGAATCGCCGCCAAACAAAAATGAAAAGCAAAAGAAAGCGTTTTTCTCTGTACATCCAGTCAGCCAAATATTTTTGTTATATACATTAGTGTTAAATTTTCGCACATAATTCTGTGCTCTACTTATTGAGGACTGAGAAATATTTAAATCTGGTGTAAGACGACCTAAATTTTTAATTTCAAGTTTTTCCTGCCGTCCCAAATTAGAAAATTTTATGTTTTGCAAATATTTAACAGTGTTCTTCTCAGCGTTTATTTTTTTGATGATTAATACTTAAAAGCTAGTATTAAAAAGAAAGAAACTGACAACTTTAACATTACACTTTATGTATGTGTAGTAATAGCGTACTAAAGCGCAGACCGTCTACAGTACAGAACAGTAAACTCTATACAGGGAATACCGGGAATGGGCATTCAATGATATAACCAATTAACCACGTAAACGTCCTTGTTGATTAGTTGGTGCCGTGGCCGCTATGTAAGCGCTAGTATCAATTTTTATATTCCACGCGCCTGTAAATTAAATTTGAAATAAATATATAGTTTTTTTTTCAAATAATTTTTATTTATACAAATTATACAAAGTTGCGTTATAAAAATATAATATATGTGTATATATATAGATTATAAACATTGTAAATTTAGCAAAAACATAATAATTGCATATCTCTCACAGCGTAGTTAGTGTTATCATTTTGTTACATTAATATTTTCTCAGTTTACGTTTTACAAATTT
Source organism: Ophonus ardosiacus (assembly GCA_943142095.1). Lineage (NCBI taxonomy): Eukaryota > Metazoa > Arthropoda > Insecta > Coleoptera > Carabidae > Ophonus > Ophonus ardosiacus. Next base: position 19,747,107 of record OW964837.1, read on the forward strand.
GATATATTTTCATTTTATTATCAATTGGAATATGAATATGTACATATTTATTCATTCAGTGTGTCTTAATGTTTGTGTATGATGTATTGAATTTACAAACTTAGATTTATAAATTAGATTTAGCGCACTGGTGCATGATGAATTTAGATTTATGAATTAATCGAATCAAATAAATGTTTTGGTTATCTTGTTGTACAAAATACTGCGCAATTCTACATCAGAAATCAATTCCATACCTAATTAACATTGAGTATCCATTATGAATTACATTTATTATATAAATTACCAGTTTTATGACCTATTTTTGATGTCAACAACTGTCACGTTAGTAAGATTTATAAAATTTCAAATATAAAAATTTGTAAATCTATATTACAAATCCAAATGCATCATGAACCAATAAATGCATTTTAATTCATAAATATAAATTTATAAATAAAAAACATCATAAACAAACCCTTATACAAATAATTCGAAATTATTTCTCCATGTGCAATAACAAAATTGGTAGATTATCAAGGAATATCATACAAAACATATGAAATATCTACATAAGTTTAAAATATTAAATAGTATACTAAATATTACTGAATGAATGTTCAATATTCTTATGAATATGAAATTAAATGAACGTGTAATACATATTTTTCATTTAGTGATTAATATGTTTGTTACTTTTTGACACAATCGGTAATTTGATTCATTATTAACCACTGTTTCATGCAATATACATAACATACAATAATTTTAACCATATGGACATAACATAGACATTTATGGTCATTTCCTTTCTAAATATATTGTCCTATAACTATTTTCTTTTACAAAATAAAAATCGCTTACTTTGAGAATGACGAGCAATTTAATAAAAAAGTTAATGTGAAATAACTCACTCTCAAACTGATATTATCGAATAATTTAGAATTTTTACATGATAAAACTTATTGTTCGATCATTATAGTTTGATCATATTTCAATTTCATCATCTTCTTAAATGTGTTAAAAACACTGAAAAACATAAAACATTGTTCGTTGAGCTGCTATATGTCTTCGGATATTTAACGATGAGTATGTTTACGAGTTCTCATATTAGAATTACTTCATAATAATTGTGATACAATGATGAGCAAAGGAAGTTTTTCGAAGGAAAGCTTGGGCTGTCCCATTATAAATTCGTCGCGGTAGAAGAACAAAGAGATGATGAAATGAAGAAACAGGTACAAGTACAAGGATGAATTGCTTGTGGACTGCCTCGTATGATGAATTCTGGAGTCCCTGGAGTACCACATAGAGTCGGTCGCAGGAACAGCACATCAGGAAGTGATGACATTAGGAGCCAGTTGGTGACGAAGTCCTATAATAATGTATTATATTATTTATGAGTTATGACAACACATTGAAAATTACTTACCTACAATTTACTTGCGTTGTTTATATTTCAACGATTATCTTGTTGTAAATGAACTCAGCTATCTTCTTATCGTATAGATCTAGATGTTGATGGTGTGTTTCCAACTTAGTAATAACTCCAATATCTTTTTTGGGTTTGCAAATCGTACCAAAGTAAAAGATTTCTACGTGTAATACGTTGATACACAACAAAGGAAAAGCATCTGTTGAAATAAAATTATTGTAATAATAATAATAATAATAATAAATGAGTAACAATAACATCTAAATAAATGATTTCCATACTTTCCCTAATTTGTATAAATAATTGAAACTTACCTTTATAAATGTAGATTACAGCTTTACTACGAAAAATCCAAATTCAACAAGTCAAATATTCGAAAAAACACTATCACACAAGGCCCTTAAACTCACAAAAGCAAAAATCGGAAATATATAATATTATTTTATCACAATATTTCATGTTTTGTTCTGCTCTTCACAACTTCTCGTACAAAATGAATTTAATTAGTTAGGTAATATACAACACTAATTAGCTTCAAAAAATATAATTTTTAAATTTGGGACTAGTGAGCCATCTAACAGGCATAAACTGATTTATACTCTTTAGTGCCCAGATCTACTGGTGTCGCTAGCTATGCACCAACGGCGGCAATAGCAGTGAAACTTCCCGTTGTTCCCTGCTCTATACGTAACGTAGCTTGGGCTGGAATCGTAGCAGCCCAAACTGCACGAGAATCACTCATAACCCCCACCACTTTATCCCCACTAGGTAGCCCTCTCTACATGAATTGTCCTGTTCGCTGCGGGCTGAATTGAATCCAGCCCGGACGTTTAATATACTAGCCCGCATAGCACACCGACTTATTGAAAAATACAATTATTGTTTAAAAATAAATTACTATTGAGCAGTATTTTATTACAAACCAAAAATAGTTGTTTTTAAATATTATATAAATATTTAAGAGCGATAATAAAATTGCAGCCTTTATTTATACTGGAGGGGCTGCAGCCCTGCAGCCCTTATGGACGAGCCGACCCTGTGACTTTGACAAGTGCTTGTGGGGCCCAAACATGGTTGCCAAGAATACGGCTTGTATACAATGAGGTCATGCAAAAAAAAATAATTGTACCTTTTTTCTGTTTAAATCGAAAAAGGATAGTCTAATTCATCGATCAGTATGATTAAATTATTTTTTATTTATATTTTTTGTTGTATAAAATCGTTTTAAAGTATGGTATTTTTAAAAAGTTGCAAAAACCAGCCATGTTTTGTCGTCACAACGTTACAAACGAAGTTCAGACTCATTTCAAACAGACATTTTATATGGACACATAATTTCTAAAAGAAAAATATATATAAACTATAAATTGAGGATTACATATCTAAATATGCTATATTATATTAATATAATATCGTTCTATTTATTTTTATAAATATAATTTTCATTTGGCATGAAATTATCTACGTTACATCAGATGTTTCTTTCACTTTTGAATCTTTGAATTAGACGGTAGGAGGTTATAAACGCATATGAGACATTGAATATATTCCAGAATATTATTTTATTCTTTATTTTGGCATGAAACAACGTTCCATCGACATGTTTACATTAATAAATTTTAGGTTATCTTTAAATGTCACTTTGACGTTTAAGACAATGTGAAAATCAAAATGGTCGTGCTTCTCACTCTGTGACGTCATTGGACAAGGGACGAAGCGGGGGTCTTCAGCCGCATTTTAAAGAATGTCATTTTCAATTACAATTTTTTCATGATTAAAGATCGATTTGAGGAAAAATAAAAAATACGGGTCTATTATTTTTCAATACTCTGTCGATTAAAATTATAAAAAAAAAGTCGTGCATGACCTCATTGCCTGTGTTGCCAAATAAATTTGAGTGTAAAATTAATAAATAAAATTGTAAAGCTAGTTATTATTAATGAATATCATGTTGTTTTACTTTCTAACGCATGAACTTATTTTTAAAATATTTTTTTAAAAAATTATGCGACTTGTGCTGCTATCTATAGGTCTGTTCGTTTGTATTACACTAACTTGTACAAAATGTATCGAGAATACGTCACAGTGTAGTTTCGTGCAACGTAGTACAGACTTGTTTTCGAAATTCAAACGAACACTAATTAGACAAGTTAGTGCAGATTGTAGGTTAACTAGCAACGCCATTTATAAATATTTATAATTATAATGATTTTTCCATTTAGTTAAAATTTATTGCAATTCTTTCAATATGAAAAATCCGTTAATGCTTATTTTTTGTACTAAATGTGAATTACACATATTTATATCGATTTTAATAGTTTCCAGTTAAATTAAAACTTTTTTTAATAAATATTTTGTATGCAGTGATATATTACTTATTTTTCCATTTTATTTCTTTGGTATTCTTAAAACATATTTCCTTTGATTAATTTTTAGAATATAGAATAAGATTTTTCAGATTAATGAAAAAATTATAGTTACAAGTATAAACGACAACCTATGTGACAAATTGTGACATCGTTCTAAACACTGCGCACTGCACTAAGTGTACTAGCTCGGGAGGTAGTACAGTTAAGACAAGTTAGTGCAACATACACGACTACAAACGAACACAGTGCTGACAACTTCGAACACTCAAACGAACATATTTTTCAAAAAATTACAAGTTAGTGCAGCTAGAACCATACAAACGAACAGACCTTATGACACAAAGATTTCTTGGCGCGCCAAATTTAAGGAAAACCATCAGATGAATGTTGTAAAACAACATGATATTCATTGATAATAACTAGCTTTACAATTTTATGTATTAATTTTACACTCAAATTTATTTGGCAACACAGACAACGTACACAAGTCGTATTCTTGGCAACCATGTTTGGGCCCCACAAGCACTTGTCAAAGTCACGTGGCCTCCCGCACCTCATTCCTTGCTTCGGTATTCCCTGCTTGCTTCTACCCTTAGATCATATAACTTAAGGCGATTTTTCGCGACTAGTAGTTAACTGTGGTTATGTGTGGTTATCTGTAGTTTGATATTCTCGCGATGAAAACGATGACGTCATATGCTAACGTCGTTAGCTGTAGTAAGCCAAACCATCTTACCATCCTCCAGAGGATGTTTTGAACGCGTTTTTATTTCTATCCTTGTCTTACAAATATAATCTTAAATTGTGTGTGTCAGAAGAGAAGCACGAAGCACTGTCAGTTGTGACTGTTGTAAACAAAGTATCTTCCAATCCAAGTTTCGTAGAAATCTGGTATTCTTATATCTTTATACCGATTAAATAATAATAATACGTTTCGGTTTATACTATCAGACCGATTTAAAAATTTATATAGAGTCGGAACACTCTGATATATAAAACTATCTATTTCGTTCAATAATGTATAATACCTACATCAACTGTTTCTTTGAAAGCTTCATCCTTGTAAAAGTTAACCACACAAGTTAACCAAACAAATTTTCGTGGTACCATTAACTACATTCAAACTATGACGTCATATACCCAAACCATAGTAAACGTGGTTATCTAGGGTATTTGTCACGAAAAATCGCCTTTAACTAGATATGGGGAGCGTGAAATGACGCGTTAGGATTCTGCGCAGTACGCTATCGAAAAAAGGGTCTTTTATCTCTTTTACTCTTACATAATTCCTCATTCCAGCTCTCTTAATCCTATGTGACTTGCATTATGGATTATATGTTTTCTCGTATCTAGTTAAGTTATATGATCTAAGCTTCTACCCGTCCCTCCGAAATTACACGAACATAAACGAAAGCGACCCGAGTCAACCAAATCCCGTTCAAATTGCTTCACTTCATATGTCGTACTTGAGTTCCAGTTAGTATTTTAGTATACAGGGTGTCTCAATAAGCTTGCTCACTATTGGTAACTTTTTTATTTGAAGAGGTACGAGGTTGGTTAAATGAGCAAAATTGTGCCATTTTATATTAGAAAATTGGTCATGTAGACAAAATAAAATTTGTGTCAGCGGTTCTCAAAATTTGGGACAATATATATATTTTTTAAATGGAACCATATATTTTTTATTATCTTATTGGAAAGAGTATTTCTTTCTCTTTCCAATAAGGTAATGTTGTTTATGTACAATTTTTTCAAATAAACGAGTTATTTACGGTTAAAACTTTAAATTTTGTAAACTATTTTATTAGTTTTTTAGTCAAGTAAGCCATGGAAACAATTGATTCTTTGTTTGTTTGACGTTTAATAATTTCTCCCGTAAAGTTCTATGTGTTTAATAATGTTTAATAACTTTACAAATGAAGAAAAGTTAGATATGATCGTGCTATGTGGAAAGTTATATCTAGACACCAGTAACGTAGAACGGTCGGCTCTCTTTCCAAAAGAGTTTAAATGTGCGAAAGAGATAACGGCTTTCAATTTGAATATTTTCTTTGTTTTGTTATTACTGTAAAATAAATTAATAAAATAATAATTTTATAAAAGACAATTGTTTCCAAAGTTTACTTGACCTAAACTAATAAAAGATAATTTTTATCTTTAAACGTAAATAACTCGTTTATTTGAAAAAATTGTACGTAAGCAACATTACCTTATTGGAAAGAGAAAAAAATACTCTTTCTAATACGATAATAAAAAATATATAGTTCCATTTAAAAAATATATATTCTGTCCCAAATTTTGGGAACCGCTGACACAACTTTTATTTTGTCTACATGACCAATTTTCTAATATAAAATGGCACAATTTTGCTAATTTAACCAACCTCGCATCTCTTCAAATAAAAAAGTTACCAATAGTGAGCAAGCTTATTGAGACACCCTGTATATTTCGGTGGCTGTATTATTATTAACGAAATCTGCGAATGAAAGTCGATTGGTACTCCCAAAAATGGATGAAAGTCATAATGAAATATATTCCCATTTATATTAGAGATTGTAAGAATACATTGTATTTAAATAATAATTCTTCTTAATCCTACATTTTTAGCAGGGTTTTTAAGATGTGGTATATTTTATCTAGTACAAAACAACAATATTTAAATGACAATACCGCCATCAGATGGAATACAGTTTTATAAACCATCGATATCTGCTCGTCCTTGTTTTACTGTATACTTAGCAGCATTTTCATTTGTAATTCTTCAAACAAATTTTATAAATATATTATCACTACTTATTATCCATTTCTGGATGTGCCAATCTAATTTTATTCACCGATTTCGACAATGACGATATATCTACCGTAGAGGGCGTTTACCAGGTGTTATGTCACGGAATCTTAAAGCTGTAGTGGAGAGAGCACCACAAGGGTCACTTTTGTACTATTCGAAAATTAGAAATAATTTTCAAATTTCCAGTTATATATTGGTTGGAATCGAACTAGGACCGTCCGAATTATAACCTTTCAGTTCATACACACATTCACGCGATCCCTTGATGTTTCTTAATATAGTCATACAAGGTGTTCTAAAGTTACGGAATCAAACTCTGGCCGTCCTAATCAGGACCAGTCACTTCGCATACATCCACACGGCCCCTTGTTTCGTATATACAGGGTATTTCAATATTAAACAGCCAAAAGAACTTTAAAATAACTGAACAAAAGAAAAATCTCGCAAATACCTCGTTTCAGAAATATTTATATGAGAAGGTAGGAAAAAATAACTGACGCGGTGCAAATAGTTTTAGTTTATAAAATTTTATTCTATAAAATTAAATATCACAAAATTTTTATTATAGCCTTGAACCTTTAGAGATATTCGTATTGAAAAGTAACAAATATTTCTGGTTTTAAAAATTTTCTTAAACAATAACTTTTTTACTAATTTAATGGAAGTGGTACCTTGATTCATTTACTATTATCCCCGAAATTGAATAGATTGGCCAGTGCATTCTCCAGATTTGAAACCTCTCTTCTATTTTGTATGGGGAGCAGAATTACTTAAGAAGAAAAAATAATTCAGGCCTGCGAAGTTGTAACAGTGTTGTTCATTAACTGTATCTGTGTCTACAACATATGTTATAAGAAATTATTGTGATATTGAATTTCATACAATAAAATTATAAAATCTCTATTCGTGCTTTTTTCATTTTGGAACATCGTATATATCACCACAAAGCACTAACACCAATAGAGAACCAGCTGCCAGCAAAAAAATGGAAACAAATTTTACAAGCAGCGCTGTCGTGTTATATGGCGGAACTATATTTTCTTGTGGGTTATGTAGGAAACATGCACGATATAAATGAATGACAGCGGTACATATAAATTAATACGCAAGAATAAGAAAGCATTGATAATTTATAAAAATATATTTTGATATAAATTCGTCTCATAAATACACATTCATGTTAAATAGTTAACAAATATTCTTCATTATTTCGAGGACAGATTATGGATGATAGTTTCTTTGGTATCACCTGATAGCTCATTAGTAAAATGATTAGCTGTTCTAGAATAAATATGTTTTCACTTTTCTTTTATTCTGAACTTACTTTTTCATATCTTATCGAAGTTCTACACATACAAAACTGATTTTCCGATCCAAAAATGATCAAGTATTACATGTAGTATTATGATAAAACTTCTAACAAAGGTGTTAGTGTTGCCATTAGCATGGCGAGTCATTAATATTGTATATTTTACGGTCATCTGTGGTCGTGCGGCTATAGTGCTCGCCTGGCAACACAAGGCTGCTCGTGTGGGACAGCGTTCAAATCCCGCACGAGTCAGTTTTTAATAAAAAGCCGACACACCCAGATGAGTCCGAGTGGCAGCAGAGGTCACTATAAGCTACTCTGCATGTTACGAGGGTGCCAGTAGAGGGCACTAAAAATGTCTCTACAAACCAGGGATTTGTTAACTACTGGATGGAGCAAGTGTATATCGATATATGTATTTTTTGTGTACCCGGCTGGATTAAGAGAGAACACAGGAAGTGTGAGAGAGAAAGATATAGATAATTCCACTTAAGACAAGTGAATTTGATATTCATATCTGTCAAATTCACGCCAAAAATTAATTGTGTTTAAGTATATTTGATCATGAAACGTGAAATAAGTACGAATACAATCAATGCAACGCTAAATTACAACACATTTAAGAATATAAGAATATAACTCATGTTTATTTGTCAAATTATTTTTTAGAAAAAATCATAATTTTAATCATAACTTACTAATGAAACGACACAGCACCGTTCATCACATATTTTGATACACAATTTTCAACACAACACTTTCGAACCATTGTCATATATTAAAATAATTATATTTCAATGATGATATCAAGAATTACTAAAAATCTGTCAAACCTGCCAAACAAAAGATTTGACAAGTAACGGAAACAAAGACAACAAATCGGAATTATGTATGACTATCTCTGTCGATCTGGCCGGGTACATGGTAAAGAATGGCCGCGTTCAGCACCTCTCATCGCTGGCATCGCTGACCTCCGAAGTTTGACGAACACAATGAATGGACGAATGTAATTGGTCCAGCAATTGCATTCGGCAATCATCGGTATGCAGCGGTGCTCATCGCTGCCAGCGCTGCCGGGGTGCTGAACGCGCCCATTCACTCGCTCCATCCAGTAGTTAACAAATCCCTGCTACAAACAAACTGTAAATATGCAAAACTTGTAACAAACATGTACGTTAATTTGTATAGGTCAAAGGACCTGATGACAAATAAATACATTATTATTATTATTATTATATTGTATATTTTATTTATCACAAAATTTTCAAGTCCAGGGGTTTTGGCAGTGGTATATTTTCACGGACTAAAAAGTAATATTAATAAACATGTTTGTTTAAAAAACGAATTTTAATGTACTTACAGTTATTAGCTCCACATGTCACATATTTACATCTCTCAATTTCAATTAGAAAATGAAAACTTTTAAATGCAGTGTCATAATTTAAATTTAATAGCTAACTTACAATTTTTGACTTTTGACAACTCACATGAATTTGTTTTTGTTTACATCTTTCAAATAAACTGTTAGAACGTCCCAACGAATATAGCGCTGCAGGGTCATATGGACGAACTAAATTTATGCTGCCATTTTATCCATTAGACTTGAAATCCCCTGTATATCACTAGACGCAGATTTTTTTAAGGACTTAAGTTATTAAAACACAATACTTTAATTATTAAAATTTAGCAAAAAAAAATAAAAATTAATGCACATCATAAACAATAAAGTAAACGAGGAGTGTAAGTTGCATGAAGTTGGCAGCACGGAATTATTGCCTCCTGGATCATATTGGGTATACTACTTTTGACATATTTCAAGTACATGTCACATATATGTCATATAAACCTGTGAACGTTCATTTGTTTAATATTCTGTGAATACAATGCACATGTAATGTCACAATCATAGACAAGTCGCAGTTTTAGAAAAACAAGTGTCATTTCAAGAAAATTATGGTGGTTTATAAAATACAAACTTGTGATTAAATACATAATGCAAATTAGGGAAAATCTATTACTTGAACCTCGGGCTACATTTCTTGAGTGCATTGTACATTTCTGACTTGATTATTTGAGAAAACTAACCTTTCTTATAAAGTTTTTAAAACATATTATCGAAATATGTTTCAAGAAATTAGCAACAGCATTGTGAAGAAAAAATTAATGGTTATTTTGTGGACTACCTGTCACCTGTAGTAGAAAATATAATAGAATCTATTTTGTTTGATTTTTAGGCTATAAGTAATTTGAGAGGCGATAATACTCCAACCCAGTTCGTAGAAAGCATGCTTGCCGTCCATGCTAGGTATAAAGCTCTTATCCAGGATGTATTTCAAGGCGACCAGAGCTTTATGGGAGCTTTAGATAAAGCTTGTAGCTCTGTTATTAACTATAGGTATTTATATTAAAAATTCGTCTTTGAGTAACATTAAAAATAAAATATTTTTACAGGGGTCAAGAGGGAAAAACACCTTGCCGCAGCCCAGAACTTCTGGCAAAGTACTGTGATTGGTTATTAAAGAAATCTAGTAAAGGAGTGAGTGAAGCTGAAGTAGAGGAACGATTATCTCAAAGTATCACCATTTTCAAATACATAGATGACAAAGATGTATTTCAAAAATTCTATAGTAGAATGTTGGCTAAAAGACTCATACATCAACAATCACAGAGTATGGATGCTGAAGAAGCTATGATTAATAGGTAAGAAAAAGGAAATAGACACTTTCCGAGCAGTTTTTTTTTTTAATAAGATAGTATGTAATACTGTAATGCGTTTTTCTAAAATGATCCTGACAGTTTTTCCATTATTTATATTGTTGGTATCACAAAAAACTGTTTACAACCTAATCATAATCAGAACTTTTTCATTACGCTTGAAACGAATGGTCACTTCCAAATATAAAGACCGTTTCCACGACTTGATCCCCACGTCATCAATCGTAAGCATTTGGTTCAAATTGGCAGGGGGTGTGGGGTTGTGGTGGTTGAGAATTGATGACGTCATGTTGTGAAATCGTGTGATTTCCGAAGTATTCATACAAATCAAAACTGACACTTGGCAGCATAACCTATGTATATTGTATTAATTTTTATATTTCTCAAAATTCGAAACATAAATAGTTATTTAGTAATAATAAACCAATTGAATAAATACGATATAAGTATAATGGATAAAATATATCTTGCAGTAATTGTCGGCAATCGTAGAATCGGCATCTTTGTAATAGCAAAATGCGCAGTATAATATCAAGAACTAACGAAATATCTAAAACACAAACAGAAATTATCAGTGCCATAATCACTTTTCATCACATGAATGACATGAATATTGAAATAATTCAAATATGTGATAATGACTTTCGTTACCGCAGTTACAGTACAGTTTGTACTTCATTTTTCACCGTTGCTTGGACGGAGGTAGCGTATACCCAGGGATTTGTTAACTACTGGATGGAGCGAGTGAATCTTTACCATGCACCCGGCCAGATCGACAGAGATAGTCATACATAATTCCGATTTGTTGTCTTTGTTTTCGTTACTTGTCAAATCTTTTGTTTGACAGGTTTGACAGATTTTAGGTTATTCTTGATATCATTATTGAAATATAATTATTTTAATATATGAGAATGGTTCGAAGGTGTTGTGTTGAAAATTGTGTATCAAAATATGTGATGAACGGTGCTGTGTCGTTCCATTAGTAAGTTATGATTAAAATTATGATTTCTTCAAAAAAATAATTTGGCAAATAAAAGACTTATATTCTTATAGGTGTTCTAATTTAGCGTTGCATTAGATGTATTTGTACTTATTTCATGTTTCATGATCAAATATACTTAAACACAATTAATTTTTGACGTAAATTTGACAGATGTGAATATGACAGATATGAATATCAAATTCACTTGTCTAAAGTGGAATTATCTATAGTTTTCTCACTCACACTTCCTGTGTTCTCTCTTAATCTAGCCGGGTACACAAGAAATACATATATCGATATACACTTGCTCCATCCAGTAGTTAACAAATCCCTGCGTATACCCCTTTGTGAAACATACGATAATGAGATAGCGAATAAAAATCTCATACATGCTAGGTATATACGACAAAAATGCTAGAAAAAAGTTTAGTAATTCTTTCATCAGAAATTGATGACGTTGGGGTCAACTCAGAAAGTTAAATTGTAAATCTAAACAAGTAGAAACCATTGTTGTCAATGAAAACGTTTATGCAACTAATCTGAAAAACTAAACTAATGAAAATAAATTAATGCTGGGTTTATGCAGGCAACTAAATTAAAAAATTAAATTGTAAAACAACTAAACAAGTAGAAACTATTGTTATCAATGACAACGTTTATGCAACTTAACTGAAGAATTAAATTAATGAAACTAAATTAAAAAGTTGGCTATTTTCAACTTTTAGTTTAATTTTATAATTTCATAGTGTTGTGCCTGCGCCATTTGCGCACTTATGACAAGATTTTCGCACCTAACCTGTGAAAATGTACGATGATAACAAAGTTTTTGTAGAAAAGAGCGACGAGATACTAATTGGACTTGTTCAACAAATTGTTTACCTTTATTTTTTTATCCTATATAAATATAATGTATCGCAATTTCACCTATAAAAGTTACATTATACGAAATGTCAAACATAAAATTTTGAATTTTAATTTACTGCATAAACGACTTTATTTTAGTATAGGTTCTTAATTTAGTGGCTTAATTTAATTTCATAATTTACATGCTGCATAAACCCAGCATAATAAGTTGGCTATTTTAACTTTTAGTTTAATTTTATAATTTATTAGTTTTGCGCTTGCGCCATTCGCGCACTTACGACAGATTTTAACACGCAACCTATGAAAATGCACGATCGTAACAATTGGACTTAATCAACAACTTGTATATTTTTATTATCCTATATAAATATAATGTATCACAATTTCACCTATAAAAGTTAGATTATACAAAATGTCAACCATGAAATTCTGAATTTTAATTTACTGCATAAACGATGTTATTTTAATTTAGTTTCTTAATTTAGTGACTTAATTTAATTTTATAATTTATATGCTGCATAAACCCAGCAATAGAGTGTATTTAATTGTTCATTTTTAATTTAGATTAAAGCAAGCTTGCGGCTACGAATTCACAAATAAATTGCATCGAATGTTCACCGACATGTCTGTTTCAACGGACTTGAACAACAAATTCGGTGCTTTCTTAAAGCGTGATAACATAGAACTAGGTGTGTCGTTCGGAATCCACGTTCTTCAAGCTGGTGCTTGGCCTCTTGGACAAACCGCGGTTACCTCTTTCGCGCTTCCACAACAGCTTGAGCGCAGCGTACAAATGGTAACAACTTTATTCATTTACAAGAAAAACATTTAATTTATCTACTTTCTAGTTTGAAAACTTTTACCACAACCACTTTAGCGGCAGAAAGCTCACCTGGTTACACCATCTCTGCCAAGCTGAATTAAAACTTTGTTATCTCAAAAGGCCGTACCTAGTAACTGTTCAAACCTTCCAAATGGCTGTACTTTTACTTTTTGAGACAACTGATGAGATGAGTTGCAAGGAATTGAGAGAAACTTTGCAGTTAAGTACGGAACAGTTTCAAAAACACGCTGCTTCCTTAGTGGATTGCAAGTTGTTGCTGAGCGACTCTGAGGTATGAAAAAATACATTTTACAACTAATTAAGTTTTCATTGCATGTTTTTACTAAATCTTACATAAGTTTGAACATCAGTAATATTTTTGGAGGTAAACGTGCCGCACCTTTCAAATATTTTTAATAAATAAAGATTATCCTTTGTCTGTTTTGTATATTATATGTGATGCATACAACCGATTAAGACACCAACTCGAAAACTAATAAGAATGGGATACAACAAATTCTGTAGTTTATAGTAAAAAAAATCTCTGGACAAAAATGCAACAAAATAAATTATTTTCCCTAATAATAATAAATTCTCTGTCTGTTGACCATCATGCGGCGGTTTGTCTGCTCGGTGGCTCAATGGTTCCAGCAATGCCTCCTAGCATGAGTGTGCTTGGGGTTCTGGGTTCGAATCCCACTAAGGCATTGAGAGGTTTTTAAAAAAATAAATAAAAATAAACTATACAGTTAAATAAATATAAATACGAGGTACTATCCAAAATTTTCGAGACTGGTGCTGCCATCTGGTAAGTAGGAGTAGTTCATTTTTGCACCGCTAGGTGGCGAGAGCTGTATATCTGATGAGTCAGTGTGCGGAGTGGCATTCAGCTGTGAGGACGTGTTGCGTGTCCACAGTGATTTCCGTAATAGTCCAGGCAACGAAGACCGAAAAGAGCCAAATAGCGGAAATAATTCATGTAGAAGCCAATTTTGGCACAGTTATAGGGGAAGGTGTCCTTAACAAAATACTAAAAGTACTGATGGGTGGGAGTGAAGCTAAGGGAGGGGGGGGGGGGCTCTAAAGGTCTCTTTTTTCAGTTTTTTGTTAATAACTCGAAAAATACTGCCTCTAGCGAAAAAATGTTTATGTATTAGATTAATCTACATAAAATTCTCTACCGAAAAGGTCCTATACACATTTTTGCTAGGATCAATACTTAAGGAGATATAGAGGGGAAAAATAAAAAAAAAATTAAAAATGATTTTTATTGTTAAAAATCAAGTTTTAATGATAAATGAACTATGAAGAGCCCACGTATTATTAACTTTACTAAATATAATATACAATAGAAGAATTGTGTACGGGGGGGGGGGGGGGGGATTGGGTTCCGCACTAATGTACGTCGTTTGAGATGACTATAGACAGAAGGGGAGAACGGTTAGAATGAGTTCAGGGCTCCCCGTCACTGGCTGTTGGTCCCTTTATCCTTCGGGGCCTTCGTATTGGCGTTCATCCCTATCAGGGACAATTCGGGACCCGCTACTCAATGTTAAAACTAATGTATCGTCTAAACGTCCTTGTCAGTTAATTACGACCTCACCCACTACGTTGGTGCTAGTATCAATTTTTTATTATTAATTTTACAGTATAATAAATGATTAACATTTGCATTCAAATAAATGCTTTGCATACTTCTCTTATTTCATGGAAAAATGGTTAAAATGAAATATATAGTAATGAAGGATGTATCTTGAACATTAATTTTCTTCAAATTCTAAATTTTCATCATCACCTGTGCTGTCTTCGATGGGGGGCTTCATCGTACATCGTACATGAACCGAGGCACACCCCGCAGGCACCGGAGCAGGCAATCCCTGCTTTGCGGCAACCGCAGCGCACTCCACACCCAGTCGTGCATCGGCAAAAGATCGTGTTCAAAACGGAGTCGGGTGCCACAGGGTCGTTCGTGGTAACTGGGTTAAGGATCCCACGTTCTCCTTTAACCCAACCCCATTGGGTGGTTTAGACGATACATTAGTTTTAACATTGAGTAGCGGGTCCCGAATTGTCCCTGAAAGGGACGAACGCAAATACGAAGGCCCCGGAGGATAACGGGATCAACAGCCAGTGACGGGGAGCCCTGAACTCATTCCAACCATTCTCCCCTTCTGTCTATAGTCATCTCAAACGACGTACATTATTGCGGTACCCAACCCCCCCGCCTCCCACCGCACACAATTCTTCCATTATATATTACATTTAGTGAAGTTATTAATAAGTGGGCTCTGCATAGCTCATTTATCATTAAAACTTGATTTTTAACAATAAAAATCATTTTTAAAAAAATTTTATTTTCCCTTCTCTATATCTCCTTAATTATTGATCCTAGGAAAAATGTGTATAGAACCTTTTCGGTAGAGAATTTTATGTAGATTAATCTAATACATAAACATTTTTTCGCTAGAGGCAGTATTTTTCGAGTTATTAACAAAAAACTGAAAAAAGAGACCTTTAGAGACCCCCCCCCCCCCTCCCTTAGCTTCACTCCCACCCATCAGTACTTTTAGTATTTTGTTAAGGACACCTTCCCCTATAACTGTGCCAAAATTGGCTTCTACATGAATTATTTCCGCTATTTTTCCTTCGTTGCCTGGACTATAATACTCTGTGCGAATCTCGGGAGAAGTGCTACGTTTACTAGAGCTGGATTTACGGTTATGACCCAGAGACAAAGCAACAATCGTCCCAGTGGAAGAGCCCGGTCTCTCCAAGACCCAAAAAAGCGAGACAGGTGAAGAGCAAAGTGAAGGGCATTATCATCGTTTCCTTTGATACCAAGGGAATTGTGCACAAAGAATTCGCCCCACCCAACCAAACAGTGAATTCCGCGTACTACTGTGACGTTTTGCGACGGCTCCGTGAAAACGTGCGGAGACGACGGTCCGAAGTTTGGCGTTAAGGGAACTGGCTGCTGCATCACGACAACGCGCCCTGTCACACGTCCTTGCTTACCAGGACCTTTTTGGCAAAAAACAACATGGCGGTTGTACCCGACCCACCGTACTCGCCAGATTTGGCACCTTGCGACTTCGCGCTATTCCCAAAACTGAAACTCAAGTTGAAAGGCCGTCGGTTCGACACTCTAGAGAGGTTTCAAGAAGCATCGCTGGCGGTGATAAACACCCTCAAAGAACAGGATTTCCAGAAAACGTTTGACCAGTGGCAGAAGCGCTGGGACCGGTGTATACGTGCGGATGGGAACTACTTCGAGGGTGATGGTGACCATTAGTCCAAAGGTAAGGTTTTCAACAGATGGCAGCACCAGTCCCGAAAATTTTGGATAGCACCTCGCATCATCACGGCATATTACCCATCTTTTATTCATATGTAAAACAAAAGAATGTAGACTTGTTATATATCATTGAAAAGCTTAAAAAATAAGCAAAAAGATGAGACTATTTTCAACATAGGTTGCCATTTAAAAAATCATAAGTTTGTGTTATATCTCAAGAATTATGAAGTTTCCAAAAAATATAATTACGCCATTTTATTTTACCTAAAAATCGGTATAAAATTTGTTAAAACAATTTTTCTCTAACTACCATAATAAATGAGTTATAAGATATTTTCGAAATGAGCGAAAAACAAGTTTTTGCCTGTAGCTCAGAAACAAAAGAAGATCGAAAATTCCTGTGGTGACTATTAAACTTTTCTCAAAAAGTTGACTCTGGAATGTGCAAACGATTTTGCTCTATCATTAATATTTCCCGAGATACCCTAAAAAAGCATCGAAAATGAGACAGCCTGTACACTGGAACATGGTATTGGCTAATGGCTGTGCTAATTACTGTTTGAACACCTATAAAATGAAACCCAAGCCGGGGGTGTGTCTTGCCTCCGCCGAGACACGAAACGACATACTCAGCGCTTCTGTCATATATCTATCCCATTCAGTTCTAGAATCGTATGTCTTGGTGTAGATGACGTCACACGCACCGTCGAGTGTTGAATTTTTAGGGTCTCATTTATTGATATTTTTTTTTTTTTTTATATATTAGAAACATCGGCGAATATACAAAATACGGGTCTAATATTTTGATATACAGGCTGTCTCAATAAGCTTGCTCACTATTGGTAACTTTTTTATTTGAAGAGGTACGAGGTTGGTTAAATGAGCAAAATTGTGCCATTTTATATTAGAAAATTGCTCATGTAGACAAAATAAAAATTGTGTCAGCGGTTCTCAAAATTTGGGACAAAATATATATTTTTTAAATGGAACCATATATTTTTTATTATCTTATTGGAAAGAGTAAATTTTTCTCTTTCCAATAAGGTAATGTTGTTTATGTACAATTTTTTCAAATAAACGAGTTATTTACGGTTAAAAATTTAAATTTTGTAAACTATTTTATTAGTTTTGTAGTCAAGTAAGCCATGGAAATAATTGATTCTTTGTTTGTTTGACGTTTAATAATATCTCCCGTAAAGTTCTCTGTGTTTAATAATGTTTAATAACTTTACAAGTAAAGAAAAATTAGAAATGATCTTGCTATATGGAAAGTTATATCTAGACACCAGTTACGTAGAACGGTCGGCTCTCTTTCCAAAAGAGTTTAAATGTGCGAAAGAAATAATGGCTTTCAATTTGAATATTTTCTTTGTTTTGTTATTACTGTAAAATAAATTAATAAAATAATAATTTTATAAAAGACAATTGTTTCCATAGTTTACTTGACCTAAACTAATAAAAGATAATTTTTATCTTCAAACGTAAATAACTCGTTTATTTGAAAAAATTGTACATAAACAACATTACCTTATTGGAAAGAGAAAAAATACTCTTTCTAATAAGATAATAAAAAATATATAGTTCTATTTAAAAAATATACATTCTGTCCCAAATTTTGAGAGCCGCTGACACAATTTTTATTTTGTCTACATGACCAATTTTCTAATATAAAATGGCACAATTTTGCTAATTTAACCAACCTCGTATCTCTTCAAATAAAAAAGTTACCAATAGTGAGCAAGCTTATTGAGACACCCTGTATAGATTAACATTAAACAATGAAAAGAACTTGGAAACCCCTATTACTAATCTATGTTTGGGATTCAAACGCTAGAAAAGTGCATGTTTAGTGTGACGTTTGGCATTGACGTGTCACAATTAATATTTTCCTATCTATTAACGAAGCGAATTATACAGTGTGTCCCATTTAGAGGTGCCACCATTGGGATCTCGAGAACTGTAAGAGATACGATGTCGGTTAAATGGAACTTTTTATGCACCTTTGGGAGGCCATCTCAGATGTGCTTTTGTTTTTCCAAAAATTCTGATAGGGCACTAGATAATGACGAAAAACTGAATATTGTTGATTTTTTCTTTTTCAAATAACTTCTAAACTATTAATAATTGAGAAAAAAGTTTCAAATATAAAAGATAGATATTTTTATTAACTAACCAGTGGCGTACGAAATAAATTTTTATATCCGTAAAATTTCGAGATATAACACAAACTTATATTTTTTTAAATGGAACCCATATTTGATTTTAGTCTCAAAAAAATCAATATATTTTTCTCTTTTCAACGATGTAAGGGTTATTATGTTTTATATTTGTTTTGCCTTCAAAAATTATTATTTTTTCCTTATTTTGTATTAAAATTACAATTATTTTGAAAATATTGGTAGATTTCTATTTGGAAATACTCCTTGTATTTAAATAATTTATTTCCTTAAAAATATTTGCTCAAAATTCGTATCAAATTAATTTTTATATTTTGTATCAGGTCGCCCTTGGCACATCATAGTGTAATTTGTAATTATGAGTCTAGAATGAAAATATTAAGTAATAAAGGCATAAAACAAATTATTTTGATCAAATACAATATAATTAATAAAAATAATAATGTTTTTCTGGGAAATAATTAGAAAATTCAGGAAAATAAAGAGAAAAATTAAATTTGAGGAGCAAAATAAATATAAAACATAATAACCCTTACACCATTGAAAAGAGAAAAAAATATTGATTTTTTTGAAACTAAAATCAGATATGGGTTCCATTTAAAAAAATATAAGTTTGTGTTATATCTCAAAAATTTACAGATATAAAAATTTATTTCGTACGCCACTGGTTAGTTAATAAAAATATCTATCTTTTATATTTGAAACTTTTTTCTCAATTATTAACAGTTTAGAAGTTATTTGAAAAAGAAAAAATCAACAATATTCAGTTTTTCGTCATTATCTAGTGCCCTATGAGAATTTTTGGAAAAACAAAAGCACATCGGAGATAACCTCTCAAAGGTGCACAAAAAGTTCCATTTAACCGACATCGTATCTCTTATAGTTCTCGAGATCCCAATGGTGGCACCTCTAAATGGGACACACTGTATATAAAAATATTACAATAAAATACGCAATATATGACACTGGAGTACTACAAGTTATCTTATTCTCCTAAAAATTATAGTTGTTTTTTTTTGCAAATATATTCTCTGCTTTCCTTATAATCGGCACAATTGTCTCTTAAATAAATAAATATATCATCACGGCATATTACCCATTTCTGGGTGTGCCATTATCTAAACAAATGTAGACATCGGTAATGATGACGATATATTTTACCTTGTGGGCGCTTACCAGGCGTCACCTCACGGGCACTCATAGCTGGTGTGGAGAGTGCACCAGAGTAGGTCACTTTTGTGCCATTTACAATTGTCTCTTTGTAGTTTGATATAGACTGTCAATGAACGCAAGTAAAAAATAAAATATTTTTTCTACAATCATTAAAAACTTATTTTTTATTAAAAGTTGCACTTTTTTTCTGTAATGTAAATAGAAAAGTAAAATAACTAAATAAATATATCATCACAACTTATCACCCATTTCTGGGGATGCCAATCTGCTTTTTTTATTCGCAGATTTCAGTAATGATGATATATCTGTACTATTGAGGGCGCTTAACAGGCGTCACCTCACAGGCTTTCAAATCTGTCGTGGAAAGAATACCGCAGTAAAAGTAAATAGTAAAATGACATAGTAAAAATCAGTTAATTAAAAAAAAAACACTGGATTTTAATTGACTTCGAGTTCAATTACACAATGACAAAATCATGCTATTGCCCGCAGTATGGGTAAGCACGAATCAAGAATCATGCATTCTTCGCTACACGTTCATATCGAAACACATTACATTCACGTCATTCACATTCATAATAGCATTCCTATTTGAAAACTTTTTGTTTTGACTTATAACATTTATTCATGTAATGCACACCTTCAATCTCACTAACATTTCAAATATTCTGTTTAATTTGAAGGAATTAACTCCTGAAACAGTCCTTCGACTCAATATGGACTACAGCAACAAACGCACCAAGTTTAGGATTACAGCTGCTGTGCAGAAAGAATCACCGCAAGAAGTAGAGCATACTATGAATTCTGTTGAAGATGACCGCAAACTTTATCTTCAAGCAGCTATTGTCCGAATTATGAAAGCGAGAAAAGTCTTACGCCACAATGAATTAATACAAGAGGTAAAAAGATACATTTCTTCTGTTTCAAATTATGGTATACATTACAGATTTTATATTTGTCCCAAATTATGATATACGAAACTTTCAATTTAGATTTTTTTTCTTTTTTGAACTATTGAAATTGAAAATTAATGTAAATGGAGTAAATTATAAAGAAATAATTTTGTTTTATTGATTAATATTTGTGATTTTTATTGATCATGGTGTGCCAACTGCACCTTGACTGCATATAATAGATATCAACAAACGCAGTTATTAATTAATTAATTAGTAGTTAATTTGATTTAATATTTCTTCTTTTAAAAATTACTGTTTTCGGAAATATATGCAGGAGCACTTAATTTTAATAACTATGCACCTATTACGTATGTATTATTATATGCATGGTAGAAATTTATGTTATGTAGGAGACTCAAAATAAATCAACTTTTAATAAGTTCATATTCGGAAACGCACCGTTTTTAAGGTACATGCAAGTTTATGTTTTAACTCAGATTTAGTTGTATGAAATGATATTTGGAACTCATTTCATTAGGCAGTTTGCTAACCTTAGTTACAAATAACGTAACGTGACGTACAGATGGATGTTGTCACGTTATGTTATAAATAGTTTGCGAAGCTTATGTTGTTTCAAATAATGACTTAAATAACTGGTAACGCAAAAATAACGCGCACTTTAAAATCACCTAACAGCCCGAGTGCGCATACGTACTAATAAAATTCACGTTATATGAATAAGGAGACACGTTATGTGCAATGGAATAGCGAGCGTTTAACGTCACGCTCTGTATATTTTGAGGTTATGTTTCGGTGAAAAGAGTAGATGTAATGTCGTTTGTGTTGCTTTTAGCGTTAACGTTAGCGTGAATACACTAATTAAATGCGGTAAACATTGAAATTGAAAATCCTTTATTTCTAAAATAAAGTGTTTTCTACATAAGGTTAACGTTTACGTTCTTTCATCTTAGAAGTTAGAGAGTTATTGCAGCATCAACGCAAAAATAACGTACACTTTAAAAGCACGTGACAGTCCGAGTGCGCATGCGTACTAATAAGGTTAACGTTATATGAATAAGGAGACACGTTATGTGCAATGGAATAGCGAGCGTTAAACGTCACACGTTCTGTATCTTTTGAGGTTATATTTCGGTGAAAAGTGTGGATGTAACCTCGTTTGTGTTGCTTTTAGCGTTAACGTTAGCGTGAATACACTAATTAAATGCGGTAAACATTGAAATTGAAAATCCTTTATTTCTAAAATAAAGTGTTTTCTACATAAGGTTAACGTTTACGTTCTTTCATCTTAGAAGTTAGAGAGTTATTGCAGCATCAACGCAAAAATAACGTACACTTTAAAAGCACGTGACAGTCCGAGTGCGCATGCATGAATAAGGAGACACGTTACACGTTATGTGCAATGGAATAGCGAGCGTTTAACGTCACACGTTCTGTATATTTTGAGGTTATGTTTCGGTGAAAAGAGTAGATGCAATATCGTTTGTGTTGCTTTTAGCGTTAACGTTAGCGTGAATACACTAATTAAATGCGGTAAACATTGAAATTGAAAGTCCTTTATTTCTAAAATAAAGTGTTTTCTACATAAGGTTAACGTTTACGTTCTTTCATCTTAGAAGTTAGAGAGTTATTGCAGCATCAACGCAAAAATAACGTACACTTTAAAAGCACGTGACAGTCCGAGTGCGCATGCGTACTAATAAGGTTAACGTTATATGAATAAGGAGACACGTTATGTGCAATGGAATAGCGAGCGTTAAACGTCACACGTTCTGTATCTTTTGAGGTTATATTTCGGTGAAAAGTGTGGATGTAACCTCGTTTGTGTTGCTTTTAGCGTTAACGTTAGCGTGAATACACTAATTAAATGCGGTAAACATTGAAATTGAAAATCCTTTATTTCTAAAATAAAGTGTTTTCTACATAAGGTTAACGTTTACGTTCTTTCATCTTAGAAGTTAGAGAGTTATTGCAGCATCAACGCAAAAATAACGTACACTTTAAAAGCACGTGACAGTCCGAGTGCGCATGCATGAATAAGGAGACACGTTACACGTTATGTGCAATGGAATAGCGAGCGTTTAACGTCACACGTTCTGTATATTTTGAGGTTATGTTTCGGTGAAAAGAGTAGATGCAATATCGTTTGTGTTGCTTTTAGCGTTAACGTTAGCGTGAATACACTAATTAAATGCGGTAAACATTGAAATTGAAAGTCCTTTATTTCTAAAATAAAGTGTTTTCCACATAAGGTTAACGTTTACGCTCTTTCATCTTAGAAGTTGCCATAACTCCCTATTTTCTGAGTGGTATGTCACGTTACGTTATACGTAACTAAGATTCGCAAACTGCCTAATATAAAATAAGCCGACTGTCCCTTATAATGTTGGGTACTTTCGTCGTGCAATACGATGGTATGTACCCGAAATTTGCATTCAAGATTTTTTCCTAATTATATACTTTTAAATCAGGATTATATTATTTAAATAATAGTGCTTTTTAAATGTACTTTTTCTAATATCAATTTGTAAATGGGCTACTTGCGTGGTACTGAAAATCCGATTTCTGTCACTATATACGTAATGTTATATTGAAAACGTATATAAAAATATAAATTTTATTTTAAAATAATTATTTGTTTTTACTAAATTAAGAAAGGAAATTTTCTGTGACGTCTTTATATGGAACTGGGGGAGGGGAAGAATGTTTAAGAATGTTATCAATAGATGGCACGGCGCGCGAGAAAGTTTTAATTTGAATTTGACATTAGTTCATTTTTCTCTCTCTGGTCTCTCAAATACATTAATTACTTTATAAATAAACACATAGGTAATTACATGTAATTTAAAATATCGATACCAAAAAGATAAACTAAAATACTAACCTCCAAACTATTGTTGAAACGTCAAACAGGTGATCTACATTACCCGCACAAACATACCATTACTATGGGACGGTACCACGCTATGGCTTTACAACTATTCATTGGTGCGGCGTAATCCTACGTCATACATGGCGGGAATTCAAATAATCAAATTTCATTATTTTTTTTTTTTTTGGATAATTAATAAAAATGTTGCCAAAAGAAAAAATATGGGTAGCAAGTTTTTACCTTCTCTTCAAAAATATTAAATAAAAAAAAGGTACGCAAGTAGCCCATTGAATGTAGATTAAAATATTATACGCATTACAAAATAGTATATTAAAGAACAAGTTTTATAAGACATGTTTTTTTCGCACGCGTCAAAGTTTAGAAAACGAGCCTTGGCGAGTTTTCTAATTAATAAGTGCGAAAAAAAGTCTTATAAAATGAGTTCTTTATACTATTTTTTAGATTTTGCGCCTTCTACATACTAAAATATTATAAAAAAACTGCTAATATTAAACCGAGTCAATTTAAGGAAATTTGCAAGTGAAATGTTGTAGTTGGTATCACTGAACTGACCACATACAATTATTATTTATTTGAAGGTTAAATTTAAGTATTTGTAGTGTAAATGTCATCTAGTACCAACCTTCTAAAACAAAAAAATGCGTATCGAAATGAAGGCCATTACGATACGCAATTGCGTATCGTAATGACTTCATTATGAACGCAAAATCTAAAAAATAAATTTATGCAAAGTTCAGCGAAACGCGCCTGTGATTACTAACTGGGCTTGGCCAGCATCTGAAAAATAACCGAGAGGTTGATTAAGGCTGTGTCCGATGTCGCATTTTGGCATTTAGTATTTGGGATTTAGGTCTCCTTCACATAAATACAACTCCGAATGGCACACTAGTGATATTCATTGGTTTGTATGGCAACACTTCATAACAACAAAAATAAATTGTACAATTCGATTCAATTTGATGCTTGAGAGTAAATGTTAATATTATATTTCATAAAATAGAAGCTAAGAAGCCATTCTTTGACAGTAAATTTGACGTTTTGTACAAATTAAAGCAACGAATATGATTTGTTTAATTAGTGCGCGTCAACTTCAAGGCATAGTGTGCTACTGCAAAACCCTAAAATTTAATTCCTAGAATCCTAAATAATCACTAGATTTAGGGCATATAAATTTAGGATTTAGATATTAGGGTGATAAAAGTGCAGCATCGGACACAGCCTCAGATGCTGGAATCTTGTGAAAAATGGCGAGTATTTTTTATAATTCTTTATTAGACTTGTTTCACCTAGAGTTCGCTATTGTACCTTGTTATATCAGTATGATATTTTAAATAGGTACTGCCCATTTGTTGCTCGTCTAGAAATGTTCACAAATTCGAATAATTTATGACGACTGACCACTAAGCTACTCAACTCTCAATAAAAGGTTATAAAACCTGCATAAGTCATTTCCAAATAGCATTTTGTACAAACAACGTACAAATAATGATACATTATGAAAAAAATACACCTCATTAAATTCTTTTTATTTCTCTTTACAAAAATATTTCAAACACTTTGAAATTTCCATTCAGAATAAAGTTATTATCAAAAGTTAATCAATTTAATTTACGTTTTTTGTTCGTATTTTATCTTAAATGTTTTTATACAGTGTGAACACTGAAAACCGTGACATAGGCGTTTAACATGGGAAAACAGTTTTTTTCAAATATTATCTGTCCCGCAAGAATATAGTGGGAGTTTCTGATATGGTTAGAAAGATTATTTAATTTGGCATCGAAGAATATCTAAATACTTCTAATTTAATGCTTTATTATTGAAATATTTACAAAAATATAATGCTACTTGACAGTTATTACTTATAACTTACTAAAAACAGTAATCATGGAAACGTATTTGGTAGCTGACTTGGTTAAATCAAGGCTCAGTAATAATTTTTCACTAGTTCAAATCCCTCCCGGTTCAAGTTAATATTTTTATTATTTTTATATTTATTTTGTACAATTTATTATTAAATAAATTACAAAATTAAAACAAATAAATTTTTGGTACATCAAGTATGTTATTGACTAAATGTACAAGAAGTGAAATAAATATGTAAATTTAAGCCAAATTAAGTTTAGTTTTATGTTCGCCATTAACGCAACCGGTTTTTTCAAATTTTAAAATGATTCGTCTAGTTCGTTCATGGGATGCAATTTGTATATCAGAATATATCCTAGCAAAAAAGTCTCGAATTTCTCGTAACCTCATCCCTTGATTGTAAAATTTAATTATACTAATTTTTTCTTCTAATGAAAAATCCATTGGATTTACAAAGTTTTCGGAAAGAATGTATTTAAATATAAAAATAATAAAAATATTAACTTGAACCGGGAGGGATTTGAACTAGTGAAAAATTATCATGGAGCCTTGATTTAACCAAGTCAGCTACCGAACACGTTTCCATGATTACTGTTTTTAGTAAATTATAAGTAATAACTGTCAAGTAGGATTATACTTTCGTAAATATTTCAATAATAAGGCATTAAATTAAGAGCATTTAGATACTCTTCGATACCAAATTAAATAATCTTTCTAACCATATCAAAAACTCCCACTATAGTCTTACGGGACAGATAATATTTGAAAAAACTGTTTTCCCATGTTAAACGCCTATGTCACGGTTTTCAGTGTTCACACTGTATATTACCGTGGGATAAGTTATACCGCACTCATATCGACAGGATTTAAAATAAACAATATTTCATAGTTAATACGTGTGGAAGTGGTTGATGAAAAAGAGAAATAGATCGATTTGCAGATATTTAAATTATTAAAAGAGTAATTTGGTAGTAACACGTTAATCGCTTATCGGTTAAGAATCGTGTAATACATGATATGAAGAGCATTTCATGTCGAGTTGCAATTTTTAAACTTGTCAGAGTGGTGGGTGAAAAATAAAAATTTGTAGGAAATCGCTATAAATAGTCAAATACATAATATTGCAAATTTTGTGTAATTTA
This sequence comes from Ophonus ardosiacus, assembly GCA_943142095.1. Taxonomy (NCBI): domain Eukaryota; kingdom Metazoa; phylum Arthropoda; class Insecta; order Coleoptera; family Carabidae; genus Ophonus; species Ophonus ardosiacus. Next base: position 19,773,831 of record OW964837.1, read on the forward strand.
AATTTCTTTCTTAAATTGTTATTTTGGTTAATAGGGTAGTTGCGAAAAAAATAAATGTTATGTTTTCCTATTAATTATGAAATATAAACTAATTCTAAACATATTAATGTAAAAATTATTAGAAAAAATAAAACTTTTCATTCATAATTTCCATAAATAAAGTTCGCGGTGGAATTCTTGTGCCGTAGACTTTTAATAATTATATAGTACGACCAAATCTGTATGACTCATACAAGCTTGTTAGTATACCACGACAAAGCGAAGATGTTGTATTATATTTAATTGTATCATACAAATATTTACAGTATAATTCAAAAGAAAAATAACAGATACAAAAGTATTATTTAATAGTACGTATATTTTATAATTATTTACTTGAATACCAGATATTTTCAAGATATTTCATTATTATATAGACAACGTCATAATTTTGCTACCAGGTGGCTGCACACTCCAGTGAATGTACATGTCATTTTTAGTGACATAACCTATGTTTTACATGTTAAAATCATATTTTATTTTTCTTTTCTATATCAGCAGATTTAAAACAAGGTAATGAAACTAATGAATTTGTGTGAAAATGAATAATTTCTTTTGAAACAGTGCTTCTCTCAAACATATAAATCGTTTCAAATAAAAATTGTAGCATTCTTTACAGAGTGTACAACTGAGAGTGTACGGCTAGGGCAAAAAGACTGTGATTGGTATTAATAAAACACGTCACCACGGAAAAATTTAAAATAAGAATTTTTTTTTTTTAAATTATATTTTGAAAAATATGCAGTTGCCATACATAAAATATGTATTAAAGTGAATAACTTGAACAATTCTTTCAGAAAAAAAATAAATTGGAAAATGCGCAACTACCCTATTATTTTTAACGTAACTCTTTGGCAGTTCATCCTAGATAATTTGTCGATCCCAAGGTCGCAAATTTACTATTTTTTTTTTTCAGAATAAAAAACTACTAAACAGCCAATTTGCAAAACTCCGGGCAAAACTATATATTGCTTGAACTAAAATATTTATACGATGTATTCATTAACCGCCTGCATAACCATAAACAAAACGTCTTTATAGAAATGTATACCATAATTTGGGACAGAGGAAGAACATTTTTTTTTATAATTTGTTAAAATGTGAGAATGTAAAATGAGTTGTTATGAATTTTAGGTATGCTCCCAGTCCCGAGTATCGTTCGCACCAAGCATCGCAATGATAAAAAAGTGCATTGAAGCCCTGATTGACAAACAATACATTGAGCGAACTGCGCATTCGGCCGAGGAATATAGTTACGTGGCGTAATTCCGTAACTCCTAACGTAACTTAACGTACTCCGCTGTAACATAACTGTACATGTATTTAATTTAACTCTTAACTTAAACGTAAGTACCTTTTTTACGTTCGTCCTCTGTTCTCGAGCCTTCAAAGTCATTTCGATACGAACTTCACAAATTTTAAATAAACTGTATATAAATATTGCTGTCAGTAATTTAAAGTTGTTCATTATGTTGTTTTGACTGATTTTTTAACAAGTCAATGTATTTCAGATTTTAATCACTTGTATAAAATTAGGATAAATAAAAGTTGAATTAAAATATATTTCTTCCATTTTATTTAGTTATATCTTACATTTTCTTTATAAATTTTCGTTTATAACATTTCTTTTCTTTGGTACATTTTTGCTAGGTAAGTTATTATAGTAGAGTATTCTAAAATTATTTCCCATTTTCTGCACATTTATATGTAGATCATAAGTTTACTTTATTCTCGAATGGTAAAAATTTTCATCTCACAACAGTTACCCAACTATATTTTTGAAGTAATGATTTAATCTAAGCAAATTTTATATAGTCAGCACTTAATCGATCATACGTATTGTTCATTGCAAAATCCAAACAGAAATTTAATGGGAAATGGGGTATTCTAATGTAGTAAAAATTTAATGTAAAAAAATATAACATTGTGGATTATGCTAAAAAATAACTGTCCTGTTAAAAGAATGTGTTGTCAACTATCTTGTTCATGTTAGTTTTTGTTACATTTTGTATGTTAACAAGTTTTCTATTTCTATATATTTCTTAAAAATCATTAGTTTCTACGTCACATCCGGTAAAATAAATAAAAAAAGGAATTCAAATTTTTAGATTTATAATAATATCTCAAAGTTTCAGAAAATTAAATAAAAAATTCATTAGCATTTAATGGGAAAATAACTTCTTAATCTGCATTGGTTCTCATTTAATTTAAGAGAAAAATATAACACCAATGTACAGCAAAAAATTCTACATTTTTTGTATCAATACATTGGAATTTATATCTTATGTAAATACATATAAAATATAATTAATAGTCATGCCAAAAAACCCATTAAAAAATAAAAACTCTATGATCATTATGATTAGTTGCACCGCTATAGTTAAATTTTAACTATTGGTTAAACTAAAGTTAAACTGCAATATTGATTGTACCGAATCGAAATGCCAAATGAATTGTTAAATATTGCTGTCAAAATAGGCCAGTCGGCAAGGGGTTTATTGTAGAAATAATTGGTGTCACGCTGGGAGTAAATTTTATTCTCTCTATTTAGACCTACTAAAGTCAAATTAATTAATTATTAAAGAACAGAGATATAAAGAAAAAATGTGTAAAACATATAAAATATTTAAAGAAATATTATTCCAATATATTTCATGAAACATTTTGATAATTTCATTAGGATGACGGTAGTACTTCTTTAAATTGAAACAAAAACAACGAATAGGAAGTCTAGATCGACCGAATTCATCCGAAACTACATTTGATTTCCCAAACTACATTCTCGACCTAAAAACTGTCAGTATATATACGTAATAAATGTACTATTAATGACGTGATAAAATATATTTCGTAAGCGTTATTTCAATATACTTATTTTTTGACATAGTACTTGATTTGACAGTTTACTCGACTCTCATTTTTTTCAAATAACCGCATATTAAATCTAATTTTACCACGTCTTTAAATTAAGTTTACTCGAGAACCAAATGCGTAAACTTAAAATTTATGGTACCCAGGTACCCTATAATTTTATGAAATGTCAGAATAGTTCATTTCTGTCCTATGAAAAAGATAATAAGCGCGGGCCCGTGGCACGTGTCACAGATAAACCGGCCCTGAAAATAAGCGATCTAGTTCTTTTAGTATGGTTTTTCCATAAAATCTGATCTAGATCCTTTTATGTGTTCAGACCTTGATCTAAAAATTATAATCTATGATCTTAAAAAGAAGATCAAATATACGAGTATTATTTGAAACTAGAAAATTCAAAAACAAATTAAATACAAGTAGCTTGTAATTTAACTCACTTAAAAAATTCAGTGGCTTAAGGCCGGTATTATAAACATCCAGTTAGTTCTCTAGTAAATTTAATTCAGCGAACAAATGCAATTGATTCGTATTTGTTCATTTTATTAAATTTACTATCTAACTAAATTTAACTGAACGTTTATTATACCGGCCCTTAATAATTGCTCATTTAATATGGCCTGTCTTAATTTATTACATTTCAGCAATTCTAATGTTCAAAATTTTTATTTTTGTTTCTATTTTATTTATTTATTTAATTTTATTAGTATAAAACTAAGTAGGTACATATCTAATTTCTTCCCATGTGTAAGGTTAGGGCATTTTCTTACTAAGTATTAATTTACTTTTTGTATTCCTATTTAATTTATAAGAAATAAAAATAATTTGAAAATCGTTACTGATCTTTTTTATGATCTAAGAAAAACAGATCCCAAATTCCTGATCTGCTAAAAAAAAGATCCAATCGCAGAAATTGACCTATAATCTGATCTAGAATATATTGATTGTAAAGATCTTGATCTAGATCCTTTATAAATTGATCTGTCACAACACTGAATTTGAATGAAAAATTAAACTCTGTTCTATATTGTCCAAAAAACAATAAACAAGAAAAAAACTGAGATAAAACATCTGTACAATACAGTTTCTAAATTAAATGGAAAGCAATTGAGCTAAAAAAAACCTGATTTTTTTAAGTTAAATAATAACTAACTGGCAGCGATTGGCAAAGGATCGGAATGACTGGATGAATATACTAGAGAGAGTGGGTTTACATTGGGCTGTTAAACTAAATACGATGAAATTTCCATATTCATAATTTTGATGAATATTCTGTATATGCACACTTAAGATTATTTACTTTGGAAGTAAATTTATTTGTTTTTATAAAACCGGCCATAAGAATATAAAATAGCAGACACAGACTTCAACGCAAATGTTGTTTTATTTTATTGTAAATACAACAGACTTCAACGCAAATAAATATAGGTATCTGGATATATGAAGTTTAATGGGATCACAGTACCCCCCTTATACCGGGTGTCTACTTTTTCCGAACATAGGACACATACGACATTCCATGTTAAAATTTTGATTTGGCGATATCTCTTCACCTACTAATTTTAGAACAAAAGTGTAATGAAGACATATGTTCAGAATGAAAAACTGCATCGATTGAGTACCAAGTTTGTTGTTCAATTGTTTCTTACTTACGAGTTAGAAGCAAAAAAAAATACCTACTCGATTTGAAGTATAGGGTCCTCCACCATAACAGAAAATTAAGTTAGTTATAATGAAAGCAGATAAAATAAAATCATGATTGAGACGATAAAAGTTTTTTAAAAATTGTTAGTTTTTGAAATATTAGTGATTTTAAGCATCTATACATCTACGTCACAATGATTGCTATCTTTCTCGCGCAGCCTACTACAGAAACTGGTGCAAGAAAGATAGCTATAGGTTTCTTTAAAAACCAAATGCAGTTATACAAAAAACAATTAGGACTTTTTAATACTACAAATTGCTTCAAAATTAAACAAACTTTCATTTAAAATAATAAAAAAATTAGAGTGGAGGACCCTATTATCAGAGTGCCATGGAAAATAAAACAATACCTAATTTATGTTTCTTGTTTCTGACATGTCTGACAGATTTGACATTTCTTTTTATTTTATTCTTATTAGAATTTGTGATTATTTTTTATTCTTCTAGATTGTCTTCCTATAATTTTAATAATAAGAAAATAAAAAGAAATGTCAAATCTGTCAGATGCACAAACAAGAAACATAAATGGGCTACTTGCGTACCTTTTTTTTATTTAATATTTTTGAAGAGCAGGTAAAAACTTGGTACCCATATTTTTCCTTTTGACAAAATTTTCATTAATTAGTCAGAAAAAAAATAATGAAATTTGATTATTTGAATTCCCGCCATGTATGACGTAGAATTACTCCGCACCAATGAATGGCTGTAAAGCCATAGCGTTTGTTTATACGGGTAATGTAGATCTCCTGTTTGACGTTTCAACAATAGTTTGGAGGTTAGTATTTTAGTTTGTCTTTTTGGTATCGATATTTTAAATTACATGTAACTACCTATGTGTTTATTTGTGAAGTAATTAATATATTTGAGAGCTCAGAGAGTGAAAAAAATGAACTAATATCAAATTCAAATTAAAAGTTTCTTGCACGCCATGTCATCTATACGTTACATTTTTAAACATGGCTTCCTTCGCCGGTTCAATATAATGACGTCACACAATTTTCTTTCTTAATTTACTAAAAAACAAATAATTTTTTAAAAATAAAATTTATATTTTTATACTATATGTTTTCAACATAACATTACGTATATAGTGATAGAAATCGGATTTTCAGTACCACGCAAGTAGCCCGTTTTTTTTTTTTTATGGCTTTCTGATAATTGCCTTAAATCTTGTATTTTCTTTAGCCTCTAACTCGTACATAAGAAACAATTATCAATAAACATGGTACTCTATTGATGCAATTTATCATTCTGAACATTTTTCTTCCTTACACTTTTATTCTAAAATTAATAGGTAAAGAGGTATCGCCAAATCAAAATTTTAACAATGAATTTCCTATGTTCGGGAAAAAGTAGACATCCGGTATATGTATATAGTGTGGGACGGTAAATATTTTACAATATTATTTACATTGTTCAGAAATAGGGAAACAATTTAATGAATTTGTATATATTAAAATAAATAAAACAATTAGAACATATAACATTTCATACGTACATAAACATTAAATAGGTATTTAACAAAAAAATATTGTAGTTACTGATCATTACTTACACATCTCAATGGCTTTAATGTCAACAAATCAGAGTCAATCGTTATACCATCGTCATTTCCTCCATCACTTAACCCGATTCCATCTGTTGAGTGTTCCATCCTTATGTCATCGCTCAGCAACATAGAATTGTTGACAATACCGGACTGTAGAGAATTTGTTATTCGGTCAGCTATTAACACAGTGTCTTGTTGGGAATCTATGAGACAGTGTGGATCGTTCTGGGCGTTCCCATACGATAATGGTTGCATCAACGGAGGCCATTCTAGACCCAGGAACAAATTTGAGTTGTGGGATTGATCGGATGATGTAAACTGAAGAAGTTGAGATTCTAGAGGACTAGAACAACCTAAAAAAGTTTTAAGTGTTTACCTTCATTTTGAGAACTTAGGATTTAAATTAAACCAAAGACCCATATTTATTGTGTTATAGGGGGTCATAGAAAGATTTTTGTAACAGAATATTAACGAAAAGTGATATACAATCTCAGATAGCCAGGATTGGGTATAAAGTATGAACCAATTTACGTTTATGGCATTAATATAAAATATTTTACGTCAGTTTTGTTAATAATTTGACAAATAAATATTGTGTATTATTGAGTTATGAAAACCGGTGTACCAGTATTTTTAGTCAAACTATGTAATTTTTCACTAAATTCGAAACCGATATTTTTATTTACTAAAAAACTGGTAACTAGTAACCAAAACTAATTGAAACCGGTTTTCTAAATTCTTCTAAAAAGAAAGGAAAGGTGCACTTTTTAACTTCACCTTTAGGTAACGAAGATATTATCTTTGGTTAAAAAATTCTGTGGTGTTTTTAATGAATAAGGGTCCCTAAAATACGATTTTACTAGTTTTACGATATCTGCATGTGTGTATGAGTGTGACAAAAATTTCTCCGACGATAACTTCAATATGGGGTCATTTCAAAAAAAATAATTGTCGATTTTTTTTATAAAAGCATGAAATCCATCTCATTTAATAAATATAGCAATAGAAAATAATTTGAAATATGCGACTTTTCATTCATAAATTTGCTAATAAACTTTCGCGCTTTTAAACACGGACTAAATTTGTGACGACACAAATTCATACTCACACAAAGACAATTCTCTCTTGATTCTCTCTCACACACATACGCTTCACAACATGAAACAGTAAGCTAACCTAAAAGTGTGACAGCTGACAGCAAAATATACAAGAGAGAAGATTATTGTTACTTTCTACTTCTTTAAAAGTACTAGTGCAGTATAAGGTATGTAAATAAACCATTTATTTAAATAAATACCAAACCAAATAATCATAGTTCTAAATTAAACCGGTAGAGCTCGACTGTCGTATCCGTGAATATGTGTCGTCAGCCGTTGAAATATTTGAAATTAAACGCAACTTTTAAAAAATCATATCTCCGATTCTAAAGACTTGTAAGATGTAAAACATACACCATCGATCTTTAAACTAATGGACCAAGTGTCTCCTATTCATTTATTGTTAGAATATTGCTCCAACATAAAATAATAGAGATATATATTCTGTCCTTCAACAGTACGGAAGTTCTCAGTGAAAGTATATTGCGCATGCGTTCGTACTCTTTCTACATCTTTTTCAGCCATATGTGAACATCTATATAGGTACATCGCTCTCTATCACTAAATAGTTGTCAAAAGCTACATTTGACGTTTCGTGACTGTTTGTGTATTATTTACTTTTTTTGGAGAACATTTACAATTATTTCTGACAATATATACGCATATGTGTTGTGAGGTATGTATGCGACAAAATAATGGAGAAACGGTGTATTTCGTACAGTGAGCAGTACGTACGCGGTTCAGCTGTGTCATTTCATATTTAAGTTCTTATTAATTATTATTTGCCCCCTATAATATATTATGTTTATAATATAATGTATTAAAAATATATAATGAAACTATATGCACAAAAAATTAAATCTATACTCTTAAGGAGTTAAGAGACAAATCAAATTTTTTATTTTGCCGCGTTTTCTTAACTTCCGTACTGTTGAAGGATAGAGATACTGTGTCTGCACCGTTATGACGGGACAAGCGTTTTGCTCGTACGCTGCATCTATTAGTTTAAAGATCGATGACATACACATACATGTTTAATTTGGCCTATTTTTTCAAGAAAAAAATAAATCAGAAAATGTGAAATGACCCCATTCTTTCGTATTCCTCTTCTTTACATCCACTTGAAGAGCTAATTTGATTTTGGTTACAATTGGTCAACCGGAAGTTCTCTTATTTGAAGTTCTTAACAATTTTTTTTTTTTTTAAACGCAGTTAAATATCATTTTTTGACATTTTATGTGATTATTAATATGAAAGAATGTCTTATTGTCTATACGGTTTGATTATATATTTTCCTTCATATTCAATAGGTATAGAGTTAATGAATTATAAAGTGATTAACTTCCATAAATCGGTCAGCTTTGCGATAATCATGGAAATGGCTGAGATTTTCAAATAACGAAATTTAAAGTTACGGGAAATTCCCCGGATTTTTTTTGAGAAATTTCCTGGGGGGGGGGGGGGGGGAATTTATTAATATCGAAAAAGTGTACATTGGTAATACAAGAACAACTAATTTAAAATGTAAACAAATATGTAATTAGACATCAGAATCAGAAGAATCAGTACTGTGCGTATAGGTATAGTCCATTTCAGAACGGGAAAATACGTAACAAAATTTCTTCCCGCAAATCGTTTCTGAAGGAATTTCCGGAGAAAAACGAATTCCCGACGGGAATTTTTTGGCGGCACATCACTAGACAGATGTCAGTGTCAAGTGCAATTTACATAATGTATGTTCGTATTATAATTTTATTGGATTTATAGAATCTTTTCTAAGGAACTTTCGGTATCGAATTTAGAGAAAGATGTCAGTGTCAAGTGCAATTTACATAATGTATGTTCGTGTTATAATTTTATTAGATTTATAGAATATTTTCCAAGGAACTTTCGGTATGGAATTTGTAGATAATAGTATATGTTCGTGTTGCAGTTTTTCTTTTCCAATGAACTTTTGGTGTGGGATTTGTACAAAATACATAGAATTGACGGAAAGTAATGCCACATCAGATATTTTCACTCTTTAGTGTAATAAAGGTATAATTTTTTATATATAAAAATTTTAAAAAATTGACCGGCGCGTAGAGAATACAATTTTTTTTTTTGTTGAATGATTTTATTAACCCGTTAATCTAACCGATTTGTTAAACACAGAAAATATAATGTAATTTTTATGTTATCGCCAATGCTGTGTCTAAAATTTTAATTAAATTTCTAAACAAAAATGCACATTATATTCCATAAATCTTTCAGAAAATCATTACAATTTTATATTAACTGAAAAAATGAAAATTAAACGAGAATATTAAAAAAAAATCTTTATGATAATTTTAAAGTTTAGCGTTCTATTACTTTTGTCGTTCTAGATATGTCAATCTGCTTCTATTTGCAAATTTCTGTAATAACGACATATTATCTCTACCGTTGACCGCGCTTAACAGGCGTCACCTCACGGGGGTTCACGCTGTCGTGGGCAGAGCAATACAGGGGTAAGAAATAATTTTTATTTTTCAAGTTTTACTTCAGTTGGAATCGAACCCAGGCCATCTGAACCATAACTGATCACCTAATGCACACAGCTATGCGAGTCGGTTTTATGAAATTATTTTCGCTAAATAAAATTCTTACAGCAATAATTATAATTTGTGAATAAAGAAATATTACAAGAAATAGGTCCACTTTAATATGTTAACAAAATATTTTTAAAGCAAATTAACACACTTAGAAATGGGTATGAAGTAATATTTTACGCCTGGACCGATAAATGAACTTACTTAGTAGTAGCAAAAATAAGAATATACCGAGTATTTAAACACATTTGAGTTTACAAACTAATTCACTTTAAATTTATTTATAATTTCTGAAAATTTTATTAAAACTTCTTACTTGGTAGCTGCATAGACATATGTCCGACAGAAGAATTTTGCTGTTTAGCTGCACTTTTTTCTTGTTTCCTCCACTTGGCTCTCCTATTTTGGAACCAAACTTGAACTCTAGCTTCTGTTAAATCAATTCTCAAAGCTAGTTCCTCACGAAAAAATACATCTGGATAATGAGTTTTATGAAAAGCACGTTCAAGTTCTTCCAATTGATAATTAGTAAATGTTGTCCTTTTCAAAAATAAATATTAATAATTGTGTAAAAAAGTATTAATAATATAGTAACCTGTATCGCCGTTGCTTCCTTTTAACAGCGCTCGAAGAACTGTTAGATATTTCGGAGTTTGGTACGAATCCTAAAATTGAAAATAATTTAAAATATTGAAACAAATCACGTAAGCTGCGCCAGAATTTTAAAATGTACGAATAAAATTTTACTCTCATAACTTAATTAAACTGTGTGCGGTATAAATTTTATTATATAAGTATTGACGTTTTAAATTAAATTTTAAGAGAAAACATTCTTTCCTTTTTTCAGAGTTAAACCTAATTTAATTTTCAACTAATTAGATTTCAAGTTGTGCTTAATTCAATAGATATTATAATTAAATTTTTGGCTTATGTAGAAAGAGTTACAGTAGCAGTTCTTACCAAACTTTGAAGATGAGCACTCTTCATTTTCACTACTAGTTGCCTCACTATTTTGACTAGTTAAACTATTCAATAATCCAGTAATTGTATAACCAGAAGTAGAACGATCGGCATCGTTTAAATTTGATTTAACATCCATCGAAATTGGAAAGGAATGTTTTTCTGCAGTCTACTAAAGTGTTGTATATTCTGAATTTACATATTGTCTTCAAATATTGGTAGTGAAAACTGTGGCACACAGTTTGAAAGAGAAGGCTTCATTCTTTACTGCGTTTTGTAATTCAAGCGCTATTTGCCGCTCTTGTGAAATGTTAATAAGATTTTACCTTGTTTTAAGCATGAAGCCTCGCAAGTGCTGAGGTGTATATATTCCTCTACCCTCAGTTTTCCGAGTTTTTCACTGGCATTTCATACGGCTTCCACGACAGCTAAATAAAGGAAATATTACCATGTCATATAGCTCGGATTCATTTTCTTTATTCACCTTTGTTACATTGATTGAACACTGATTTATTTATACCATTTCGTGTTCTTTGAAAATATATTACAACAATTTCTACAGACACATTTCAATCATCTTAATTTAACAAAATTAGATATTTTAAAAATTATTGTGCATTATAAAAATAATATAAATTATAAAGAAATATCACGGCATATTACCCATTTCTGGGTGTGCCTATCTGCTTTGTACACATATTTCGGTAATGATGATGACATATATGAATCGTGCGGGCGTTTACCAGGCGTCACCACACTGGCACTCATTGCTGGGGCGGAGAGTGTACCACAGGGGTCACTTTTGTGCCATTTAAAATTCGAAATATTTGGCGTCAGTCGGGATCGAACCCGGTTCCCTAGATTAGCGACCAGACTTTCAAACACACGACACGGAATCCCATAAAATTTAAATGTATAAATTAATTATTTCTATATTATATAATAAGTAATAATTATAATAATTAGTATATTTTTATATGTGAGATTATAGTAGTCATTAATCACGAAGATGATGTTTGTGTCACGAGCCGTAGGCGAGTAACGTATATCATCGGAGTGAATAATGTCCATAATCCCGAATATAGTACTACACTTTTTCTACTCCTGCAAATATGAAAATAACTTAGAAACAACTTTACAAATTCACAATTTATTATATCAATAGTTGTCAAACAGAAACATTAAATTGATTTTTACCTTCCGTCACCTCTTTAGGTAAGGTATTGTCTTTGGTCAAAAAATTCGGTGGTGAGTTTTTAATGAATAAGAACGTTTTAGGGTCCCTAGGATACAATTTTACTAGTTTTACGATGATGTGTTTATCTGTGTGTGACAATAACTTCAATACTACAATTTTTAAAATTATAATTCATTCGTATTCCTCTTCTTTACATCCATATGAAGAACTGATTAGATTTGGGTTATAATTGGCCAACCGAAAGTTTTCTTATTTGAAGTTCTTAACAGTTTTTTTTTTTTTTTTGAAAAACGAAGTTAAATATCATTTTTTGACATTTTATGTGACTATCAATATGAAAGACTATCTTATTGTCTATATGGTTTAATTATACATTTTCCTTCATATTCTTCCTAGAGTTAAAGAATTATGAAGAGATTAGCTTTCATAAATCAGTCAGCTTTGCTATATAGGGTGCATGGGGGCAAGTGCCCTCGACAAAATAATTTGTCGAGTGCAAAAGTATAGATTTGCACCCGACAAAAATTTGAACTGTTAAAACATTTTATTTCATGAGGTAATAAAAATTTCTGGATTGCAGTCACAAAATTTTATTTTAAATTCTCGGGTCGACCGGTTTCGAGCTCCACATGAGCCTTCCTCAGGAGCTGAACAGTATTTACAACACATTACAATTTAATAATCAGAAATAACAAAAATTATAAATTACTTACATGAGAATTAAGAAAATTTTAGATACATGGCAAAAAAATGAAAACGTAAGTGCAACATAAAGCACATGGATTTCGTCAAAAGATAAAAAAATAAATAAAATAAATTATATAAAACTTTTATAAAAACTAAGAACAAATGTTCTACGTGAACCACACCCATGGAACTACTTAAGTAAAGTATTAGCAAGTTAAGACACTTACTAAAGTCAAGGTTTTGTAAGTAATTTATAATTTTTGTTATTTCTGATTATTAAATTGTAATGTGTTCAGCTCCTGAGGAAGGCTCATGTGGAGCTCGAAACCGGTCGACCCGAGAATTTAAAATAAAATTTTGTGACTGCATTCCAGAAATTTTTATTACCTCATCAATATATCCAGTCAAGGAACTTTTTCTATCATTTTATTTCATATTTATATTATTGTTATGCATCTCAATTTTTATTCATTACTAATTGTTCATTAATATAATTCCGTGTTATACATTATTAAAATTATTTCAACGTTTCGGCACCATTAATTGATGCCGTCTTCAGGGAAAATAACAAATAAATTACGAGACAAAAGCAAAAACAAGTTTTTTCTTTGTTATTGCTTTTGTCTCGTTGTAATTTATTTGTCATTTTCCCTGAAGAAGACATCAGTTAATGGTACCGAAACGTTGGAACTAATAAAATATTACAGAACGAAAACTAAATTATTCCTAGTATAAAATTCTACATCTAAAGCAATAGTAATGGAATTGATACTAAGCATTTGTTAATTATTTTGTCCCAATTTATAGCTCCATCGTTATTTCTGAGGTGATTTTTGATATTTTCATACTTAATTTTTGCCGTTACAAAGCATGCAATTAATTTTGCTTATTGATGCAAACGCAGAATTTTATGCCCAACAAGTTTTATTTGAAGATTTTTTTCTAAAATAATTAGGCAAGCATCAAATGTTAAAGTCGTATTTTGGGCTGTGCCCGGTTACCATCTTATGTATAATCTCAATTTTTTGTTCAGCGAGTGCACCCGACAAAATTTTTCAAAGTCGGCGACTATCGATTTGTACAAAATACGTAGAGTATACGGAAGGTATAGTATTCTTCACGAAAGAATGTCGTTGCGCAATGAAAAGTGCATGATTATGATTCTTTACGACATACATAAATGAAATAGTCTCTTTCATTTATTAACAGATTTTATAACCTGTGTAGCAAAAGGAAACTATAGTTGTATCAGTGTTCTCTACTATAAATGAACTTTAGATGAAGAATCATTAAATTTTCTGTAATTTTTATTTGAAAACCGAATTTCTAACAGTTCAAACGATACGTGTTTTTTTAACTTTGGCATCAAAAAAACTATTTTTCTATGTTATAGCCCTATGACCCGTTTTAAAATTTACACCCTGTATATACAGTGTGTCCCATTTAGAGGTGCCACCATTGGAATTTCGAGAACTATAAGAGATACGATGTCGGTTAAATCGAACTTTTAGTGCGCCTTTGGGAGGCCATCTCAGATGTGCTTTTGTTTTTCCAAAAATTCTCATAGGGCACTAGATAATGACGAAAAACTGATTATTGTTGATTTTTTCTTTTTCAAATAACTTCTAAACTATTGGTAATTGAGAAAAACGTTTCAAATATAAAAGATAGATATTTTTATTAACTAACCAGTGGCGTACGAAACAAATTTTTATATCCGTAAATTTTCGAGATATAACACAAACTTATATTTTTTTAAATGGAACTCATCTGATTTCAGTCTCAAAAAAATCATTATTTTTTTCTCTTTTCATTGATGTAAGGGTTATTATGTTTTATATTTGTTTTGCTCTTAAAATTTAATTTTCTCTTTATTTTCCTGAACTTTCTTATTATTTCCCAAAAAAACATTATTATTTTTATTAATTATATTGTATTTGAACGAAATAATTTGTTTTATGCCTTTATTACTTAATATTTTTATTCTAGACTCATAATTACAAATTACACTATAATGTGCCAAGGGCGACCTGATACAAAATATTATAAAAATTAGTTTGATACGAGTTTTGAGCAAAATTTTCTAACGAAATAAATTATTTAAATACAAGGAGTATTTCTAAATAGAAATCTACCAATATTTTCAAAATAATTGTAAATTTAATACAAAATAAGGAAAAAATAATAATTTTGAAGGCAAAACATAATAACCCTTACAACATTGAAAAGAGAAAATAATAGTTATTTTTTGAGACTAAAATCAGATATGGGTTCCATTTAAAAAAATACAAGTTTGTGTAATATCTCGAAAATTTACGGATATAAAAATTTATTTCGTAGGCCACTGATTAGTTAATAAAAATATCTATCTTTTGTATTTGAAACGTTTTTCTCATTTACCAATAGTTTAGAAGTAATTTGAAAAAGAAAAAATCAACAATAATCAGTTTTTCGTCATTATCTAGTGCCCTATGAGTATTTTTGGAAAAACAAAAGCACATCTGAGTTGGCCTCCCAAAGGCGCACAAAAAGTTTCATTTAACCGACATCGTATCTCTTATAGTTCTTGAGATCCCAATGGTGGCACCTCTAAATGGGACACACTGTATATTGCCTCGCATGCAATTGTACGACTCGCTACCGCTTGTCGTGCAAATTTACATGCTCGCCACACAAAGAATCACTTTTACTCCTAATAACACAATATACTATTTTTGGATAGATTAAAGAAAATGTTTAAGACAAATATTGTAGTAGATAGTTTAAGGATTTTATAAATATTTTACTTTCGAAAATCGATGGAGTGGTTATTAAAAAATCATATTTTGAAATTTTTGATCGATCTCCATTTTGTCATATGAAAAAATAAAAAAATAATTATAAATGCCAAATGTTTCAGAGCCGAAAGGTAATTTTGAAAAAAAAAAATTCAATAGTCCTTAAAATAAGAGAGTTATGGCGATTTTTCGAAAAACAAAGGAACTATAATAACTATGAACCGGGGCACCAAATCAAAAATTGGAACTAAGAAAAGTTGTTTTTTAATGAGTTGTAACTACCATTTTCGGGTACATCATCGTGAAAATGTTAAAATCAGATTCTAGGGACCTTAAAACGTGGTCATTTATCAAAATCTCGACATGCGATTTTTAGCACGATCCCTATACCTCCCTTACCAACGGTAGCAGGAGGTAATATTTGGAAGAATACTTTTATTGATATGACTGAGCGGTATAAATTTGCATTGTCTGCTAAACAAAATAAAATGTAATTTTAGTTTATTTCTAGTTAGTTTATTTTAGTTAAGCAAACTCTACCTGGTGGGCAAAATTTGAACTGAAAATATGTCCAAAACGTGGTCCAAAATATATTCTTTCCTCTGCTTCACAGAAATTTTCTAGAGTTTTAAACTTTTTTCAAAATGCGTAAAATTCAGTGTGTCGGTGACAGAATTACAGCTCGTACAGTGTTGTGAAGTCACATCACTGATCTTTTATGGCGGGAAAAGTTAATTTGAATCGCCAATTAAATTTAAATTTTGTAATTTGCATCTTTTGCACAGGTAATGTCGAAAGTGCTGCCATCTTCTTATGATACGGTTAGTCGGTTTGTCTGTTTTGACGTTTTGTGTGTGTTCACATTGCTCCTTGCAATTTTTTAATATTTTTTTCATTTCTTATAAAAATTCAACAATAACATCCATTTTCTGAAGTTGTATACAATAAGGAATATAATATGACGACGGATAATCGAGCAGATGAGATATTAAAAGGTTTTCAAGTGTATCCTTTTGTTGACATTAAACATCTTAGGAAATTGATTAGCTGTTGTTCGAATTATTTATTTAATTCCTTAATGGACGCTTAGTAATTGGATTTGTTTACGTGATGCTGATGGTGGCAAAGTTTTCTGGCAAGGAGCAGATGATTTATCAATAGCAGATGTAGAACACGAAGCGCGGGTACCTAAAAAGATTTTAAAATGTAGGGCTGTATCAAGAGAATTTAACTTTAGTTCTAAAGAACCAATGGAAAAATTCAGATTAGAACAGGTAAGTAATATAATATTAGTTATAGATGATCTTTTAATTGTATATTTCTTTCTAGAAAGTATTATTCAAAGGTAGATGTTTGGAGGAATGGTTTTTTGAGTTTGGTTTTGTAATGCCTATGTCAACAAATACTTGGCAAAGTGTTATGGAAGCTGCACCTGAATCTCAAATGATGCCTGCGTCTGTTTTAAAGTAATTTATTTGGATAAAACACCTTATGTAGTACTTTATTAACATTCTGATTATTTTCAGTGGCAATGTAGTTATCGAAACAAAATTTTACGACGATGATTTATTAATTTCTACCTCACGAGTTCGCCTTTTTTATGTGTAATCGGCCTCAACAAAGTATTTATTTGCATTTATCAAATCTGGCATCGTAAAGTGCACCAATGAATTTACTAGTTTGTACAAGGGACCAAAGGTTTTCTAGTGATTCTTTTGAGACTTTTATTTATTTACGACTATATACCGTCCTGTAGGTAATTTTATAATACAACGAATAACGTACTTCTTTTAATATCTATCTACCGGCATATCAAAATTTTAAACGTTTGCTGTAAATTTTGATAAATATTTAACGATTAAATTAAATGCTGAATAAAGGCTAATATTATTTAGTTTTAATGTCTTAATACAGGTGTCCTAGATAACTTATCCAATATGGGGATCTCGAGAACTGTTAAGAGATCCGAAGTTGGTTAAATTAGACAAAAGTTGCTCTATTAGGAGGCCATTTTAATGGTGTTTTGTTATTCAAGAAAAAATGCATAGGTTAGGTTAGGATGTAGGCGAAAATGTAAATTTCGCAGTTTTTAATTTTTCCGAATGTCTTCCAACTGTGAAATAATACTGGATTTTGGTTTGCACATTTTTGGGGCACTTTTTTTATCTTCTTTCAAGTGGTGATGCTCAAATATTTTATCACTATTGGATTTCGAATTGTGATGTCCAAGTTATAGTTTTTATATGGGTGCCATATTGGAAAATTACACTAAAAAGATATTTTTATTTTAGTATTTTAATGGTGTATAATATGTCTATGTTCATTTGTTATGTGATAAAAATATTTGAGCATCACCATTTGAAAGAAAATAAAAAAGTGCCATAAAGATGTGCCAACCAAAATCCAGTATTATTTTGCATTTGGAAGATATTCAGAAAAATTAAAAACTGCGAAATTTACATTTTCACGTATATCTAGTGACCTATGCATTTTTTCTCAAATAAGGAAACACCATCAAAATGGCCTCCTAAGGGGGCAACTTCTAATTTAACCGACTTCGTATCTCTTATGGCTAGTTGCACATCTTAGGCCCAGTTGCATAAAACATTGTTAACTTTGACAAGGTTCATTTTCCAATGTATTTTTGATACGTATCCATGGTTACAATGTGTAGTTAACCACATGATCAGCTAACAACGCTCTATGCAACTGACCCTTATAGTTAATGTCTGAACTACAGGTTAACAAAAAAAAGTGCATGTCGAATTTTTAACAGTAATACTTAACAACCCATTTGACATTTCGTTTCGATACGATATTGTCAATTTAACCAACGGTTAATAATTTATAAGCTGTGCAACTGGCCATTATAGTTCTCGAGATCCCCATGTTGGACAAGTTATCTAGTACATTCTTTATATTGTAATTATTCACTAAATCTTATACTAATTATAAGGAAAAGTTGCAAAAACGGAGTTATTGACTGTACAGTAATGTTAATTCCTAGTTTTAAGATTTTTAGAACTTATATTGTTAATGCTTTAAAACGCACATTAAAATGCAAACGAAGAAATATACAATAAATTTTTATTGATTATTATTAATAGAATTAGAGATCCTTCACTCTTTTTGAAATAAATATTTAGGTCAAAAAAAGCGCTTGCGTTAGTGGGCGGTTCAAGATGGCTGCCAAGACCGTTGACATTTTGCACATAACTTGAAAACTTTAAATATTCGCTTAGTTTTTAAATGAATCGTGTAAATTCGTAATAAATACGTAACTGTAGTTTATAATATACTTTATATTCGGAAAGTAACCACGAATCATCGCTAAGATAACTCGAAAATGGATACACAAGATCTTCCAGAAGTGACAAAAAATCCATTGCTGTGTCCTATGTGTCATGATTATTTCACAGAGCCTTGTCTTCTGCAATGCTATCACACATTCTGTGGCCGATGTCTTCGGGGGAGAGACCAGGACGGGAGAATTGTGTGCCCTCTTTGTGGGTGAGTGCCACCTCTTACTATTATTTACTTTTGTCAAGATCTTAATCAATATTCTACTTGTAAACATTCAACTCTTGCATGAATATTTGCTACTTGTATGTTATCACATGCATGTTATGCACCAATTATATTATCCTTGAATCCTTGAAGAAATCCTGTGTTCCTGAAGGAAATTTCAATGGTACAAATGTTCCTAGGGCCCCTGGAATCATACTACCAGAAGCTTTGCAACGTACAATTTCTCTGTCACTTCATCCATCCCTAGAAAACATTACGTTTAGGTAAACAAATTCATTGTCATTAGTCGTACGTAAATCATCTATCCTTTACACCAGTAATTTGAGGCTTGTAATATTTTTAATAATATTATTATGGCTTGGTAGTTTAATATCTGTATACATATTAATTTTGTGAGGAAATGAATGAAACTATATTGTTTTTAGGCAATATACGGCTCTGAAAGACGGTTCAGTATTGCCTCCTGCAGATAATTTGATGTGCCAGCTTCTGGAAATCGCAAACAGCGAAAATCCACCATGTGCAAATTGCGACAAACGGGATCGCTCCAATATGCACTACTGCAATACTTGCGGTGCCTTTTTCATAACTTAACTTTTTATTAATGTTTTCTTGAGTTAATCATCTACTTTCACTCTCTGTTTTAAGTTAATAGGTTGGTTTTTATATTCTTTTATCATATTTTATTATGTAAAGGTAGTTTTCAAATATTTTCAATTTATTTATTATCTTTCATATTATTCACAAGGCGTGGCTAAGTTAATTATTGAAAAATTAGTCACTCCTTTTAGGATTTGCGTAAAATAATATAAAAATATTTTTTAGGACAAGCCCTTTGCTCTCACTGCCGAGAAAACACCCATCGAGCAAAAATGTTCGCATCACACGAGATTATGCATATGTCCAAATGTATACGAGAACCCAGAAGGGTAAATTATTATTAATATATAAATATTATTGCACCCTTTTCTTGAATTAAGTGAGGGAGCTTTGTATCATACAAATTGAATATAGGCAGTGAAACTATAATACATGTTGCGGAGTTCTTTAGAGACTTAAGACTGAAAACAATAACGACTTTAACAACAAGTAAAATATGGAGTTAACGAGTTACCGTTAGGCTATTCCATCATTTTTTTTTTTTTATAATTTTATCTAAAGTAAAACTAGTGAAAATGAGTATGAGTTTCTATCCCACTGTTTTTTTTTTGCGGAGCTAAATGCTCGGTTAAATGTTCTTGAAATGTATATTTCTAAATTACATACTTATAAAAAAATAAATTTATATTACAACACTGTATAAGTCTAATTGCAACATTACAAGTGCATTAAATGATTAAGTTTATACATACAAGAAATTTATATTCAAAAAATACATCAAAATTGTTTAGAATAGTAGTGGCGCGAATGATGCCAACTGTTCATCTATTTGAAACTGTTTACTTCCATTTGTTAAACACCTGACAGGCGGTCTTTCAGGCACCAATCAAAATCATTCATATTCGCAACGTCACACAAAAGTCCCCTTATTTTCGAAGTATTTTAATATCATTTTTTTTTTTATTAATATTCATTATTAAATATATACTTTAGCTTGTTTTTTACTTTTTTCGCTTAATTCTACTGAACTGGAATAGCCTATTTATATAACTTCGGAATCTTTCTGGATATAAGGATTTTTTGTAGCATTAGTGAAAAAAAAAAAAAATGTAAATGAGTTTGAAATACACTACGTGTTATATCTTTGTCAAAAGCAGTCATCTTATCAAGTATCTTCTGTTTGTCAAGTAACGCATAGAATTCGTGTTCGCTAATATCTATACACTCCTCAGAACTTATAATAATTGTTTTCAGTGCCCTCAACACGGCGAGCAATTCATTATGTACTCTCCGGTTCAACATTCCATGCTTTGCGTTAACTGTTTCCGCGATACGCCATCCGAAATCCGTGCCCAGTGTGTGGATATGGATACAGCTCATGCACAAGCCACCAAGAGATTAGAAAGAGGCCAGTCCGCTATTTTAGACTTACAAAGTTCCGTAAGAGACGGCCTCATAGCTTTAAAAGGCTTGCTTGATGAGCTGCGGCGTAACATGGAATCGGAGAAACACACAATTAATACTTTTTGTCAGGGGATGCAAGAAGCGATGGCGAAAACTCACGCGGCGATGATTATGGAAGTGCAGAGACAGTTTGAGAGCAAAGAAAGAACTTTTCGGTAAAAATATTCATAAATATGCATCAATTTATAATTTAGTATTTGAAAGGAATGATTTGGTGACTGAGTACAATGTGTCGGTCGATGGAATCAGACTAGAACAGGTGAATGAGTCTTGGATTGAAAAATGTTCGGTTAACTGTGTATAATGGTGTACTTGTACCTAATTTGCTAAATGGAAATGAATATTGGGTATTTATGAAAAAGCACAAGAGAATGACGCGTAGAAATGAGGTTTATGTGTGATATGTGTTGATTAGATGATATCGAGTGAGGAATAACTTTGTGTATAATGAATGTATGATTATGAAGAATAAGATGACTCAATCATCAAATTGTGAGTGAACTTTTAATTAAATGAATATGATGATGAGATTTAACATTATCAGTTATCACGAAAAATGTTTCAAATAAAATTGTAACAATATTATACAGGCCGAGTCTGGGAAGATGCCCTCCCCCTCTCTTTAACTTGGCTTATATAAAAGTTTCATTATTTTAAATAAACTATTTGATGGCAGGTATAGATATTATTTATAGTCATGTTTACAAGATACGACTTATTGGAAAAAATCGAGAAAAATAAGATAATTGAGAAATAATTTTTATTCATTAAATATTGTAGGTGGGTATGTGAAAATAAACAAAATGTAACAATGGTCGCGTTCAGCACCTCTCATCGCTGGCATCGCTGACCTCCGAAGTTTGACGAACACAATGAATGGACGAATGTAATTGGTCCAGCAATTGCATTCGGCTAGCGCTGCCGGGTTGCTGAACGCGCCCAAAGTTATACAACTAAAAGAACAAATTCGGCAATAAAAACGACTTAAAATAAATGATGTTTTAGCTTGTTAAATTGTATAACCGCCACCTTGAGTATTTAAATAAAAATCTCAATTAGCCAAAGCGAGAGAAAAGGAAAATTAACATTTATTATAAATTCTTCCAAACAACTAAATATTTACTATACTATACTGTTATGTAGCTTCTCGAGTGTAAATTTAAGAGAACCTGAAAAAAAAAACGCAGGAAATAAATTTTAAACAATAAAGTAAGATTATAAATTCTTTTTGTGACAATGACAAATGCCAACTACAACAATCAACACAAGATAAAAACCTTTCTGACACTCCAGATGGTAGATATAACAATAACCTTTAATTCTGTTCGCAGAACCCAAAAATTTTCAATCAATGTGAAACAGTTTCAAATTACGCACGAGTACTGAAAAAGTGGCAATTAGTTGCATATTTTGTTGTGCAAACAAACTTATTGGTTGCGTCCCTAATTTTCTATAAAATTTCTCATTTTGTTCTCTTTTCGGTGATATAAGGGTTAGTTTGTTTTGTATTTGAACATAAAAGAAAACAATGATATAGAGGGGAAAGAAGAATGTCGTTTCGTGGGAATAGCGAATAGAGAACGAAAAAAATACAATTCTTCTTAATCATTTTTACTTCGACCTAGATTGCGAAACAACTTTTGTATAAATATGAATATGGAGGAGACGAGTTGAAAATAATGGACCGAATTCAGCACTCTTAACTAAAGAAGGTTATGTAGTAATGCGTTAATAAGAAAAATTTGCAAGCTGTTTCCATAGTTACTAGAGACGATCACTATACTAGTGAAGAGTGCTGAATTCGGCCCAATTTATTTAGATAGGAAAGTTTTGCGAATGATGATTATTATATGATTTTGAGTTTCTACCAACCCATATTTAGAAAAATGGCGTAATATGAATAAATATTTATTTTTTCGTTTTCAGGGCACAGTTAGTTGCTCTAGGAACAGTAATGCCGGTTCTACAATTACATCTAGTTCTATGCGCAACTTTTCAAACTTCGGCAAATAAATATCAATTTTTGGAATTGTGTCCAGCTTTACTAGAAAGATTGGCTAGTGTTGGACAACTTAGTCAGCCAGTGAGGTAAATATTTAACTGAATAATTTAGCATAAAGTAAATAAAAGGTTTATGTTTTATAGGCCATTACAATCAGCACTTATAAAAACAAATTATCGAAGTGAATTTGCGCAATGTTTAGAACCGTGGGTTGGGAAAACTACTGTGGGGCAAGGACAACATGGCACAGAACAAGGTGGTATGTCACAAAAAATAGTAACCAATAATTTTTAGACCGTACGAGTAAGTTAATTCATATTTATAACCGTAAATACGTACAAATATATTTTAATAGAATAAATGTATCATTGGTTATCGCACCTTTTTTTACAATGTGTGAGATAGTAGTTTCAAATTTTGAATGCAAACCTATTTAAGAGGGTATCTCAGCTTGATAATTTTTGAGTTACTCATATATCTTTATATGAACATAATTATGTATAAAGAAATTAAGTTTCGGAAATATATTCACAAAATATGTGCATCAGCATATGAAAAGACTTTCTCAGTCTTTGTTTAAATCCCAGTTTCTAGTGAAACATCCAAAAGACAGTATTATATTCAAAATCTAGTGAAACATCCAAAAGACAGTATTATATTCAAAAGTTACACCAGAGTGCGAGTAGCCACGTAACTTGAACGACCTTAAAATACTGAAAATTAACTGATGTGTAAAGTACCAACAAACGATTTTAGTATTGGAACAAATTCGCAACAGAAAATTGATGTAGGTCTTTATGGGTCAACTTTTTGAGACAACTTTAATAGGCACCACAGGAATTTTCGATCGACTTTTGTTTTTGAGTTACAGGCTAACACTTGTTTTTCGCTTAATTTGAAAATACCTCATATCTCGCTTATTACGAGAGATAAAGAAGAAATGTTTAGATATTTTTTATACAGTTTTCTACGTACATGATGTATTGACTATCCAGCGAATCAAGCGGTTTACTTCATCGTTAAGGGATTTTTGAAATTTTATTTATTTTTTTAAATATATTTTATTAACGGTATTTTATTAGTTTTTTATTATTATGTATTTGACACCTTTAATAGAAATAATTATATTTGGATATATTATTAAGTAAAATTTTGTAAATTTTTGCAAAATGACGTTTGATTATATTTTTTTAATATTGGTAATTCTGAATATGTATATTACTAAATATTGTATGTCTATATTATACTTTTCAACTTGTATTGTGATTTCATTTTGTTTTTGGTTTCGTTGTTCATTGACAAAATGTCAAATGCTCTGTCATGTCAAATTCAAGAGCTTGTAGTTAATTTATTGACTTATTTTGAAAATGAAAAATAGATTGGTGGGCTCTTTACTTTCACTGAATTGTAATATTGAGGTAATATTTCGTTCTATTTGTTAGTAATAATTTGAAAATTAAATCTATATGTACAGCGTGTGGCAAACGCTATACACAATGTACAGAAACAGTGACAAAGAAAGATATATATCTTTCCTAGTCTATGGGTATGCAGTATTCTGTATTTTTATAAGGTCTCACATAATACTAGATAGTTTGTTGCATATATGTACTACAAGAATGAAATATTTATAACGGCGTAAGCAGTAGAATATTTTAAATAAAATTGGATTTAGCTGGAAAAAAATTATACCAGACGTGTTACCTTTTTAAGAAAGATTTGTATTTATGAAGGTAACCCACAGATCATATTTTAATCCGTTTTACATGCTCATATAAACTTTTTAACATATGAGGTCATTGTCTCTAGTGATATTGTATTTATGACGTAAACCGCTTGATTCGCTGGATGATCCATAATTAGATTTTTTCAATAAATAATAATAATAATAATATATCATCACGGCATATTACCCATTTCTGGGTGTGCCATTATCTACAACACATGTAGACATCGGTAATGATGACGATATATTTTACCGTGTGGGCGCTTACCAGGCGCCACCTCACGGGCACTCATAGCTGGCGTGGAGAGTGCACCACATGGGTCACTTTTGTGCCATTGAAAATTGGAAATATTTGGCATCTGTCGGGATCGAACCCGGTTCCCCCAGGTTCGCGACCAGACACTTAGGCACGCGGCCACGGGACTTATTAATTCTCGAGATATAGTACAAACATCGTATTTTTTAAATGGGAACATAGGTTGAAAATAGTCTCATCTTTTTACTTATTTTATAAACTTTTCACGATGTATAACAAGTCTACATTGACGTGTTGTAACACTCGCTTACACTATAGCTATTTAAATAGCTTTTTAAATCAGTAAAATAAAAGCGAATATATATATATATATATACGAAAATATACATGTATCGCGAGCGTAAAGTTATAAAAACTAGTAAAATGTTGTTCGTAGGGTATCGCTCAATAGCAGCTGTAGACACGTGTTTCGCTCTTATTAGAGCTCATCAGTACAGCATAGCTAGTTAATAGATGGACATTAACTAGAGGTAGTAATTACAAAACCGACAAATTGTAACAGCACTAGTAAGCAGCCAAATACACATTTGTTGCTTCGGTCAGCATTTCCACGGATTTGTGGATAAATACAGCGTCGCAGCGAAAGAGCGAAACACGTGTCTACAGCTGCTATTGAGCGATACCCTACGAACAACATTTTATATATATATATATATTTATATATATATATATATATATATATATATATATATATATATATATATATATATATATATATATTAAATTCATAGATTTCTGTAATTGTTCGTTTTAGGCTCTCGGGTGTACGAATCCGCCGACAAGAAACCATCCAAGCCGAAACTAGACCAAGACTCTCCATTTGCTATACACTGCCGTTCGTTCGAAGCAACTCTTCGTGAACTTTCTCAGCAACTCTGTGGCGTGAAGGAACGTGTAGGTGAGCTTCACCGAGATATCACTGCTTTGAGGAAGGCTCAGTTGCCGCCACTCACAATCCGATACGAGTGTGTGACAAGAGATTGTGCTGTTCTGGATGAAAGTCTGGACAGACAGCAACAAGAACTGGAAAGACTATCTGGAGTCTTCACATCTTCGTGGGAGGAGCAACTTTGGAGATTGAGAGTTGAACAAGAGGTAAATAACGGGGAAAGCTTGAAACTTTTATTTTAAATCAACAATTGGTTAAGTAGTAATTAGTTTATTGCACGATGAAATAATTCAGTCATACTTTTTACCATATTTTAACATAGAAACCCATTATTGGCTGTACCAATTTGCTTTACACAAATTTCGGTAATGCCATAATATTTATTATATCTCATTTAATTAGTCGCGCAACTAAAGCTCTGGGAACTGTTTAGATTATTTATTTCATAAATACATTACAAGCAAGACCCAAATAGTATGATTAACAGATACATATTGCTCATTTCGCTAAACAATGGGCCCATAAACCATAACAAAAAATAATAAAATGTACACTTTATCTTTAAAGTATTACTCAATAAATAACGATTAAGATAAAAAAAAAACAATTTTTTAATAATTACTTTGCGAGATATTTGAATTTATTTCCAGGGCCACAGATGACGTCACACTATTACTATTGGTACCTTTCTCGCGCAGCCTACTACAAAAACTGGTGTGAGAAAGATAGCTATAGGTTTCTTTAAAAATCAAATGCAGTTATACAAAAAACAATGAGGTCATGCAAAAAAAAATAATTCACCTTTTTTCTGTTTAAATCGAAGAAGGATAGTCTAATTTATCGTTCAGTATGATTAAATTATTTTTTATTTACATTTTTTGTTGTATAAAATCGTTTTAAAGTATGATATTTTTAAAAAGTTGCAAAAAAAAGTTCAAACAGCCATTTTATATGGACACAATTTCTAAAAGAAAAATATATATATAAGCTATAAATTGAGGATTACATATCTGAATATGCTATAATATATTAATATAACATCGTTCTATTTATTTTTATAAATATAATTTTCATTTGGCGTGAAGTTATATACACGTTACATCAACTGTTTCTTTCACTTTTGTATTGAGATTAGATGGTAGAAGGTTATAAACGCATGTGAGACATTGAATATATTGCAGAATATTATTTTATTCTTTATTTTGGCACGAAACAACTTTCCATCGACATGTTTACTTTCATAAATTTCAGGTTATCTTTAAATGTCACTTTGACGTTTAGATCAGTGTGAAAGTGAAAATCAAAATGGTCGTGCCTCTCACTTTGTGACGTCATTGGACAAGGGACGAAGCGGGGGTCTAGCAGCCTCATTTTAAAGAATGTCATTTTTTATTACAATTTTTTCATGATTAAAGATCGATTTGAGGAAAAATAAAAAATACGGGTTTATTATTTTTCATTACTCTATCAATAGGGCTGTTGCAAGAATTTTTATATGACTTTTAAGTATTAAATTTTAAAAGATATTGTTCTTTAAAGACCCTCAAATTTAAAAATATCACGAAATATCCTTTAGATATTTTACAATTAATTTTTGAAATTTGGATAAAATTTTGAATAAGTCACGTGATCTGAAACAGAATGTGACGTCAGAACACATACATCTTCATCGGTTCTAATTGGTCCGTTTATGTAAATTTTTTTGTGTTTGGTCAAAGTTGTCAAACAAATGTCAAATTTTTAAGATTGGTTCAAGTTGTATAATATGTAGGTAATAAAAAGTTCAAAATAAAATGAGTAAATTATGATATTGTATTGTGCTTTCTTACAAAAATACTGTTAGGAACAAACCTACTATAGAGTTTATAAATTTGTCAAAAGATGCGGTGGAAAGAAAATTATGTGTTTTCGTGTTTTCATGTTTGTGAAGATCATTTCAACTTTCATCCACCTTCAAGTTAACAGTATATTTTTGTTGCTTCACTTAATGTTCAGGGCAAGCTTTACATCTACTATACAGATATTTTTTCTCGACATAGATCTGCATATCCTATAGCAGATTCAATGTAAGAATCATAACCAGAACCTTAAAGTAAAATATATTATCAATTTATAAAGTAAATTCAGTTCTTATATTTTATTTTATCTCAGATCTTTAACACCCCTTATTTCGGTAGCAATAAAACAATCATTCTCTGATATAAATTCCGCCACTATCCAGCTACTGACCTTCGGTAAATTGTCCGACTTAGCTTGAGTGTAATTATTATTCATTTACAATGAGCAATGTCAGCGTCAAATGTCAAATTAAAAGATTTTTTATTAACATGTGACAAACTGTAAGCCTACGTTTATTTATGTAAATAATATGAATAAACCTAGGTGATGGAAAAACTATTTTCCTATTGGCTATTAATGATGTAATGTATGTGCTTCTACGTCACAGGAGTGGGGGGTAGTTTTTCAGGACGCCAATCTTTTTATTTAATTATTTCCACAAATAACAGCAAATTATTAAAATAAAAATTATTACTAAGAAAATTATTGCATAAACTTTCATTTAAAATAGTTTTTGAAAAATGTGAAACAGGCTCATTAAAGTTATAAAAAAAAGTCGTGCATGACCTCATTATGACTTTTTGATATCACGAATTGCTTCAAAATTAAACGAACTTTCATTTAAAAATATTTTTAAAAAATGGTTTATGGACCCATTGTGACATAAATTCAATAATATTATTAAAATTAAATTATCTTTTGACTACAAATTAACATTAGAATCTAAATTTAAGACAATTCAAGAAAGTTTGTCAATTTACATATGGTACATAAATTTGAAATATGAATTATTAATTTATTTATTATTATTTATATATTTCATTTAAATTTTTGGACAAGCTATTAATTAAAGAATGCTGACCATATATAGTACGAATATAGTTATTTATGCAACAAGAGTAAAAAGTATAGTTTTATTTCACGAATAGGAAAGTTTGGTCGAACTAGATACGGATAGTGGACGACGTTATTTCCCCGATCATCATCCTTTGTTTCTATGTCATCGCCATGTGTGTTGCATAGTCGCAGGGCTTCCATGATTTTTTCTTTTGAGTAAAACACATTTCCACCACTTGCATGATCTTTTCAATTTATTTTTAATGCATTTTATATGAAAATATAGCTGCCATCAATGGGGTCATTCTACATTTTCTGATTTATTATTTTCTTGACAAAACAGGTCAAATTAAATATGTAGGTGTATGTTTTACACCTTACAAGTCTTTAGAATCAGAAATATGATTTTTTAAAAGTTGCGTTTAATTTCAAATATTTCAACGGCTGAGGACACAGTTTCACGGATATGCAGTCAAGTTCTACCGGTTTAGTTTGGAATGGGGAAGTTTAGCATGGTAAAAATTCTACATACTATTTTCTCACAAATATAACACAAATGACTGCTGAAATTGAAATTAAAAATTAAAATTATTGGTCCATTTATTTATAATTAATATTTTCTGAGTAAACTGTAAGTACGTCACTAGTCAGTTATGCGTAAACTCAGACAGAACGGTGAAATCGAACCACTTGAACGTAGGTCGTAACAACACCTCAGTGTCAAGGCTGGTAACCGCAACCGCGTGCGTTAGTGTATAAATCAACATACGTCGCGCCAAGCCTCTACCGACGTCATCACAGCTTCAAATCGGCTTTTCCGAAAAATCTGGGCATTTTTTTAAAAAATAAAACATGTTACATCATTTTTCAAGTCATTTCCCATGGAATAAAAAAATAAAAAAAAATCGCTAAACTTCACCATTATGACTGTTTAGTACTTTGAAAGAAATAGAAAGTAATAATAATCTTCTCCCCTGATCTTCTCTCATATATTTTGCTGTCAGCTGTCACAATTTTAGGTTAGATTACTGTTTCATGTTATAAAGCGTAAATGAGTATGTGTGTGAGAGAGAATGGGGTCATTTAAAAAAAAATAATTGTCGTTTTTTTTTTTATAAAATCATGAAATCCATCTCATTTAATAAATATAGAAATAGAAAATAAGTTGAAATATGCGACTTTTCATTCATAAATTTGCTAATAAACTTTCGCGCTTTTAAACACGGGGTAAATTTGTGACGACACAAATTCATACTCATACAAAGACAATTCTCTCTCACACACACACGCTTCAGAACATGAAACAGTAACCTA
This sequence comes from Ophonus ardosiacus, assembly GCA_943142095.1. Taxonomy (NCBI): domain Eukaryota; kingdom Metazoa; phylum Arthropoda; class Insecta; order Coleoptera; family Carabidae; genus Ophonus; species Ophonus ardosiacus. The sequence continues at coordinate 19,804,014 of OW964837.1, forward strand.
ACCTAAAAGTGTGACAGCTGATAGCAAAATATACAAGAGAGAAGATTATTATTACTTTCTATTTCTTTAAAAGTATTAGTGCAGTATAAGGTATGTAAATAAACCATTTATTTAAATAAATACCAAACCAAATAATCATAGTTGTAAATTAAACCGGTAGAGCTCGACTGTCGTATCCGTGAATATGTGTCGTCAGCCGTTGAAATATTTGAAATTAAACGCAACTTTTAAAAAAATCATATCTCTGATTTTAAAGACTTGTAAGATGTAAAACATACACATACATGTTTAATTTGACCCATTTTTTCAAGAAAAAAATAAATCAGAAAATGTGAAATGACCCCAACTGTGTCGTCACAAATTTAGTCCGTGTTTAAAAGCGCGAAAGTTTATTAGCAAATATCGCATATTTCAAATCATTTTCTATTACTATGTTTATTAAATGAGACGGATTTCATGATCTTATAAAAAAAATAGACATTTTTTTTTTAATGACCCCATGTCGCTACTGGGTCGAACTAATCAGCGTTTAACTAATGATACTAAACTGGTAGGCGAAAAAGTGCAAGATACGCATTTAAGATACAGACGTGATACAAATCGGGCTGCCTTGTCATCAGACGGTTGTATCATGACCGCCCATCAATTTGCATAGGTACGCCAAACCGATACTAATGTATACCTAGCTTTAGTGGGCGGCATTGCTTATCTTCTCAGGTTACGCTCGTTATTGAGATTTGAGCGCTATTTGGTTCGTTTATTCAGCTGAGCAAATCGAGATACTCTGATTTATGAATATAAGTAAATGTCATCAAGTACCAACCTTCTAAAACAAAAAAAAAATACTTATTGAAATGAAAGTTCTTTCAATACGCAATAGACCATATTACCAATTTTTGCGCCTCTAGTGGCAGTCATATAAACTGTAAAATTAAGTGCCACGGTAGCCAACTGTTTTTATTTCTAAATTTAAGTTGGCAATAAAAATTTTAAATGTGACAAATCACAACACCAAAAAGAAGCGAAAGAAGAGAAATCAGGGATTTGTTAACTACTGGATGGAGCGAGTGAATCTTTACCATGTACCCGGCCAGATTGACAGAGATAGTCATACATAATTCCGATTTGTTGTCTTTGTTTCCGTTACTTGTCAAATCTTTTGTTTGACAGGTTTGACAGATTTTAGGTTATTCTTGATATCATCATTGAAATATAATTATTTTAATATATGACAATGGTTCGAAAGTGTTGTGTTGAAAATTATGTATCAAAATATGTGATGAACGCTGCTGTATCATTTTATTAGTAAGTTATGATTAAAATTATAATTTTTTCTAAAAAAAAATTCCTTCTCTTATTGACTTATATTCTTATATGTATTCTAATTTAGCGTTGCATTGGTTGTATTCGTACTTATTTCACGTTTCATGATCAAATATACTTAAACACAATTAATTTTTGACGTGAATTTGACAGATGTGAATATGACAGATATAAATATCAAATTCACTTGTCTAAAGTGGAATTATCTATATCTTTCTCACTCACACTTCCTGTGTTCTCTCTTAATCTAGCCGGGTACACAAGAAATACATATATCGACATACACTTGCTCCATCCAGTAGTTCACAAATCCCTGAGAGAAATAGACAATTAGCCTTTGTTTACATAATTTGAAAAGTATAATTTAAAAGTGAGTATTATTAAGTTGAATATGGTGAATATGTTTTTAAACGTATAATTAATTTTTAGAATGGCGTGGAAAAAATCTTTAAAGGCCGTTTTTTTTTTATTTATTATAATTAATAATTATTTGTAATTCCTACAGTAACTTCGGCTCCAATAACCCACAATGTGTTGTTAGTTGTACACTTTATAAGTGTCTTCCTCCTTTTATTTACAGTTTCTAAAATACATTATGTATACAATTAATAATCAAATCATAAAATTATTTAGAATAATATTGAACTTACCAGTTTTAATTAAAAACTTTCTATATTCACGTTTTAAATTTTTAAAATGATGCCCACATAATTTGCTATATTTTGCAGGTGGCCATAAATTCATTTTATTACAGCCTTTTCGGTTTATAGTTCTTGCAAAATATTTTCTTTCTTTTACATTTTTTGGGAAAAGATGAAATGAAGTTCCTTTATATAGCAATGAATTTAAATTGCAATTAGGAACGGAACAATAACTTCCAGGCATAATATTAAAAAAAAAAAAAACACGCTTACAACACCTCTCAGATTATAAATAGCACTGAAAGTTAGGTTTTAGTTGAGTATATGTGAGTGACGCTTGAAAGCGGAGAATCACAATTTTTAAATAGTCCGCCATTTAAGTACTACAAAATGAAATTATTATTTACATATATTTACTTCAACGATTAAAGTAAAATTTCGTCAGAAACAGTTAAAACACAATTAAATAATTATTATAAAATTTATTTGGTAATTTGATTTTATAAAAAAGATATTTCATGTTGAAAATTGATTTTTTCTCATAAGATAGCATTGGCATTTGAATTCAAGTACTTCCTATATTTGATTCGTCCATTGTAAGCATGCGCAATTGAATTGGTAATATGGTCTATTGGGTTTCGTAATGACTTTATTATGAAAGCAAAATATAAGAAAAATAATTTATATCAGCGTGCAATAGGGGATTCCACTTATAACGAATTTTTATATAAATTATAAACATAATTATTTCTTCCCATAACTGTGTTATTGACGCAAATTTCTTTTTCCGACGACCACTACGAAAAGTACATAAATTCACACGCTAAACTATTACTGAAAGTTGGTCATTGCACATCACTACCAAAGCTGTGGTAAATGAAAGCTCGTTGGCCAATCAGATGCGTCCGCAACTGTGTGATATGATTTTATCACACGCTGCGATCACTGAGCGAACTAACCTAAAAATTTGTATGTAAAAATTTGACAGTTGTAAATAATTTGCTAAATTTACACGGATTAAGAAGGCTGGACCCTGATTTATCAGATTTTAACATAATTTTTGGTGAATTCTGATAGCAATGTTGTAAACATAATGACCGGTAGTATTTACTCAAAATTTTAGTCACCCTGACTAACTAATTACCATGACTACCATTTAGAAATACATTGGGGTGATTAAAAAACAACTGAATTTGTTACTTTAGTCAACGCTTAATCACCCCTGTTTAAGAGTAAATACTACCGGTCAATCTGTTTTAATATTTTTATGAAAATTTTATATTGTTTTATTTCTTGTGGTCGTCGGAAAAATATCGTGTACAACACGTGCTGAAAGGGTATTTCACACTCAAGTGATTTCACATTCGTGTGAAATATCCAACTTTCAGCACTAGTTATACAATATACAGTGAAAGTTCCATTTGCGGACAGCTCCCACAAGCGGACATCTCTCATAACAGGACAGTTTTTCTGGAACCATATTTTTGGGTATCAATTCCTATATAAAACACGCTTTCGTAAGCGCACTCTCTACCGGACGGACACGGACAACACAGTTTTTCCTGACAGGCCCGAAACGCTCTCATGAGCGGACGCGAAACTCCGAAACCGAACATAAACAGCCTCCTCAGTATTTCCTTTCAAGGAAACATGAAACATTAACACAGGGGCTTCCCCTAGTTTACAGAAATGCAATGTTTTACGTGTCCCAGAGATTCATAGTTTGAAACTTGTGTGACAATGGTATCCAGGAAAACGTTTTTTACATTAAGGCAGAAAATGGAGGTGAAAGGTATGTCTATTATAGCATTTTTATTGACCTTGAAGGTCGTTAAAAACCTAAAAAAGTTTACAAAAGATTTTATTGCGTTTGAACATCTAAAAAATATTGAGTCGCATTATCAACATTATTTTTTACGAGAAAATTGTAGAAAGTTGAAGCAGTTAAAAATATCAAGTTTTTTAAAAAATAATCTTTTTCGATATGTTCAAATATGTTGTTTTGTTTTGTGTTCAATCTTAAGTTTTATGTACGTACATATTATTATTATTTTTAGATATTTTTTAACTATTTTGAAGTATGTACATATACATATTCAACAAGTGCATATTTTTCAATAAAAAAAATTATTAATTTTTTCAAATCTTTAGATAGAGCTTTCTTGTAAGCGGACACCTCCCATAAGGGGACAAAAAAGTTGGAACCATCGGTGTCCGCTTATGAGAGCTTTCACTGTACTATTCTATATGTTTTATCACTTTTTTATGAATGCTAAAATATATTACACACTTCTAAAACGCGCAGATTTTTCCGGGCTTGATGACGCAACCGAACCCGGCTCTCTTTTATTGGCCGATACTGTAAGTAGGCGTTCCCAACATCAAACCAGTGACTGCCAGACTGTTTCACTGGTGTATTTGGTTATGGTGGTTATGCGGCTACACGCTATTATTTAACTTAAATGCTAATAAACTATAACTACAGTATACTAAATTTAAGATAACTAAAAGAAAAGAGAATAAGAACAAAATGAAATTTTCAAATATAAACGACATAACCTTAGCACTTAGCCGCACAACATTGACAAATGGTTTAGTTTGGAACCTCTGAACAGCAGCCAAGACAGCAGCTTCTGAGAGAGAAAGCACGATATAATGTCATTGCTCTCCTTCACTGGGTTCGTTTATATTTGCCATTTTTTTTTTCTTCCATAAGAAGCCGAATTTTAGAAAAAGAAAAATTATGGAATTTCTGAATTTAAAAATACTATAACATATAAAAAAATAAAAAAAAATCGTGGAATCCCCCATTCTAAAATGACTTTTAAATTGGTTATCATTCATTCTTGCGATAATTTATTAACTGAAATTATAATTTTTACTACTTCTTCACTTTCTTCGTTGAAAAACGTTTCACTACTCATGTGGCAAATAGTTAAGAATATTTGGATATTCATTTCGTCATATAATGTATGTATTTATGTTGAAAGATTTGTCTTGGGCATAAGAGTGTTTTAATCGTTTTAATGTACAGAGTGCAGATGAATTTGTCTTTGTGACTTGACCATTTGACTCTGGCGAACTCTGAGCACTCTACAAATTTAAAAACGAACGTACCCTCAGAAACATATAAGAGTTTGTAATGTTAAAATGGTAAAAAGATTGATAATTGATAACCTAAAATTCATTATCACTATAGATGTCGTACAGTGTGTCATCCGTAGTAGCATAGGATAAGTCATACGTTGAATATATTTAGGTTTTTAACTGCCAGAGAGCGGACATTTTAACTCTGCGGAACGAGTTGAAGCATTTGAGCACCGTAGCTCTGCAGCTGGAACCGTACATCAAGAGTCTGTCGAGTGCTCAGCCGCAGACAGACGACCAAACTCAACAACATCTGCAGAGCCTGCTGGAGCACATCGGACTACTACAGACGAGCGAAGGTAAGGAAACCGTTTGCTCTATTGCCGGCTGCTTTAAAGTTTGTAACTGATGTTTAAAAACAATCCGAGACTGTATTAATTTCTAACATATCTGTAAATGTTTTCTATTATTATTTGTCTTGGATTGTTAGTCAAGGAATTGTACTACTTACTGCCAACAGAATATATATTTTCTGCTGTATTTTATTTTACTAGAGTTTTAGATTGTATTGTGTTATAGAAATAAATTCATTGGAACTAAGTATTGTTGTTCGTTTAACAGTCCGTCCCCACTAATTTTTATGTTCATTACTTTTTAATTTTCTGGGAGTAACAATAAATGTTTTGTAGGAAAATTACCAAGATCGCGCAGCCGAATTCTGGGGCAACTGATTGATAAAGTTCGTCCGGGTAGCACAGAATCTAGAGAACGTAGCAAATCAGTCGGACAACCGGAACCAACAAAACAAACATCATCCAAGTCTAAAAAATCATCACAATCATATTCTCAACAACAACAACATATTGATCGTCTAGAAAATCATATTAAAGAAAAAATCCACGATATCATGTGTAGAAGACAATCAAAAATTGATCCTACACAAGAAAGTTCTATTTCTGATGACCGTAAACTATCAAAAACCGATTTAGAACAGATTACAAAACTAGGTTCCAAATCTGTTTTGCGCCATAAGAAAATGGGGAAAAGTTGTGATAAAATCAATGCTTGTTCCAAGCTTTCGGAACTTTCGGATAAGAAAAAATGCGGGAGTGAAAGCGATTACCAACGAATATCGGAAGCTACTAGCCAGTCCGTGAAAGCATTAGTGCACAAAGAAAGCCGTTCGTCTCCAAGTTCACCAAAATGTAAGAACAAGCGCAAGCCTAAAGTTTACCCTTACAGCGACGGGGAGGATAACGTTTTCTACAACCGGCATGATTCTGCTGATTCCCTGAGCACTATGAGCGTGAACAGTCGTCGGTCTAGTCTAGAGTGTCCAGATAAAACTCTTGTAGTTGTCATCGGAGCAAGGAAGAAGCCAATGACTCTCGCACAAAAGCAGAGGTCGTGGGAAACATTTCCTCCGAAGAGGAGGCACCACATTTGCAAGGCGGTGACTCCGCCAGCTTCAACTCCATTGAGGAAAACTGATTCATTTGAGGGACACGAAGAAGCCGTAAAGACTCTAGTGGCAGCTGTGCAGGAAACTCGGAGGAAGCCAAAATCTTCGAATTAATTTTTTTTGTTTTGATAGGTAATTATTTTTTATTTACTTTCGTTATCTCATTCTTTGAACTGAAATATGTTTTATCTGTGAATGTAGGTTTCCTGTTGTTTTTATGAGCAGTTTTCAGTTTAAAATCAATATTATCTTTTTGTTTCTCATTCAGGTTAAATTACGTAAACCATTTTTCTATATTTTCTGTAAAACAAGAGCAAAGTGTATTGTTTTCAAGCTGAATATTTGAATTTTTGAATGGAATCATGTTACAAATTTATATATTCATATTTTATGCAAACATTAACAAAAAGAGTGTTATTAAAAACTTGAGTTCAGCAAAATTCCAATTACAATTCTGTGATTGACAGTAAAATTTTGAACTTAACAGAATATTGAAATAAGCTGGGCTTTTATTCGTTGAATATTTTAAAATAAATTTACATAAATTAATGACGAATGCAAATTAAACTTCACGGTTATTATTGCGATTCAAAGAGTTTAATTACTATATTATAGCATTTTTTATAGCCAAAAATTTTAAAGTGCCATGAAGTTCGTGATCAAAATATAAATTTAAAACGTAAAGTCTTTATTTATTGCACAATTGATGAATTAAAATAACCGGAAACAGTAGTTCCGGTGACAATCGAAAGTAGAATTTTTATTAGAATTCGCAGATTTATTTATGCGAGTGTTGGCGGATGTATTGTCTTAATATTGGTCCTAATAATTGCCTAATATATCAAGGAAAAGTAATCCCGTGCCGAAATTATACTATTACATCACAAAACACACCCTGTAGTAACATCTTTGGGTGAAAACAAATATGTCATCATTTACCTAATAATGCTTTATATTTACAATTAGGTATAAAAAAATGATGATATATTTATTAGTTACAAATAATCTTATGATATATTTTATAAATATTGACGCACGTAGAAATTTTTAATATTATCTTTTTCGAAATTTTATCCTTTGTTACAGATAAAAGTATTGACTTAAAAAGTTAAAGAGATATATGTTTACTTTATAAGTAAGCCACGATAATAATTAAGGCCGTTTATATGGTTTTTAAGTTTTATAAAAATCAAGAGTTTATTTCAGCCGATAACAAATATATAAACGATAAGTGTTCACGAGATATGTTAGGGTGTCATTTTCCGAGTGAAGTACACTACCCAGTATTATTGCATGCACTGAATTATTGTTAGCATATATGAAACGTGAATTTTAACAAATGTTAACCGATTAGGAGTTTAGTATAGAGCGACGTTTTATGTTTTCAAATGTTCTCGAAGATTTTAACGGAATAAAAAAATTAATCGATCGTATGTAAATTCCTTTTTCCACCTCAGCAGGTGTGTTTGTTTAGTTTGTTTGCTTTTGCGTTGTTCACTTTAAATAGATTTTTTGCCGTAGTTCATCAAAGCAGGTGAGTAAAATACATAAGAACGCTTTGTGAATAAACAATGAATTGTTATTGAGATTATTGGTTCAATTCCTGCTCACGGCAATTAAAACAAAGCAATGTTTATATGATTATTGAAAACTAAGTAGTAGTTTTTCATTCGCTGTACGTTGTCAATTTTGTATGTAAAAATACAATTTAAGTTTGGTAATAAATAAATCTTTTACACTTTCATTCTAATTAGGAAATGATTTTAGAGTTATTATTAAAACGAACCTCTATTATCTATGATAATTGAGTTTATTGTTAGTTGTCAGATAAACAATTTTTATTAATCTTTAAATGTTTATCTCGATATCTATTTATTTAAGGAATAAATAAAGTGAAACTGATTAGCTGTTATATATATATATATATTTTTGAATAAAGTATAAAAAGTATAGTACATAAAAACTAAGCTCTGTAGGTAAGAGATTTTTCAACGATAAATGATAACTATTGATTTTCTTTCAAAGTTTTATCTGATAGTATTTTTATAGCGTGCGGAACATTCAAATTTGAATTACTAGTAGGCACGACCACGGCGTAATATTGTAATTAATTTTTACAATTTCAATGGGAGATATTGATTGTCAGTTATTGAAACAGTTGCAAGATAATGCATGATTGTTTTATTGAAGGTTTTGTTTGATTATAGATTCTAATAAGAAGAAAATACTTGTAAATTCTTGATTTGAATAAAAATTCTGAGTGAAAAGCAAACAGAAAGCGCCTCTGCAGAGCAAGGTGGCAACTAGAGAAGTCAATTCTTTCGCTACGGTACGGTGTTGTCAATGCCTGTAACTTCCGCTGTGTGCTGCTGTTGTGCAGTTCCATCGACAGAAATGTTCAAGTTGTGCTGATTAGAAGACAAATAGTGTAACTCGTGCATTCACAGACAATCATACGTTCAAAATGCATCTTTGGAGATTGTGGGGTGTGTTTTTCCTCGGCGTTTGCTTCGCCAGCACGGACGATACGGATTTCGATTATGGAGGTAGGTTTCGCTTTGTTTCTTACGCCTATAACACCGGAAAATGTCAGCTGAGATTGATTTGCCGTCTGCACACAATTGATCATTCATAATTTGACTGGTTTACACCTGTATTTATGGTTTTCTGAAAGACAAAAACATGTTGGATCATAATTTAAGTGGAAATTAATCCTGGAAAGGACAGGTGTATACAAAATGGCGGTACAGTCGTTCAATAAAATTTTCATTACATTCCTTTGATGTTTGTCACTGACATTTTATATGGACTCTTGTTATTTATGTGCGAGATTGTTTTTAATTTTTGTATGCCGATGATCTCATTTCCACTGTCAAATATAACATTTTAGCAGAAACGTGACTAAATTGTCGATTGTAAAATCATTTTCTTAGAACGACTGTTTGTCATGCCTTATCAAATATCAATAGAATGTTAAACGAGACCTTGCTGTATTTGCACTTCATTAATTTTATACTTTTATTGTAGATTATGTATAAGCACATTATTCAGATTTTTAAAATTTAATCGCAGGTGTTATCGTAAATCATAGGTAAACAATTTATTGTTTTGTCTGCATGTGCGATTTTATTATATAATTTTTAAAGTTTATAAAACAATTAATGATATGATATACAGTTTATGTATTTGTAATGAATACAACATATTAATATTTTAAGAAATTTAGCGTTCGTGATGAAATCTTAAAAAGTGAATTATTTAAAATATATCGAAGATTCCCAAGAATTTTGAATGCTGGAAATCATTAAACTTGAACTAACCCAATAGAATACCGAATTCAGAAATCAATATTATTTAGAATCGGAAAAATATGTAAAATGTTTAGTTTTTTTTTTTTGAGGAGTTGAAATTTTTTTATAAAAGAGAAAGCTGATCTAGACTTGTGGGAGAAAAATTACAATTTCTGCGACATATATCATTATTTCTTTATGATCAAAAAAATTTTAAGTAGTAATTTTATGTTAAAAAAACGTTATTCTACTTTTTTCTTTTAAATTTTTCCTTGATAACATCTAATAATATTTCTCTTCATTAAAAAAATTAACGATAACTATTAGGAAAAAATAACTACAACTCAACTAGTTTCTTCTGTATCGATCAGTTTCTTTTTATTTTACTTATACATACAAAAAAATTACAGACAATGAAACATGAACGCTTACATTAAATAAATGAGCTTAACTTTATTATAAACGCAATAAATTGTTTTACTAAATTACTCAGAAAAATTTATCTAATAAAATGTTGGTGAAAGAATGCTTACGAGCGAAATTAAATATTTCGGTGAAATATTCCGAGAAATAATGGATCTTTATTTGACGACATATGAAAATACGAGAATGTATGTGCTATTCCAAGAATTTGGAATCATTATTTTTCCAAATGTCTTGTGAAGAGAGTAAAACGTCCTAGAATAATGTTTACACTATTAATCTAAATAAATACTTGCATACATACAGATTAGATTGTAAGCGAAGCATTTTGCACATTACATACCTTTTTGAGTACCGATTTTATTTATACTGATAATATGAAAATAGAACAATAACCCTTTTTATAGATTAGGTGGTAGACAGGCGTTTTTCTACTTATCCAAAGGATTAATTGAAAATATTATTGTTTACGAATGTATTACCAAATATAAGTAAAGTTTTTACAAAAACAGATGAATCTTATTCATTACTCAACATTAGAATTACGGAATATCTAATTTTGAATCATGCAGAATGCAGTTATTTAAATCTTATATCGTATGAGGGCACACTAACATTATTGAGCATAAGAAAATCAGGTAAGGTGCGGAAAACAAAATTTATACTAAACAGTTATTTATGTCACAAGTTGTGACAGTTAAGTTAGTCAGAACTTATGTTCATTTGAACCGCTTCTAGTTAAATTTTAACTGTTTGTTAAATTGACAATATCGTATCGAAATAAAATATCAAATGGGCTATTACATATTATTGTCAGTATTTCGACATGCGTTTTTTTTTGTTGTTAAAAATTTAACTAAAAGGTGTGAAATGGTCATTAGTGAATCAATTTTTTAAAGTACATATCATTGTGAGTGAAAATATGGAATTAACCAGAGAGCATTTTCTTCAGTTTTTGAGAAAAATATAACAGAACAGCCGCTATACTATCCTGATTTGGCAATGTGCGACTTTTGGTTATTTTTTTGACTTCAAAATCTAAAATTTATGGGGTAGAAGATTTTCGTCTGAAGCAGAGATTGATGTTGCAATTCATGATTATTTTGAAAGTATTTCTGAAGAAGATTGGTTGGGAGCTTTTAAGAAGGGGAAAAAATGAATGTTGAAATGTATTATTGTTGATGTGAATTACTTTGAACGTACATATTATTTAAAATAAAATTCTAAAAAATATGAACCATGTGTTATTCTCAATAATTCTAGCGTGACCCTCGTACAAGAACTATTACCTAACCAAAAAGTTTAATGTGTCCAATTGACATTTAACGGTTTAACTCGAGGTTTAACTACTCGCCAAAAGAGGTATAGAAATTATTGAGATTTTAGTGAATAACCATGTTTTAAGTTCCTTATACCCGAGACACACTAAAAAAATTAATAATCATTAACGGTTAGTTATACTATACACACAATGTCAAAATTGCGTCTCTTAACAAACCAGAAAATATTGAATCTAATAAGTACTACTTATTGTGTTGTACTGATATGTCATCAGTCTCAGCTTCACGTACGTATACTAACCGTTAATGATCATTAATTTTGGTAATGTGTCTTGTGTATTAGAATCCGATTTTAACATTTTTACGATGTCTCTATGGTTTGGATTTTGTCAGGACCTCGGTTAAGACGATTCTTTAAATACTATGTATGTATTTATTATATTATACGATTACGACGTATGAAGCTTTATATTCTTCATTTTAACATTAATGAGAAGACCTGGATAGTTTTTGGGAACAACTTCATCTAAGCTGAAAGCGATTTGTAATGTTAGAAAGACTTTATTGGGTAATTAATCAAAAACATATTATATAATTATGTTAAAAGTAACTCCTGTGGGAAGTAATTGAAAATATGCTTGGATAATAAAATAATAAAAATCTGTTATGGCGCCATTTCCATATTAGGCTATGGGGTATTCCACCATAACAAAAAAATAAAAAAATCAATTTCACTTAAAATATGGCTCAATAATTAATAGTTAAAACAATGAATTTTTTTTTTAAATAATTACTTTGCGAGATTTTTCACATTTGTTAAAAGGGGAAATTGACGTCATACAATTGTTATCTTTCTCTCGCACCATACTCAGAGCAGTGTGTGTGGGAAAGACAAGTATAGGGGAATGTGACGTTACACTGATTTCTCGAAAATAAAATACTGTTAAACTAGGAACAATTAAGATTTTTTAATACTATGAATTGATTCGAAACTGAATGAAGTTTTATTTAAAATAATAATAAAAAAAAAGAAATTGAGTGGAGTACCCCATTGTACATATTTAATATTTCTGGTGTACAGTTCCCAGTAATATCAGATTGAGGAAACCGCAGTTAAACATGTCTTAAATCTTATAGTATTTGAGAAACCGTGGTTCCAACATATACATATACAAAGACGCGCGCGCGCGCGCGTGGACTTCATCATAAAAATATTATAATCGGTTTCTAGGGACCTTAAAACATGTTTGTCCACTAAAATATGGATATGCGATTTTTAGCATGATTACAATATCTAACTAAGTTTTGATTACCACTGGTAGCCTATGTCATTCAACATATTTTTCACTTATGCCCGGTTGTAGAAACGTTCATCAATTCCTTGTTCAGTTAACGGGCCATCAAAATGAACAAATTTGAATCAGTTTCCTCTTTCTTATGATATTTAAATCATCGCTGTCAAAAAATACGGTGCACTTGTTCGTTTTGATGAACTGTTGATTGATCAAGGGATTGATGAACGTTTCTGCAACCGGGCATTAATCTGTTATAAATATCGCAGCCTACCTCCAAGAAAACTTATTAAGAAATAAAATTATTTTTAATTAATCGATAAATATCAGTGTCAAAGATCAAGAGTAGTTTATATATTAAGTTCGTGATATAATTTTGTTGCAAATAAAAAGTGTAATACAATCAGAAAATAATTTTTAATAGAATTCTAATCAAATCTTTGTAAGATTATAATGATACGATACGTTGCAAAATAAACTGAAATGACGAGAGGTATTATTGTGCTGTCCACAACAAATTTTTAATTTATGCAAACTAATATTTAAATGCATTAAGGCCGTTTCAATAATCAGGCTTATTTTAAGACTAATTAAAATTTTCTCGTATTTCCAGAAAATTAATTTCATGAACATATTAACATCAAACTCACATTTATCTGCCAATTACAAAGTTTTGGGTAACGTTTGATTATATATACGTAACGAATTTTAAGCGGCTTCTATGTGTTCAATAATATTATGCAAAAAGGTTTTGATGGATACAAAATATTGACATACGTTCAATGTATCCTCAGGGCAATCACCAATATTGTATTTTATGCAAAATTATTGAAAGTCTAGGCGTCTAGAGGGTCCTTTATGGAGAACAAAATATTCTGTAATATTAGAATAACATAAATTGTCACAAACTGATGTTTAATAGTGTATTGTGGAACAAGTGCGTGAAGCTGGCACTTTTCCCCACGATAGTGCAATTTGAGACACGACTCGCAGATGAGTGGTGCAACCACACTTGTTTTAGAAAGAAATCACGGTTCTTGCATGTGTTCTACAGTTGTACATTATACTGAACAACTGCATTGGTAATTAGAAAATATTTTGCCCGTGCTGTCAAAACAAATGTTAAAAAACAACCACAGGAAACTATTAAAAATTTTATCCTTGCCAAAATGTATAAGAGCTCTTATGGGCTTAATGCGTAAAATAAATTCTGTAAGAAATGTATTGTATTTTACGCGTTGCTGTTAAAGTTAGATTTCACCAGCAGATGCTGCGATCAATGTGTGAAATTCCCACTTCACACAAGGCAGTATAGCAGTAGAAAAAAATCTGATGTGGCCAACACAAAACCTCTCGCTATTTAATTTTAACATACATACATACATACATACATACATACATACATACATACATACATACATACATAAAATCACGCGTTTCCCACTGAGTGGGTTAGCAAAACCCGGAAACAATAGTAACAATAAGAAAAGGGATAAGAGTAAGAGCTCAGCTGACTCACTTCATTCTTTAAAACATTCTTCTTTCGCCTTGTCCACAATCATCATAGCATTCATACATAAGAACATATTAAAGTGACCGATTTTCGGTAGCGAATAACCGCATCCGGACCACAATAATAGTTACGCAACAATCATCCTTCGCCACACATTCCTTTACGTATTTACTAACGCTACAAACTGTTCCATTGCATAAAACTATTGATTTATTTACTATTATCTTTTTAAAATGTCACTATTATTAATTTGAAGTGATTAGTTTTTTGACAGTGACATTTACTGTCAGTTACATTCATTTGAAATATGAACTGTGTAACAAAGGAATTGTGTTTATCTTAGGCTTCGGGATTAATAAAAAAAAAAAATTAAATTTATCTGCAAAATATATAGAAAAAGTATTAATGTATTCCTGTAGAAAATTCAATAATCTTTAATTTTCATACGACATAAAATGCGAAAAAATGGCATTTAATGATATTTTTTGAAGAAAAACCATTATGAGCTTCAGGTAAAGTGCCATTTCCGGTTATCCGATTTACACCAAAATCTAATGGCTTCTATTCATATTAGAATAGGATAGAAATACAAGGTTTCAGAATTTTCTGAATGATAGTATTTGAGTTAGAGCGAAGACCGTGAAAATGTTAAAATTGGATTCTAGGGACCTTAAAACATCATTTACTAAAATCTCGATATGTGATTTTTAGCACGATCCCTATACCTCCCTTACCAAGGGTAGCGGGAGGTAAAAAAAAATACCGTGAGATAATTTTTTAACGTGAAATATTGGATTTGTCATATCCATGGTTACGACTTGACATTTTATTGACAGCAATGTATTTGCTTGTCCCATTTAAAATGAAACATAGGGATCGAATTTGACATTTGACAAGACGTCAATAAAGGTTAATGTTGTTTAAATAATTATACCTGTTTTCTAAATTAAATTTGGTTGTAGAAAAAATAATGTGCAACTTGTGCCCGAGTGATTTTCTGACTTGGCTAAATTTCTTACAATATTTAAATATAATACTTCTGTCAAATTCATTCCCTAAGTTTCATTTTAAATAAGACAGGCAAATACACTGCTGTCAATCGAATGTCAAGTCGTAACTTATAGGAAAATTCAACAGTTATCTTTCATATTGACAAGATGTCATTAGAGGTTAATTTTGTTGAAATAATTATACCTGTTTTCTAAAAATTTAGTTGTAGAAAAAAATATTGTGTGCACCTTGTGCCCGAAATATATTTAGTGTTTTTGAGTGGTTTTCTGACTTGGCTAAATTTCGTACAATAATCTTCTGTTAAATTTGCTCCCTATATGTTTCATTTTAAATGGTCTGTGGGGACAGGTTTCACGTTAAAAAATACTCACGGTAGTATACATGTCGGAGACAGATTGTAAAATGAATATTTTCGCTTGCGATTTATATATTTTTCAAAGAAAAATGTTATTAATTTCAATTAAACTAGGTGTTATAACTAGAAAACAAATCGACTCTTCGCATAAATGGGGAGATCTCAAAGTATCATTTCAATGAATTTGAGAAATCGTAACTACTCACACGCAGACGAACAGAAGCCATCGTGAGAATATTAAAATGTGATTCATGATACCCTAAAACGTATTTATTCACAGAAATTTTAAAATGCAACTTTTATCAAGATCCGTATACTTTTCGTACTTGTAATAATAGGGAGATGAAATAGTTATTTGTTTAACTGGGCACTAAAATACCAGATTTACAGCAAAGGTTGCATTTTCAATGCTGTCGAAACTGTGTTTAGTGTCGTGTTCAACACATTGGGTGGTAGCATAAATGGTGATTAGGAGATCAGTAGCAGTGTTTTAACTCTATCAATCGTTTATGGTTTATTTTAGAGAAAAAAAATTCAAATAACAGTTACAGAAAAATTATTTGTACACAACTTTTATTTCAAGTATTTTTCTCTAAAATAAACCATAAACGATTGACAGAGTTAAAACCCTGCACTGTTCGTCATCTCCTAATCACTATTCATGCTACCGGCCATTATTTTTTTACCGATTTTAGAATTCATATTAATTTTCAGCTCGATTCTCGAAAAAGTTTAAGCGAAGTCTACTCTAAATTTTGACAGTTTATATCTTAAAAAATCTGATGTGGCCAACACAAAACCTCCCGCTATTTAATTTTTACATACATACCTACATACATAAAATCACGCGTTTCCCACTTAGTGGGTTATCAAAAACCCGGAAACAATAGTAACAATAAGAAAAGGGATAAGAGTAAGAGCTCAACTGACTCACTTCACTCTTTAACAACATTCTTCTTTCGCCTTGTCCACAATCATCATAGCATTCATACATAAGAACATATTAAAATGACCGATTTTCGGTAGCGAATAACCGCATCCGGACCACAATAATAGTTATGCAACAATCATCCTTCGTTACACATTCCTATCCATTTTTATTAATTTAAATACATACTTACGTATTTACTAACGCTGAAAACTGTTCCACTGCATAAAACTATTTATTTATTTACTATTTTCTTTTTAAAATGTCTCTATTATTAATTTGAAGTGATTAGTTTTTTGACAGTGACATTTACTGTCAGTTATATTCATTTGAAATGTGAACTGTGTAACAAAGGAATTGTGTTTATCTTAGGCTTCGGGACTAATAAAAAAAATATTTTTAAATTTATCTGCAAAATATATAGAAAAAGTATTAATGTATTCCTGTAGAAAATTCAATAATCTTTAATTTCCATAAGACATAAAATGAAAAAAAATGGCATTTAATGATATTTTTTGAAGAAAAACCATTATGAGCTTCAGGTAAAGTGCCATTTCCGGTTATCCGATTTACACCAAAATCTAATGGCTTCTTTTCATATTAGGATAGGATAGAAATACAATGTTTCAGAATTTTCTGAATGATAGTATTTGAGTTAGAGCGAAGACAAAATCCCTACACATACATACACACACATACATACACACACACACACATACACACACACACACACACATACATACACACACACATACATACACACACATACATACACACACACACATACATACACACACATACATACACACACACATACATACACACATACAGACATCATCATGAAAATGTTAAAATTGGATTCTAGGGACCTTAAGACGTGGTCATTTACTAAAATCTCGATATGTGATTTTTAGCACGATCCCTATACCTCCCTTACCAAGGATAGCGGGAGGTAAAAATAGTCTAATCTATTCCTAGTACCTTTCTACCTTTTTTTGATAATATTTTGAAGATTAAATTTTAAATACCGGAATAGAATTCACTAATCCAAAAATGAGGATTAGCTAATCTTTTTTGAGATTGGGCTGTTAGTTATTATTTTTAATACCTATTTTGTAGGTTATCGGCATTGTTATTCGTTTGTTGTACTAGATCTGTTTAAAAATGTTTTCTGAGAACTAAAAAAAAAATGTGTTTGAAATTATTGATTTGATGCCCGATGCACCATTTAGGAGAAAAGAGCCACGATATATCATATTTTTGATGTAAACTGTCAATTCTGTGATTTGAGTTATGAGCGAATGTATTGTTAACGTGTGTGTGTATACATCTACCCATAATATTTAACACTATTGGAAAATAAATAACAACGGTAAACTAGGACATAAAGTTAAAATACGATGAAATTTATTCGTTGTTTTTGTTATCTAACAATGTCGTAAACTACAAAAGGTCTACGGACTGAAAAGCGCTAAATGTAAAAGTTATACATGTCAATGCTGCACAGGATATCCTATTTCATATTCTCTTGTTTCCTTGATAACGAGTGACGAACAGTATCAAACTTCCTTCGCATTAACAACAGAACATCCAGTTGCAAACAAAACAAAACATAAGCTGTGCGCGTGAGCTCATTCTTCATTCATCTTGTTACGTTTACGTCAAAGCAAAGGATTTGATAAGATTTACTGTATTACAAACTATTTTTCTTACACCAAAGCCCAAATCAAAATTTAGGATTACAAAACCTGTCATACGTTACACTAACAAATATTTATGGTACACAGTTTGATATTTGTTTTCAGGCGAAAGCTGATTCCAGTTAAAACTGAAATTTCATAATATATTACAAAATCTGTCATACGTTATTTCGCACTAATAAATATAGATGTTATTTGTTTTACAATATTTTTCTTTAATCAAATATTGATTTTAGTTGAAAACAAAAGTTAAGATTATAAAATTTTCCATGTGCGTGTACGTAGTACGTAGGTACATGCATAAACATGAAATACGTCATTGAAAAGCTCATAAAATAGGAAGAAAAATAAGACATAAGATTGCTTTCAACACAGGGTCCCACTTAAAAAATATTGACTGCTAGTATTTACTCAAAATTTTAGTTACCGTAACTAATTATTATGGGTACGATTTAAAAATACAATGGAAGGATTAAAAACAACGAATGTTATTTTAGTTATAGCTTAATCACCTCTGATTAAGAGTAAATTCTGCCAGTCATTATGTTTGTATTTTATCTCGTGAATGGGGTCCGGTACTAAATAAAGTTGCACATATTTTTCCATATTATAAAAATATGATTAATTTTAAATTATATTGCAAAATATAAAATTTTCATTCATAATTGTAATAAAACTATGGGCGCTATGACGATATGACGTGACAACTTGAACGTAGATTATTCTAAATTTGTGAAAATAAAATCCATATATTTATATATAATTGTATATTACACGGAAATGTATGACACAATTATCATTTTTATTAAAATAATATATGTATATATATATATATATATATATATATATATATATATATATATATATATATATATATATATATATATATATTAAATAGTTATTTTCGAAACAAGTTATGAAAAATACCAAATATCATGCGAGTGTAAATTGACGCACGACGCGTAGCGGAGTGCAAGTCAATACACACGAGCTAAGATATTTGTATTTCATACAAGTTATGAACATTATTTTTTAGACGAGCATAAATAAATTTTACTTTTTTTCAAAACTGAAGTTTAGGTTCAAACGTACGGCAGCTGACAAATGAATAATGTATACATATCGCCAGAAAATAATGACATAGTAACCTAGCAACCGTGTCAACTATTACGATATGAAATATATCGTAACTAATGTCATAAGTTCAACTTTCAGTGTTAGGATACTACGTTGATATGTCATACTTATCACAATGGTCGTATAAAAAACCTTTATAACAACAGTTTTTGTCTTTGTCAAGGTACTACTATACTTTTTTGACAATGACAGTTAACCACCTCGACATTAAATTTCTAGCATTTGAATTTGCTCGCTTAATAGCATTTTGTATAAATTATAAAATTATTGAAAAAAACACGCTGCAATCTAAATCTCACCTACGATGAGAACTCACACTGCTAACACAAAAATGGATGACAGCTGACAGATATAATTAAAGATCTAACATCACATGTAAATTTAAATTTCAGTAATATTTAAAAATATATACCTATACGGGTGTCTACTTGAAATTCGTAATACAGGTATTACGAATGGAGAGAATGATAAGTGAACGACTTGTAAAACGCATATATGTTGGTAAAGTTGAGGGTGTTCGATTGCGTGGCCGTCCAGTGTGTAAGTGGATGGATGTGATTGGTAGTGTTTTGAAGGAGCGTAAGTTTCCGAGTGGAAAGAGAAGAAGAGCATGTATGAATACGATTATGAATGTGGCTGAGGCGAAAGAAGTTTGCCAGGATAGGAATGTGTGGCGTAGGATGATTGTTTCGTAATTATTGTGGTGTAAGGATGAATGGTTAGTAAGAATGTTTTGTGAGAATGGAGAGACAGCTGAACTTTTATGTGGACGAGAAGAATGAAGTATGTTTGTGTTGTGTGAATGTGTAGCGAAAGATGATTTTTGTGTAACTATTATTGTGGTCCGAATGCGGTTATTCGCTACCGAAAATCGGTCACTTTAATATGTTATTATGTATGAATACGTTTATGAATGTGGCTGTGGTGAAAGAAGTATGCATGGATAGGAATGTGTTGCGAAGGATGATTGTTTCGTAATTATTGTGGTGTAAAGATGAATGGTTAGTAAGAATGTTTTGTGAGAATGGAGAGACAGCTGAACTTTTATGTGGACGAGAAGAATGAAGTATGTATGTACAGGAATGTGTAGCGAAAGATGATTGTTGCGTAACTATTATTGTGGTCCGGATGCGGTTATTCGCTACCGAAAATCGGTCACAATAATATGTTCTTGAATGAATGTTATGATGATTTTGGGCAAGGCGGAAGAAGAATGTTTTTTAAAAAGTTAAGTGATTCTGTGGAGCTCTTGCTTTCATCCCTTTTCTTATTATTTTCGGGTTTTTGCTAACCCATTAAGTGGGAAACGCGTGATTTTATGTATGTATGTATGTAGGTATTACAATGTTATATTTTTCATTTTGCTATAGGTACTGACCCATTAAATTTAGAGAAAAGTTGTAAATAAAAAAGTTGTTCAGAATTAAAAACTGCACAATACGAGACTAAAATTAATCACAATTTCATTTTATTTTACGAAAAAAACGCAAATTAAAATTCAAAATTTACAACAAATTTCAGAGTGCCATTGAATTACTGATAACATAACATATCAAATGAGATGGGAGCTATTTTCAAAATAAGCAAAGTACTAGTTTTAGCCTGTAGCTCGTAACTACTAAATTTGTGTCAAAAATGTTTGCTCTAAAATGTAAAAACCCGAGATACCTAAAAAAAACATCATCGAAAATGAAATACCTTTAGATGGTGTTTTGTCAGTTTTGCTTGAATAAATAAAGATTGGATTTTTCTTTTTGTTTTTATATTTATTAAATGTTTTTAAAGAGGAGTAAATTAGTAATTTCCTCTCAAGTTCTATGTTTTTGATTAGCCATCGCTCAGCTGTGTTTACAGCCAAACCTAATTAAAAATTCAATTTTGGTATTTTGTGCTTTTGACGTATGTTAATTTTTTTCTCGTAATTAGTTGGTCTTTCTGTGGATATTTATTTATTTCGAAGTATTAACACTGTAATTTGTTGTGATTTTTTTTTATTATTATTTTTAGTTATTTCCTGCCGTTACTTTTGGTAAGGGAGGTATAGGGATTGTGCTAAAAATAGCATATCGAGATGTTATTAAATAAGCACGTTTTAAGTTTCATAAAATCATATTTTATCATATTTATGATACTCGTGTGTGCTCTAACTCAAATGATAGAAAAGATTCCTTGACTGGATATATTGATGAGGTAATAAAAATTTCTGGATTGCAGTCACAAATTTTATTTGCTAAATTCTCGGGTCGACCGGTTACGAGCTCCACATGAGCCTTTCTCAGGAGCTGAACAATATTTACAATAAATATTACAATTTAAAAGTCAGAAATAACAAAAACAAAGTGAGTACAAAGCTGAAGTTGAAAAATATATAAAACAGCTACTACGTCTCAACAGAATTCCAAAAGGAGTGGAAAATGGGTTGGTGAATGAATATGAGACAAATAAAAATATAATTAACAAAAATAATAATAACAATGGCGATGATAGAAATGAAAAAACAACAAATAATAGGGATTTTTATTCATTAATATACGTAGATGAAATTTGAATGTAGACGTTGGTTTCAAACAAGCAAAAACTATTGGAAATTTATTCACGAGACTAAAGACCAAAATTGCATCACAAATCTTAATAAACGTTTGATTCTAGAAATGCTACACGTACAGCTGGAGAAAAATAATGTTAATTTTAGGACTGATACTATGTACATTAGTAAAATATACACCAACGTCTTAAAACATAGCTTAAAAAATAAGGATAAAACTTAATCATAAAATACATTTTTCTTAACTTTAAAAATAAATTAAAAAAAAAAACAAATTGCACTAAAATAAATTTAAAATATTTACTTAATTAAACAATAAAAAACCTTAACTGTAGTAAGTGTCTTAACATGCTAATACATTACTTAAGTAGTTCCATGGGTGTGGTTCACGTAGAACATTGTTCTTAGTTTTTTATAAAAAGTTTTATATAATTTATTCTTTTAACTTTTTGACGAAATCCATGTGCTTTATGTTGCACTTACGTTTACATATATGTATTTCATATATTTTGTTATACCATGTGTCTAATATTTTCATAATTCTCATGTAAGTAATTTAAATTTTTGTTATTTCTGACTTTTAAATTGTAATGTTTATTGTAAATATTGTTCAGCTCCTGAGGAAGGCTCATGTGGAGCTCGAAACCGGTCGACCCGAGAATTTAGCAAATAAAATTTGTGACTGCAATCCAGAAATTTTTATTACCTCATCTAACTCAAATGTTTACCGGCAAAGCGAAAGTGGGACTTAACTTGAAATTCTAGGTTTTTATGCTGTTTTTCTTAGAAAAATACCTTTAAATATTTTATTTGAAATTGTCACTAAAGTGAAAATAGTCATGCAGAAATCGGCCTCGCTCTAGTCGTAGTCTAAGTGGAAGCAATCAAGCTGAGAACAAAAAATATACTAGCATATGTATTTCTGCCTGGTTATTAACATTACATTCAGAAATCTATAATGAATAGAAGAATGAGGTCTTGCAAAGACATTTAACATATATTTTTTATTCTGAAATTCGAATAAGTGCCTTCTATAGTATTATTAAATACTATTTTCTGTTCAAATAATGAAAAAGTATACTACTCGTATGTTTGAATTGGCGCCAAATTACACTGTCTGTGACGTCCAAGAAGTTATAGCTAATCACAGAACTGGAAAGATAAAAATAAATAAATAAATATAAATATATCATCACGGCATATTACCCATTTCTGAGTGTGCCACAATCTGCTATCGGTAATGATGATGACATATTTGTACCGTGCGGGCGCTTACCAGGCGTCACCTCACGGGCACTCATTGCTGGCGTGGAGAGTGCACCATAGGGGTTACTTTTGTGCCATTTAAAATTGGAAATATTTGGCGTCGATCGGGATCGAACCCGGTTCCCCAGGTTCGCGACCAGACACTCAGGCACGCGGCCACGGGATCCCATAAAGATAAAAATTAAAAAATATTTAATATTTCTCAGTTAATTATAAAAATATTTATATTTTATCAAAATGATCTTTTTACCTCCCGCTACCCTAGGTAAGGGAGGTATAGGGATCATGCTAAAAACAGCATATAGAGATTTTATATAAGAAGCACGTTTTGATGTCCCCAGAATCCGATTTTAACATTTTTACAATGATGTCTGTAGGTGTGTGTGTGTGTGTGTGTGTGTGTGTGTGTGTGTGTGTGTGTGTGTGTGTGTGTGTGTGTGTGTGTGTGTGTGTGTGTGTGTGTGTGTGTGTGTGCGTGTGTGTGTGTGTGTGGATCTTGTGGACATGATTACTCAAATACTATCAATCAGAAAAATTTGAAATTTTGTGTACCCATTCTATACTAATATGGGAAGTGCTCATTAGTTTTTAGTGTATATGGGATAACCGGTAGTATCATTTATACAAGCTTTTAACAGTTTTTCTTGTAAAAAATTCATTGAATATCATTTTTTAGCAACTTTTACTAATTAAAATTGAATATAATGGTTTAATCTTCAATTCTACGATAATAACATTTAGTAAATAACTCTAAATAACTTTAAATATGAATATATAATATAATTTATTTCTATGTATCACCTAGCCTATGCGTCAAACAAAATCATAATTTTAATGACAGGTTTGACATATTTAAACAAATGTCACTGACAGGCAGCAATTATATTAAAATTAATAATGAAACCGTGTTAATGAGAATATAATAGTAAAATATTTTATTAAGGTTTGTAAAAATATATTTTCCATCATACATAAATGTTAGATGTACAGGATGATCTGATTTAAATTTGCTAATTGCTATTTTTGCAGCACTATAAATTAATATTAATTTACAACTACACATTTACGAAATGGATTATGTACGGCGAAGAATTTACAAAGATTGCGTTTTAGAGCACCTAGAAGATGATGCTGATTTTTATAAGAATATACGTGTGTGACGATTTTTCCTTAAAGCCTTTTAAAACATGATCCAAAATTTCTCAAATTTGGTATTTAAAACTCATATATAATTTGAAATAACATATTAGATTTTAACCATATATGATAAATCGGATATAAGTAGTACTTAATTTGGAGCTTTAACAAATTTTTGAGGAAAAACAATAAAACAATCCAAAATTTCGTATTACAGACTTTTATATTTATTGGACAACAAATTAGATTTTATTTACAAACGATTAACCGGAAATGATACTTTACTTAAAGCTCACTGTTATTTTAAACATGGAATTGGCGGGAGGTAATGTGTTGGCCACATCAGATTTTTTTTCTTCGTTTTGGGGCACTCCTAAAACTGTTTTTTCCTATTATTACTTCTAGTTGGGCATACTGGCTCAAAACACTTTTTTACAACCATGTTTGATTCTTTACAGAATTGGATAGCTAGTAGTACATAGTTAAGACTGTCACTGTCACTCGTTTAAATTCTGTCAGCGGTAAATGTAAACCACTCCCTCATTGGTGTGAATGTTGCTGACGTCATCAGGCGAAAGGAGAAACGGTAATTTAACAATTATTTTTTCAAAGACATTTTGCTGACGAATAAAGAGTAATATGAAAGAAAATAAAAAGTACGGGTAAAATATTTTTTCATTTATTTTTTCGATTGATGCAAAGAAAAAATCGCGCAAGACCTAATTATGTAAAAAATAGTGGTTTCTATTTCATACAATTGCAAGTATTGTATAATTTTAAAACAATTTAAATTATTTCAGTAACTTGTATAATATCTTGGTAATTACGAGTATATTAAGTTACGAAATAGATATTTATGCAAATTATTGTTTGTATTTCAATCATACGATATCTTTTACAATGAGAAAATATGTAAAACTAAAATACTTTCATGTTAGAAGTTAGAAGAATATGTTGAAAGTTATTTTTAAAGTATTTATTCCTCATACTATTTTCTAGGAAATTCATAAAATTTAGTATGTACTTCAGTCGGAATTTTTGTAACAATAGGGTTGTTGCAAAAAAATTTATATGACTTCTAAGTACTAATTTTTAAAAGATATTATTCCTTAAAAAGCCTCAAATAAGAAAATATCACGAAATATCCATTAGATAGTTTACAATTAAATATTGAAATTTGTATAATATTTTGAAAAAGTCATGTGATATGATAAAGTGTGTGATAATTTACAAAATATTTGCAGCAATATTAGTTGTAATATCTGCCAGTTTGTGTTGTTACGCAAGGTGTCCTTTTATTCTACGACAATGCACCAGGCCACAAGTCTAGATTTTCAAAAGCTGCCGTTGCTGGATGTGTAGCTTCGTAGAAATTGACCATCTGCCTTATAGTCCAGATCTAGCCTCCAGTGACTATTTTTTGTTTCCAAATCTCAAAAAATACTAATGGGAAAAAATTAGGGACGGTAAAACGTAGGCATATTTTTATAATAGATTATAAATGTTATTGTATCCAAAAGCAGGGAATATAAAAACGACCCTTCGTTCTGCTATTTCGTTTGCTAGATCGGCGCTGTAAATAAATTTAAATTAATAATTAATAAATGTAGTTTCCAGAAGAATATAATATTAATAAATTTGATTACATTGCAATCATTATTAAATATTAGTTTATATAAAGTAAAAATTGAAATGAGAGGAAATAATGTGCTGGCCACATCCGATTTTTATAGTGTAAATCTTCTAAGGTAAAAAAACATACTTCATTGTATTTTGCATTTCTATTTCAGTCGAAATGAAAAATAAGAAAATTGAAATTTGAAGAGGGCTCGGAAAAAAACCATGAATGTCACAAATATGTCGAAATTTAGATATTTTATTTATGTCATGTTTGTAACTTGACGAATATTATCACAACGTGGTTTCAGATCTTGAGGAGAAAACGATGTATACATCATATGCATTATGAATTTTAAAATATACCTTTCGGGAGAGTATTGTAAATATCTATGCTTAAACAGTTGAAAATTTAGTATGTTCAGTCAGCAGCAGTTTAATAAATACTGCTTAAAAATATTGTTTTAGTTAAAAATTCGTTTTTCTTGTAGTAACAAAAAATATAAATGTCCGTGAATAGTAGGTGTTGATATTTACATACAGTGAAAATATATCAGCTATCATGTGATATGCAGTCATTTATTTAAAGCAGAATTCATGGCGATATATTTAAAAGTTACTTTAGTATACATTCTGTTCAACATTAATGTTATTAATACATGTGAAACAATATTAGCTCTATGTAACACGATCTTATTTGGAAGGAAAGTAGTGGGTTTAAATAAATCCTGAATCCTGCTCCCGACGTTAATTATTAACAGAAAACACTTCTGGCAATAGTGACAAATTGAGTTTGATTGATCCGCTTTCAAAGTATGTGATAATAGTTCAATACAATACCATTTTGTCTTTTATGAACGGCGACTTTTTTTACAGGTAAAAAGCCATAGTTCTTTTCTAGCCTGGCTCATCTTGATTAGTTTCATTGGGTTTTTAAAACAAAAAAAAATCAGTTCGACGCAACAGAAAATACGAGCCCTTCGCCAAAAGAATTGGCCTACATCCTTTTTCTTTACAAGGCAACTATACATTTATTAACCCTCCAGCAGCCGGGTGAGGCCTGTGAATCAACGCAAGAAAGACTCGGAACTTTTGTAATTTTATATACATATTACAACATGTTACCGTGAAGGCGCAGAGAGAAATTAATGCTCAATGATCGAACTTTTTTACCGCCCCTTGTTTTGTGTCGAGGTTATTTTAAATATGTACTTCTATGTACGTTTTTTTGAGTAAAATACGGAGTGTTCAGAAAAAAACCTAACTCGGAGTAGGCTATGAACAAATAAACGTAAATTTGAAAAGTCACAAAATAGCTATTTGTGTATTAAGAGCGCAAAATGCGACATTGTCGATTGAGAGGTTGTTGCCGCGCGACTCAGGAGCGCGGCATTCTCTCGAAATCGACAATGTCCATTTGCGCTCGAAACACACACAAGATTTTTTCTACAGTCGCCACAATGGGGTCCTCCACCATAAAAAATAATAAAATGTACACTTTATACTTACAGTACTGCTCAATAAATAACGATTGGCTAATACAAAAGATACGGTTTAAACTTAAAAAGGCTTTTAAATGATTATATCGTTACATTAGCCATCTATTCCATAATAAAAAAAAAAAATTAGAGCGTGGAAGCAAGGATTTGTGATGATTTGATGAGTTTTTGTAGCAAAATGTGTGGTTAGTTGTCACGCCTGTCACACTAAAAAAATTAACAAATATTTCAAGGAATATGTGATTATATAGACATGTATGTGCTTTGACTGACTTCTCGCAATTATTTAAGTAACGAAATAACTAATAACTTTATTGTAATCAAAATAAATAGTTAACTAGAGATCAGAAGTCAGTACGACTCACAACTATCATACCGCCATCTATTACTAAACATAACTGTTCACACAATTTATTTTATTTTATCGTTATTTTCCTTTCTTCTTAAGTTTTTATTCAATCTAATCTAAGCATTTTATACTTTTGTTTCTGTAAATGAATGCCCTATTTCATTTTCACAGCAGTGTGGCATTTTGTTAGGTTATGTTAAATACTGACAGAACATATGTCAAATTGACTTGTGAACGTGATAAATGTGTAATTACAGTGCCATTAGTTCCTAGCTAAACATTTTCATTAAAAATGTAGAAAAGTGACATTTCTCAACATTGTATACTTAGAAATTTGGACAGCGAGCGTTTTTTCTACTTTGCCGCTCATGCGCGACAAAGTAGAAAAAACGCTCACTCTCCAAATTTCTAAATATACAATGTTGAGAAATGTCACTTGTCTACATTCTTAATGAAAACGTTTAGTTAGGAACCAATAGTACTGTAGTTACACATTTAACACGTTCACAAGTCAATTTGACATATGCTCTGTCGGTATTTAACATAACCAAACAAAATGCCACACTGCTGTGAAAATGAAATAGGGCATCATTCATTTACAAAAACAAAAGTGTAAAATGCTTAGATTAGATTGAATAAAAACTCAAGAAGAATGGAAAATAACAATAAAATAAAATTAAATATAAAATAAATTGTGTAAACAGTTATGTTTAGTAATAGGAATGATTGTACACAGATGGCGGTAGGATAGTTGCGAGTCGTACTCTGACATCTAATCTCGAGTTCACTATTTATTTTGATTACAATAAAGTTATTAGTTATTTCGTTAATAAATAATTGCGAGAAGTCAGTCAATGCACATACATCTATATAATCACAAATTCCTTGAAATATTTGTCAATTTTTTTTAGTGTGACAGGCGTGACAACTAACCACACATTTTGCTACAAAAACTCATCAAATCATCACAAATCCTTGCTTCCACGCTCTAATTTTGTTTTTTTTATGGAATAGATGGCTAATGTAACGATATAATCATTTAAAAGCCTTTTTAAGTTTAAACCACATCTTTTGTATTAACCAATCGTTATTTATTGAGCAGTACTGTAAGTATAAAGTGTACATTTTATTATTTTTTGTTATGGTGGAGGACCCCATTGTGGTGACTGTAGAAAAAATCTTGTGTGTGTTTCGAGCGCAAATGGACATTGTCGATTTCGAGAGAATGCCGCGCTCCTGAGTCGCGCGGCAACAACCTCTCAATCGACAATGTCGCATTTTGCGCTCTTAATACACAAATAGCTATTTTTTTATTCATGTATTTCTGAATAGTATCTGTAAATATATGAATACAATTATGATCAAAATTAACTTACCGCCCTTAATTGTTTAGTTATGAATTTTAAATTAGCAGACACCGGTGTCTGACATGGCACTAGTGGCATTTTTCATCTAATGAGCTATGAACAGACACATAACTGCAGACATTATATTCGTGTCATACGAGCAAGTATGGTCTTCTCAGTGCCTGTTCTTTAGTGTTGTTTTGCGAATAGTTAAATTATTTGGTCTTGGTCTGATGTTCATTGCTACTACAGCTATGAATCCGACCAATATAATTAGTTCACGTACTAAAAAAAATTGAATTTAGCTGCGTCTTCTGTTTATATTTGTTATTTTTATGTCTTTTGTGCAAGAATTGTATTTAATTTATAATAAATTTTGTTTAATTTGAACTATAATATCCTGACTAATGAAAATATAAAAATGTTCAACAAATTTAAACAAAAATCAAAAATTCTCTATTTCTACGTGCACCAAAGACTAGCAGACACTTTCATATAGCTGGAGTAATGATGATCGACTGGAAATTGATGTAGGAGAAAAGCAAATATTCGGAACTGCAGTCTGGAAAATTTTATTGATTTCAAACCAACGTTTCGATCATAACTATGATCCTCTTCAGGGTTAAATCAAGTCAGAAAAATAATGAAATAATGTAACAAACGTTAACGAACATCGATAATTTATATGTGAAATACACAACGTTATAATAATGATGAAAAAAAAACTTTTTTAAATGTAATATAAACGGAACAGAATGAGTGGACAATTTTTATAAAACTACGAGTAGTTTTATAAAAATTATTATATTTTAAAAAAGTTTTCATAGTTATGATCGAAACGTTGGTTTGAAATCAATAAAATCTTCCAGACTGCAGTTCCGAATATTTGCTTTTCTCCTACTTTCTATAGCGTTGACACGATTTTTGCAGGCAGTCAGCACAGCGAAACAAAGTTTTTTAAAAAATAAAGCAGACACCTGTGTCTGATTTGGCAACAGCGGACAGACCCAGGAACAGACACCGATGCCTGTCGTG
Source organism: Ophonus ardosiacus (assembly GCA_943142095.1). Classification (NCBI taxonomy): domain Eukaryota; kingdom Metazoa; phylum Arthropoda; class Insecta; order Coleoptera; family Carabidae; genus Ophonus; species Ophonus ardosiacus. The sequence goes on from OW964837.1 coordinate 19,834,250, forward strand.
GCACTTAGCGTGTTAATTAAATGTCAATTTGACATGAGATATTGTTAAAAATGGTATCTAAAGAAATCAAAGCTTTTCTTCTTGAATCTTATTTTAGAAATGGAAATAAATTAGAAAACGGCGAATGGCATTATTCTTTTGATGCTAGTTACAATAAATTTCTGGAAAATTACCTTTAAGATCAATTTTGACAACTTGACTTTTGATTTGAATAATGATCAGACATACGTTTCTCTGTCCATAGCCTACTCCCAATTGTTAAAAATGACATGTTTTCCCTTAATAATCCAACAAAGTCTATAATTTCTTTTTTTCTTTTTAATGATTCATGTTGAAAAAAATGAACCATCGTTTACACTAAATCGAAAAACACTTAAAAAACTAGACAGAATTTCTTTAAATGTATTCCAAGTATGGGTTCTGACGAGGCTTCCCCCGTTCACTTGTGTGATTTTGAAACCACCCGCCCACTGGAGGTTTAATAATAGCTCTGTTCGATGAGAAGTGCTTGAAGTGCAGAGCAGAATAGTGCAGTGCACTGTAGTGTACACTAGTACAGTCTAATTCTTGTGGTTTCATAAAACACACTAGTGTATATTTGGGCAAGTTTGCTCAGCTGTGAGTAATCAAGCCAAGCATAGCCAAAGGTGTAAAAGGTTAGGTTGTTTATAAACAGTCATATCATAAAGCTGCAAAAAAGTGACTGCAGAAATGTCTGTTTTAAAGAGCATAGTGAACTAATAAACGATTCTGACGAAGATCAATCATCACTTGATTCTTCATCAGATTCAGAGACAGATATATTAATTAATTTTTTATATAGCAAAACAAAATTTTAGGTTAAATAAACAGATGTGTAGAAAGGATAGAATTAAAATATCTACCGAACAACATTTAGCTACCCCCACTCCTAGTCTGCACTTTCTACACTACCTTGCGAGTCAGGTCAGAAAAGTGAGCACCAGTTCTTAAAATTTTTGTCATCGAACAGCCTGCCAGAAGCTGCCCGTTTCTCATAAAACATGTTAGTGTAAGAAAGTTAACACTAGGGCGGCCTAGTACATGTCATCGAACAAAGCTAATGATAACGCATTTTATTTAAGCCAAAAAAATAACACTAATAATACAAAAGTAAGTTTAGGAATGCATGTTTAAGTATTACACATGTGACTGTTGTTCGCCATTTTACATGGTTTTATAAAATTTTATGTGCTTTTGTAATATGATTTGGCTGACGTGCTACATTTTTATTTGACGATATCTTCTAGATATATTTATGACATTCTTGTACTGTAAAAAATTTTAACTTGTTCTTTGCCCTGATGAAGCTCCAAATGGGGGCGAAACGTTGGCTGTAGGATAAAATGATTATCACTGACTGAAATCCTGAGTACATCTTACTTTCATCCTTAGCACAGTGGTTTACTACTTCTTCATATTTAGGAATAATAACTGAATAAATGTAAACAATTTTCTTTTATATAAATAGATGTAGGCCAATTTTTTTGGCGCGGGGCTCGTTCATGCATGAAAACTCAACCCTTCATTCGATCTTGCAAAAGGCAATACTATGCTTCCATTATGATACAATGTTTTTTCAACATAGAAACGAAACGATACAAGTGAACATTATTGTTTCGCAATCGAAACGTCAAAATATTTTCTACATTTATCGATAAATTGACTGGCTTCTTGACCAATTTGTAAAGTGCAGTTTATTGGCATGTGTATAACCAACAGATTGATCTATAAATAACAATTTAAGCCACTTTTTATTAGTGCTGCGAGGATCCGGCAAAACTTGGATCCGAGTACCCGGATCTCAAAATATCCGGTTCCTCGGATATCCGATGTTCGGATATTGAAGCGGATATCCGTAAATTTAATTCGGATTTGGATCCGGATCCAGATTTGAGTCCGGACCCCTTTTGGATTCGGATCTGGACTTGGATCTGGATCCGGATTCTATGTTTTATTTACGGATCCGGATCCGAATTTTAATTCTGGATCCAATTCTATTAACTATATCAAAACAAAAATTTATTGTGGATTATTTCATAATCAGATTTATTTGGTTTTGAAACTCCATGATAATGCTTATACATTCAAATATTATCATCGGGTTCAATACTGAAAATATTCGAATCCGAGAACCGATGTGAATTCTGAAATTCCATATCTAAAATCCGATACTCATACTCATCATATTCGGATCCGGATCCAAAATCCAATACTCAGATTTGGATTCAAAATCCGATTCTCAGATCCGGATCTAAAATCCGCTACTCAGATCCGGATCCAAAATTTGATACTCAGATCTGGATCCAAAATCCGATACTCAGATCCGGATAGTTCAACAATCAATTATCCGGATATCCGGATATTTTTGGATCCGAAACCGAAACTATCCGGATCCGGATCCCACCACTACTTTTTATACTTCATTTCACGTAAGAAAATAGCATTGGTTTAGATAGGGATATAAACTCTGCCCTTTGATTGGTCAGAATGCTAACCTAGTTCACAAAAGCGAAAAAAATATCACTTGTCAGCTGCCAATTATCAAATAAAATCTACAGAATTAAGTGATATTTAAATATATTTTGATGTGTTTTAATATTCGTGACTCGAACATTTTATAGATAAAAATATTTTTATTATTTAAAAAGTTTGGTTTCACTGATTTAAATTATTTATTCCATACAATGTAAAAACGGTCGGCTCTCAAGTGCCATCTGCTATTTTCTTACGTGAAATGAGATAGGTATAAGCTCTTTTGATGCTCAATTTTTTTAATAACTTGGATATCGAGTTATAATACCTACAATAATTTTTACCTGTCGCCAAGGGAAGTATTGGATTCATGCTAAAAATCGCATATCCAGATTTTAGTAAATAAGTACGTTTCAAGATCCTTAGAATACGTATCTTTTCTAGTTCTCGAGATCCCCACATTGAATACGATGACCTGGAAATTCGTTTTTTTTTTTTTTTTTTTCATTTCCAATATAATCTTGAAAGCGATGTTAAAACAGCCATAAACGATTTAAAAGATTAATATTATGTTAGTATATTAAATCGTGAAACCACAAAACTGTATGTGATGGTCTTTAAAAATAAATTGACCGATTCATTCGTCAATAAAACGCTCGATTTACGTTAGGTGTAAAACAGCAATAACAGTGTTTAAAATGCAATAAAGTTTGTCAAGTAACAGATGGAGTTTTACCTCTTGCTTCAAATAAGAATTTTAAGATGATACTAAATTGCCAGTTTCATTATACAGAATCAAAATGAATGAGAAAAGTCAATATTTGTCTTAAATTTACTTTTAATTTTCAATAAAACTTGTAACTCAACATCTACATCCATTTCTCTTACATTATCATTTTTCTTAAAAATTTCAAATTAAATAAAATAAATATATCATCACGGCATATACCCATTTCTGGGTGTGCCATTATCTACAACACATGTAGACATCGGTAATGATGACGATATATTTACTGTGTGGGCGCTTACCAGGCGTCACCTTACGGGCACCCATAGCTGGCGTGGAGACAGGGGTCAAATTGCAGCTGTTAAAATATGCAACAGTGTTGTGGTTCATATGAGGTTTTGAATTTAAAGGGGTTCGGACGAGGGTTCGATACTAAAAAATAAGTTGCATATATTTTGTCATATTGTGAAAATATGACTAATTTTAAATGATTTTGTCCCAAAATATTATTAAGATATAAAATTTTTCATTTATAATTTTAATAAAAATTATAGACGCTATAACGACATGACGTCACAAGTTCAATGTAGTTATACTACGCGAAAAGAACTAGGAAAAGAATATAATTTTATATTATTAAAAAATTGTGAAAATCAAAGCCACATATTTATATATAATTCTATATTACATAAAAATGTATGAATCACTTTTATTAAAATAAAACATATTTTTTATTAGAAACCTTTATAACAGATTTTATCTTTGACAAAGTACAACTATAGTTTACTGACAGTGAAGTTAACCACCTCGCCATCAATTTTTTTGGCAGATTATTCGAATCTACTCGCTCAATAGCATCTTCCATATTTTATAAATTATAAAATTATTTAAAAAATACTCTGTAAACAAAATCTCTCCTACAATGACACCGCACAGTAGTAACACCTGAATGGATGTCAGCTGATAGATAATTAAAGAGCTGACGTCACATACAAATTTAAAATTCAGTAAAATAAAAAAAATATGTATATTTCAAAAACCATACAAATTTGGGGTCCCGTGGCCGCGTGCCTGAGTGTCTGGTCGCGAACCTGGGGGAACCGGGTTCGATCCCGACTGACACCAAATATTTCCAAATATAAATGGCACAAAAGTGACCCCTTTGGTGCACTCTCCACGCCAGCTATGAATGCCCGTGAGGTGACGCCTGGTAAGCGCCCACACGGTAAAATATATCGTCATCATTACCGATGTCTACTTGTGTTGTAGATACTGGCACACCCAGAAATGGGTAATATGCCGTGATGATATATTTATTTATTTATTTTATATAAATTTGGAACGTGTAACAAACGCTAAAATATTTTTTCCAACAGATAAAATAATTTTAACATTTCATCATTTGTAAAAGCTATTTTAGAAAAACAATGGATGCATTGCACAGAAATTGCCCTCTAACGTCATATTAAGTCTGTCATCTAGCGATATTTTTGTAAAGCCTTGTAGAGATGATGCTCTGTTGCCACATAATTGATATATAATTAAATCAAATTGTATTAATTAAAAATTATTCTAATAATGCCAAAACAAATAAATTATTGCAATTGTGAATTTAAATATGATATATCCAATAAAGAAAAATGAATTTTGTGTCAAAATGAGAGAATGAGAAAAAAGTTAATTTCATTAAAAATTAATACAGAAGTAAAGTAATTCGCATTTGTTTGTTGTAAACATTTTAAGGAACCTGATTTCATACCAAGCTTTTTGAATTTAAAACTGACAACTATTTCATTTCATCATCTCTATGCGCAGAAAAACAACTGCGCTTTGAAAACATCTCATTTTTTACTATCTCTCTCACTTTGTGCAATGTATCCATTCTCTGCTCACTGGCATGTTTGAAAAACCATGAAGTTACGAATTTATTTGTGATTAAGGGCTGGTTTTATAAAGAAATTTAATCGTCACTTAAAATTTAATTGGCAAGTAAATTTAATGTAATGAACAAATTCGAATCAGTTTCTCTGCCCTTATGACATGTAAATCATTGCTGTCAAAAAACGTTTGCATTTTTTCTTTTCATTAAATTTACTATGGAAGTAAATTTTAAGTGAAGATTATATTTCTTTATAAAACCGGCCCTAAGAATCTTTTTTTTTTAATTGGTATAGTAATAAAAAGATTGGTCATTTGTTAAGACTTTCCAATAGGGGTTTCCACTAATTTTCAATTTTTTTATATGCTATTCTTCATGAAAAGTTATATATACATTAGAATAAAGAAAACATTTTTATTATAACAGGTTTTGTGTAAAAAAAATTTGAAAACAGTATTTTTCATATCTCGTTTAAACGGCTAATTTTTACCGCCACAATGATTGCGTACGCTCCCGCCGATTTTCTGCTAACGCTCAATAGATGGACGAGATACAAAAGTCTATAAAATATAGAAAATGCTTCACTAATATACGATAAGGTAAACATAATAATTGTATTTACAATTTTAATTAGTTTACAATAACTATTCACCTCAAATACTTTTAAATCTAATGTTACAATTTGAATGTGCTACTATCTTTTACTAGTAAACTTTAAAATCGTCCCGGGCCTTTACGTCACAAATTTGACATGAATGTATTGTAATATATTTTTTCTACTCCCGTGTGTGAAGTGAGTACTTTACGTATCAATTTTTATGTGTGAAGTTTGAGTTTTTGCACACTGTGCGTGAAATGCTACTTCACGCACCGTTCATTATTTTAAATATTACAAACTGAATTGTATTTTAATAAAACAAAGCTGTTAAACACCCGTAACGTTGGTAACCATGGTTACACAACTCGATAATACAGAGTCTTTACGTTAAAAGGATGACAGTGTGAAGAAAAAATATATATTATTGCAAGGTCGTAGAAAAAGTATAGTATGTAACACGTGTGTGAAGCCTATTTTACATTCGGGTGTTTTGCAACACTCGCCTTCGGCTCGTGTCGCAATCTCCACCCTCTTATAAAAATTTCAGCTTCACACACTTGCCACATAATATACTATTAGTGTACTAGTGTTATTTTTCATTATTTTGATAATGGTGGAAACCCCTATTATGCTGTAGACAGAAAATGATAATGATATTTGTATTTATTTTATTAATTTAAATTAAGTCAACAAAGGCGTGTGACTTATGGTGGTAAAATTATTAAATCTGATGTGACCAACACATTTTATTTTATTTTCAATCTATATATTTATTTCATATAAACACCGAATATAAAGGTTCTTAAAAAGGGATGTGGCTTTTCACGAGTAAAATTATTTTAATGACTACTTGTTTATATATCCTGGTTAGAAACGCATTATGTAAATTACACTTGACCTTTACATTTGTCTGACAATTAGTACAATTTAAATATCTCAAGTATTTTTCTTCATATAGCCATAAATTTATAAAATTTAATTATTTTATATTTTTTAAGGCAGAAAAAATCAAAAATTATACACAAATATTATTTAACATTATTGCAAAAAAATATAGTAAAAAAAATATGCAGAGGAGTTACGTCAAAAAAAAATTGCATTATAAAAAAGAAACTAATAATGACCGAGTGATGTTTATGTTTAGAAAAACGAAGAAAATAAATATTTTGCGTACTACGAGAAAAGTACATTTTCAATTATTTGAAAGTCGAACCTTTGATTATATACTACTATATAATCAAAGGTCGAACATAGTTTTTAATGCATTTTTAATTTATTTGAAATAATTGTAGTTCATTTTCTCATCACATGTTTGGCACTATTGCATTTCATTATTTATACATTTATATGACATGTATCTTGTCTACCGGCATTTGGTGTTCTTTCATTAGTTTTTTTTTTTTTATCTTTTTGCATGGTAACATTTGTTTACGTTGTTCGTTATATTTTCTTATCCTCGATGGATGCACACTGAGCAAACAAAAACATTACTAAACAAAATATATTGTGACATGCTTAAACACTTTGTTTAATCTTAAAACACACTGACTGATCAAAACCGTTTTTAAACTAAACGTTGAGACTTTCAACAAAACTGTTTTGTTGTATTTCAACACCCATTTATTACGCAGAAAGATTTACTATAAAATATTTTGTCATTAAGCAAAACGTTTTGCTGTCCGTAGAATTTTGTTTAAAGCCAAGACTTTATGTATAGTTCTATGAAAGATGTCGGGACCAGAGGATGAAATGTATGCTATGCTACTTTAGGAATGGATGCAACTTGATTCAAAAAAAGAAAAACGTGATATTCTATTAAAGAATAGTTATAAAGAGCTGGCCTTTCTTCAATTAAAGCTAAAAGTTTTTCGGCGTCCACCTCCCATATACCTATTAACTAATATATTGCGGATCCATTGCTTTTCTTGAAGGAAACACTGTGAAATGGAAATATCATTTCTGCATAAGTCTATCTCACACAAACGCCCAACCGCGAATTATGCGCATGCTTGGAAACTTGACTACTATTGGCTAACGAGAAAATCATGATCACTTTATGCGAATCACAGAGTTCTGTTTATTAACGGCTAGCGCGAGAAATTTTAAATTTAAATTTGAGAAATTAAACAATGTACCTACTATTTATTTTGTATGTAAATTCTTGAATATAAATATTAGTAATAATAAAAAACATTGTCATATTAGTGCTAAATTTGAATTAAATAATTTACTTTGTTGTACTGTAAAAATAATAGGAATACAATCTGGTCAGGATTAATTTATTTAGGTGACAATAAATTACTGTATGAAACACAAAGCAAATGCTTTCGAAGTGCAACTACAAACAAAAATGAAATCAAACGTCAAAGTCAAACCATGTGCTCGCTGCATCACCAGGGCTGTGTTCCAAAACCAAGAATACCGAGTTTTGGCGTAGAGTATGATGTGTTGTGTTTTGGAACGAATGAGAGTTTTGTTGAAGTAAAAAATTGAAACTAAATTAAAAATAATTTTATAAAACTAACAAAACTACTTATAATTACAACATTAATGTCAAGCCCGTAATAAAAGCGCTTTTATGGAGCACTCTCCTCAATATAATGTGAAAGTCCGCTCCATAAAATCGCTTTCATTATAAAAGTATTCTCGTAATACACGCCAACGTATTTACTTATGTTTATTTTCAACCAAAAGCATGTTTTCTTCCTCAAGAAGGCAAATTACTTCCATATGTAGAGAATCGTGAGCATCTACGTTTGAAAATATTGTGGAGTAATTTCTATACCCTCCTCGTTAGTAGAGTAAGTAGAACATCACTTTGGAGTAAATTCTGGCTGTTTTGGAACAGGTTGAGTAAACTCTGAGAGTAAGGTTATTACTTTTGAAACGACTTTGGATAATTTCGTACTCTAAGAGTAGGATTTTGGAACGCAGCCCAGCCAGCGACGCTGTCAGCGTTAGCCAATAGTAAAGGTTTCCAAGCTTGCGCATAATTCGAAGTTGGGCGTTTGTGTGAGATAGACTTATGCAGAAATGATATTTCCATTTCACAGTGTTTCCTTCAGCTGCTCTTATGGGAAAGATACGAGCATTAGCAATGTATTAGTTAATAGGTATATGCCACCTCCAATACCTCCATATTCACTTCGCAAACATAAACATAATATACCAACGTGATGTATAGATCAAATACGCAGTCGCAGTGTGTATACGCATGCGTACAATGAAATGTCTGTTGCTGTTGGCCTCCTGAGCAAAAGTTTGTATAAACGTGCCTGATGGTGTCCGCTTGGTACCTACTTGTCCACGCAGACTGACTGAGCAAAAAACGTTGTAATACAAAACGTTTTGTTACGTATTACGTAGGTATCAAAACGTTTTACTCGAACCCAACGCACACTGAAGAATCAAAAATGCTATTATACACAACAATTCGTTAGAAGATGTCTGATCGGCTCATCGCTCAAATGTGTTTAGTGTACGTCCAGCCTTAGATTTCATAACAGTTGCCTTGTTGCTTATCAAATTTGTATTTTTCAATACAAACAGTAACTGTTTTTCTACTTGTGCTTCGTTGTTAAAATTAAATTAATATACCATGTAAACCTAGTAATTCCTTGACTGCATAAAAATTTTTACTATAACTTTATTTTTCAAGAAAACCACTGTTATAAACTTCTAGTAAAGTATAAATTTTTATTGATAAAGAAAAAAAAATCTTCAGAGTATTTAACTTATCATAGATAAAAAAAATCGCTACACCCCTAGATCCTAGAATGTGCTTATTCGTTCGTCACTTCCTATCGTATATTTTGGCTAAAAGCAAGAGCTTCCTTACCTACAATTGATGGAAAGTAAATAAATGGACCTAAAATAACATGAATGAAATTTGTTTTGAACAAAAGAATAATAATTATTTGGGAAATAGTAGAAATTGAATATTGTTATCTCGATTAATATACTTTTACAAAATAAAAAAAAAAATTAAACATAAATGAAAAATTATGTTTAAGAGATACTCGTTTACAAGCGCTGTTTAACAATGAATTTATATTGTAATGAATATTAGTATTAGTAGGCACTAACTCAAGCCGCGGAAAATTAATACCTAGCATTAATTTCGTGCATAAAATTGTCTATAAACTTTATTATCAATCTAGGTCATAGAGATAAAAGATAAAAAATAGGTAAACTAGTAAATAATAAATCTTGTAATATTTCCTTGTTTTTGCTAAATTACCTTGAGCTTAAAATAAATGTAATGAAATAATTGTATACTTGTCAAAAACAATTAAAGAAACATTTACTCACCAATTATCTCCCAATCTTTTTTATACATTATCATCAAGAAAATGTGATAGAAATAGAAATATTTGAAATACATTGATAAATATCACTTAAGGAAATATTATTGTTAATACTTTTTAATTTAATTCAAATATCGATGATAAATATATACAAATTCTCAGAAATATTGTTTCCCGAATGGATTAACATATCAAGTTATAAATTAATACTACTTATATACGTAAACAGTATACAAAAGTGTAAAATTTACTTCACATACCTTATGAAATTTGATTAAAAAATTACGCATTTTCATATTTTTTTTTATTAGATACAATGTAGTTATGCCACTTGTGGTGTCTACTAGCCTTCAGCAATTTTACCTTTATCTCTTATTTGATCGCAAAACGTGATCCTTTCAATGAGACGAAAAAGTTATAGGATGCCTTGTCCAGTAAATATGGTGATAGGCTATTCCACAGTAATCAAAAATAGTAAAAGTTTATTGAAAATATGAACGATAATAGTTAAAGGATAAGGAAAACCATATTTCTTTTATTATAAATTATTCCTTCTAACCAAGTACGACCTCCGATTTTGAGAAGCCCCGCCCTAACTAAGAATATACTTCTTCGGGTGTGTCGGATCTGTTCGGTTGCTGTTCGGGTGACGTTTTAATTTCTTTGTTTTTATAAAATGAGAAAAAAAAGTGAAATAAATTAAGTATAATAATTTATTTTATGTCTCTATTAATGAATTATAATATTACAATTTAAATATACATTATTTTGTAATTTGTTTAACATTTTTTCGTGGCTTGTGAACCACTGTTTGTTTACTTCTGGTATATCCACATTACCGTCACAAAGCTAATTTAAAGTTCGGACCTTAATATCTCGCTTATTTGGAGGAATTTTTAACTCGGACTTTCACATGTGGTCTTATATTTTTATATATCGTGGAATAGCTTATTGCGGCGTCCCGACTGTGTGGTTTTTGGCAAAAATTGCTATAACGAATGAGTAGTGAACTGTGAGCCGGTGCGAAATCTAAAAGTTGTTTATTCTCGCATATCAACTACAAATTATTTGTCTATTACTAAGCACAATATCTTAAATTTTTGGCACATTTTCATTGGTTGTTGCTGTGGTAGGACGCTCGGCCATCTTGAAAACATTTCTATCATTTATAAACACTTGGTTAACAGTTTCTTTTCAAACATAAACTACGCATCCAGTATTAATAAACCTGAAAAAAACGAATAACACACAAAAGTTACTTTTTGATAAAACCTTGTAACGGAAAATGTATTACAGATTCTTATTTTCTCAAATACTTCCAATAATTAAAGAAATGAGTTTGTTTCTTCCTCTATTATTTTTCCTATACCTATTTATTTCTGAATTATGTCAAAACAAACTTGACAAAAAAATTCAGAAAGGATATTTAAAATAATTTTAGGGATAACAAATGAATAAAAATAACATTAAAAATTAGGAAATGGTAAGTTTCATTTGATTTTTCAATGGGAATTTTTTTTCATTAACTCAGAAGTGTTGGATTATGAATATATAATTTTGAGCAAGAAACGCTATCAAGCTAGATATATATTTTTTTAAATTTCATCGAAATTCAAGTTTTCTATCATGGCGCACTTATGACTCTCATCCGCCTTTGTAGACACTCATTTGCCTGTGTTTAATTTTTGAACAAGAAAAAATAAATATCGAAGAAATACGTAGTAATTACAGTAAACAAAATGAATAAAACATCAAATACAAAATATACGCGCATACTAACTATTAGCGCCATCTCTGTTTTTAACTGCAAATATTTTACCTGAAATGAGCAACAATATATCGAATACGTCACAATTTTCAAGAATGTTTCTAGATTTGCAAAGAATTTCAATTTTCTTACAAATGGGGGATTACGGCTCAATCGTATTAAAGGAAAATAGTAAAAAAATACGAATGTATATGCTGAATAACGAATATTAATAAAAAAATGAATTGGTATAATTGAGATATTTCGGAAATAAAGGGTTTTTGGTTATAGCGCTTCGACACCAATATGAAAATATTTTGATTGGCGACCGAGAGACCACCTATACACGCATTACAAATAGCGTGTTAGGAGGTGGGGATTACTACCAATGGAAGTTAAGAAATTCAAGTTCGAAAGGAGGGGCTATCTTTCCTGTACAACAGTTTTCAAACAGTTTTTATTTTAACATAAATTTCTTGTATTAAAATTAATAATTTAAATACACCTGTTATTATAAAGTATGTAGACTTATACAGTTTTATAATATTCATTAATTTTTATGTAAATATAACTTAAAATAGCATATATTTCAAGAACATTTAGGTCCATGATGAAAACAGTTTGATATAAAAACATATAAATATGACGTCACGTCAATCTTTTCAAAATTCGGGAGACCATAACTCGCTTATTAATAGGAATTTTTTCACCGGATTTTCATCAATAGTCTTAGTTTTCCTAATATTTTCAGATGAAATTATAAAAAAAAAATGGTGTAATCCCCCCATTATGAATGAACACTTTTTACTGAACATGTTTTATTAAATGTTTCTAACAGGGATGGTAACCGAAACCATTAACCGAAAAATACCGAAAAAAAATGAGAACCGAAACCTGTACCGAAATTCGAAACAGATACAAAACCGGAACCGAAAGCAAAACCCTTTTTTACTTATCGGTTAACTGCATTATATACAGGACTCTTTTTAGTTGTTAAACATTGTCAGTTTTTATTATTAAAATGCTTATGTATAAAAAAGTATAAATATAAATTTATTTTCTTTTTTTTTTTTTTTTTTTTTTGCCGAAAAGTATTTCAATTTTCTACGTAGTCAACATAGTACCTCAATCGCGTGGCGCTCGAAATCCGTTACATGTTACATTTATATAGGCATTTAACATGGGAAATTAGAATATTGTTCACGTGTTTGTGGACACTTTTTGCATCATTATAATAATTGTTCAAAATTAATAATATTATTATCCTCGTAAATTACTTTTGCAAAACCGAAACCCTTTTAGTAAAACCGGTATACCAAAACCGATTGCTGTATAAAAACCAGAACCCAAATCAAAACCGAATTTTTATTTTCAAGATGATCGAAACCGTAACCCGAACCGATATTTTTTATGGTTACCATCCCTGGTTTCTAATATATGAAGATGTAATCTATAGAAAAAGTTAATATTTTGTACAAATTCCATAACATCGAAATACCCGATTATTGGAAGTTATTTGAAAAAATAAAAATCTGCAATTTTCGATTATATCTAGTGACCTGTGTAATGTAAATATATCCCTAAAATGGCCTCATAATTGGGTAAATTTTGTTTAATTTAACTAACTTCGTATCTCCAGTTTCCGAGATCCAAATAAATACATACATAATGTGTACGTTAACTGCGGATTATCCTGTATGTATTACACGAAAAAAGATTAGTTGTTTTAAAGATATAAATGAACATTATCTGAATTAATTTGGAGAAACATTTATTTTATTTACAATATCCTTTTTTTTTAATTCTTTGCACATCAGTCTAACTTAAACGACCGTATTAATCTTAGATCTACCCTTTTCATTTAAACCTTTCTTCACCGATCTTTTATTCCATTGAATATACCTACCTTTAAACAAATCTATTCATTTATATCTCCATTCCTCATTCATTTATACAAACACCGCAGAGCTATTCACGTTCAATTTTCAATTCATTCAAGAAACTATTCTTCAAACTAAATTTATAACCTCCCTAGAAAGGTAATTGTTGTCCTAAAGGTGTAAGATAATAACTTTCAACTATTGATTAATAATTTTCCCGATGAAATTGAGTTATCAAACTATTATGGTTCATTTAATAATTCATAAGTAACATAGTTCAGGAATTATTATTGGTAATAAACTTTATTTTCATATGGTAATAGGTAGAAGAGGTAATTTTAGAGATGGTTTCAGTTTAATTTCGGAGTTAAAATTAACTCTTTTTACCCTCCTCTAAGATTTTAAATATTTTGAAGTCTCTGGAGCTGTGAAAACATTTATTGCTTAACTTTGGGTCATAACAAAGTTAGTAGTTAGTTACCCCTTTAAACATAGATTTTAACAACACTTTTAAAAAGTAACTAAAACATTTTTATATCTTTTAAAAATAAACATGCTTTTAAGTAATTACTGTACTTCGTAGAAATTGTATATTAATAAAGATAGTACAGGTACTTTGCTCAATAATTGTACTCAGAAAAGATAAATTTTATATTTATTAAGATTTTCCGCATATTCATATTTTTACCTGTTAAATATAATGATAAAACAATCTTTGTAAATACACGTGCAAAGTATTGCGCGATATTATTGTAATATTATATGTATGTATAATATATAATATGTAGGTATATGTGGTCCCGTGCCGTGTACCCCGGGGAACCGGGATCGATCCCGACCGACGTCAAATATTTCGAATTTTAAGTGGCACAAAAGTGACCCCTGTGGTGCACTCCACGCCATTTTTTTAGAGTACCATTACTCGCTAAATATATTTTTTATTAATTTCGTAACTTAATCTTATTAGATTTCGAGTTAGATTCATAATTAATTTGACTACCCTATAACAATAAAATAGAAAAAATAATATATTTGTGGTTACTCAAAATTGATTTTTATTGAGAAATTATTGGCAATTAAATATTCGTCCATAGAATAACATCCATACTAATATAATAAATGCGGAAGTAACTCTGTCTGTCTGTCTGTCTGTTACGTTTTCACGCCTAAATCGCTGATCCAATTTTGATGAATTTTGGTATAGAGATAGATTGGACCTTGGAGAAGGACATAGGCTACCTTTTGTCGCAAAAATAAAACTTAAAGGGGGTGAAATAGGGGATGAAAATTTGTATGGAGAACCCATCATTTCTCAAGTTAGGGATATAAAAATTCTTATTTATGCTTTTGCTAAGATAGAGTGTTTTAGCGTTTTTGAAAAATCATCCCTCAAGACGGTACAATAGGGGATGAATTCAATTATTTTTTTATCTTTGTATCTATAGTTAAGTTTTAACCGTTAGCAGATTTTCGATATTTGTCGGAGAAATAGCTTGCATCATATGTACATAAGTAAAAGTATCCGAGACATGTTTAGAAAAGGGCGGTTGTTTGCTACGATGCGGGGATCGGGAGGGCAGTGGGCGGAGCCTGTTACATGTACGATGCGAGGCAGGTTGTCGGCTCCCTACGCAGCGCATATCTCCGAAGTAAATTTGAAAAATTGCTGGTACACGTGTAGCTAATCGTTATTCTAGCTTTACCCGTGCGGAGCCGGGGAGGGTCAGCTAATTTACTATAAATGACAAACCTTTTGCTTTAATTATTGTCTCATTTCTTTTAGACAGGAAATTTACTAGTGCCTGGCATTCTTACTGACAATGAATCCCATTCGTCTTGATTTGGGCTCTCAAACCCACCTGCGTTCTCTATACGTTGTTCCTCAGTTTTTGTTTCGTTTTATGCGACAGTTTCAATTACATTTAGGTCTGTATATTGAAAGGCCAATCCAATGGTCATGTCATACGTTTTGAACCAATTTCGGGTAGTTTTGACTATATGATATAAAGCTCCATCATATTGGAAAATCATTCCTGAATACAATTTTTCTATACTGGACCTAATATTAAAGTAATGTTAAATCTGGATAATCAAAAAGCACAAGCACAAAAAATAATGGTTGAATCTAAGTGTGCATTATATGTACATATTATTAGACTTGTCAATTCTATGTTAAATTTTGTGTCGAAATATACTTGCGCCACTGATTTGAATTACTCACAAAAATGTGGGTAGTACTAGACCATATTTTTTTGTTTAATAAAAATAAAACATAGTTTTTCTTATCTTTAATTAATTATTTAAAAAATAAGTATAAATATTAGAAAAGCAAATTTTTAATTCTTTGGTTTTAATTGGATGTTTTCTTATTTCAAATTCAAAAATTTCGTCCTCGGGTTTAGGTCCGTTGACTGTGGAAGGTAATTAAGCTTATTTTTGGCATTATACAACAGCCATTCGTATGAAAACAAAATTGTGTGCTAAGCCCAAACTTTCTGCGTGTTTCTGGAAGCAATGAAGCATTATAGTTCACGGGTATATTTCGTAAGCTAGAGAAAGAAAATTAGCTTTTATTGCAACAATCATGAATAACAAATGTTACTACTATATTAATTTAAAACCGAATATAAAGCAAACTGCCTAAAAATGAGCTCAGCAGTCAATTTTATTTTCTTCATGCCAACGATCCTCATAATATTTCGCGTCTAGTAAACGAATTGCTATTATATGAAAACTAAGCTCAATCATATCTCCATTACGCTCCTACATCTCATTAAAACCAAAGAAGATTTAAAAAATAAATTACATTCAAGACAAGCAGATTATAGCTACATCGATTACCAAAAATTTGGCTACTCACTTAACTCTTATTGAAAAAACTAAAGAAAACCAACAAAATAAAATATTTATTTAAAAAAAATCTGATGTGGCCAACACAAAACCTCCCGCTATTTAATTTTTATTAATTTAAATACATACCTACGTATTTACTAACGCTGCAAACTGTTCCATTGCAGAAAACTATTGCTTTATTTATTATTTTCTTTTTAAATTGTTTAATTTGAAGTGATTAGTTTTTTGACAGTGACATTTACTGTCAGTTACATTCATTTGAAATATGAACTGTGTAACAAAGGAATTGTGCTTATCTTAGGCTTCGCGACTAATAAAAAAAAAAATTTTTAAATTTATCTGTAAAACATATAGAAAAAGTATTAATGTATTCCTGTAGAAAATTCAATAATCTTTAATTTTCATAAGACATAAAATGCGAAAAAATGGCATTTAATCGTATTTTTTGAAGAAAAACCATTATGAGCTTCAGGTAAAGTGCCATTTCCGGTTATCCCATTTACACCAAAATCTAATGGCTTCTTTTCATATTAGAATAGGATGAAAATACAAGGTTTCAGAATTTTCTGAATGATAGTATTTGAGTTAGAGTGAACACAAAATTCCTACACATACACACATACAGACATCATCGTGAAAATGTTAAAATTGGATTCTAGGGACCTTAAAACGTGGTCATTTACTAAAATCTCTATATGTGATTTTTAGCACGATCCCTATACCTCCCTTATCAAGGGTAGCGGGAGGTAAAAATGCATAAGTTTTTAATTTTTTATTATATATTATATTACCTACATGATGAAATTGTTAATACTTTCAACACTACGTACACCTCATAACATAATATGCAACTCGAGTTGCATACAAATTTTCTTTTACGTCTGCAATAAAAATGTGAAAAAAAGTTCCGTAACGTTTCATTATTTCACTCCGTAGCGTTAAAAAAAGTGTAATTTTTTCACACTTTTATTGTCGTAAAAAAAGACATACCTACTTTATAGATCCATTTTAATTAAAAAAGTGTCTTTTTTTAACAGACGTAAAAAAGAATGTAACTGTATTATATCTATATATTGGATTTAGACTGTTATTTTCATATTATAAATTGTAACTGTTATACGGAGACTTTTTTTGTATCATTGTGGTTAATTCTTTCGATAAAATACTGCAAATGAGCACAGTTCGTTTTTGACTAACAAAATTCTCTCTAATCTGCAGTTCCTTTGTAAAACCTTGTTTAATTACAATACTACGGCACAAACTAGAATAGGTGGAGTTCCTGTTCCGTGCTACTAATTAGGAGCAAAGGGAATTAATTATTATTACATGAAAAACAGTGTAATACATTATAATGATAATGTACCCACTACACAAAACAATAAAACTACATATTGTAAATTACTCATTAATTATATTAGTGCTATAGTTAAACTGAAAATAATTAATAGGCGTAATATTATACAAATTGTATAGAGTGAACTAATATAATAAATATAGGCGACCCCTTTAGTGTGGCTGCCAATCCGCGACCCAAGGGTTGTGAGTTCGTCTTATTTAAAGCATGATGTTTTCATGTCATCAATCATCGCATCTTTCATCACCTAAACGATTGCACATGACATGACCAAAGCAGTTTGTTCAGCCGCCCATAGATTAAAATAAAATAAATATGTTCCGCATGAAAAGATTTAGATGGAAATAGAAAAACTCAGAATCAAAATTCTGATTTTATTTTCATATTCCATTAAATTTTTCAGAACAAGACACCAGTTTTTTAAACCGGTTTGAAAAACCTGTTCAACAGTGTTATAAGTTCAAAGCCGTGATTTTTAACCTAAACTGATATTTTTATTATAAAAAAAACCTGTTGTGGCCAGCACAAGACATCTCGCCATTTCCATATTAGGCTGTATAAGTACATATTGTATTTAATATTTCTGGTTCACATAAAAAAATCTTATTACATCTATTATTCATATATTTTTTAATTCATTCTATAAATTGGTTTCCTCCTACTCTTCTCAATATATATGTATCTACATTTTAAATATTTAATTAATAATAAAATAAGAAAAAATAAATGTACTTCCCAGAAAAAGTCTTGCCTTTAGTTATGTATCTGGATTTTTCAGACGACATTTTTCTGTCAATTACAAACATTTTAATTTTTCAACTGGTTTCCATGATGTTGTTTGGACTGTGAGATTCATTACAATGGATTATTTTATAATTTATATTTTTCTTTTTCTATGGGGTCCCGTGGCCGCGTGCCTGAGTGTCTGGTCGCGAACCTGGGGGAACGTGGTTCGATCCCGACCGGCGCCAAATATTTCCAATTTTAAATGGCACAAAAGTGACCCCTGTGGTGCACTCTCCACACCAGCTATGAGTGTCCGTGAGGTGACGCCTGGTAAGCGCCCACACGGTAAAATATATCGTCATCATTACCGATGTCTACATGTGTTGTAGATACTGGCACACCCAGAAATGGGTAATATGCCGTGATGATATATTTATATTTATTTATTTTTCTTTTTCTAAATCAAAAATGTTCAATGCATCGTATTTTTTTTTATTTGTAATAACATAAACTTCCAAAAAATATTATTTAAATGAAATAAATAAATATATCATCACGGCATATTACTCATTTCTGAGTGTGCCACAATCTGCTTTATCGCAGATATCGGTAATGATGATGACATATTTGTACCGTGCGGGCGCTTACCAGGCTTCGCCTCACGAGCACTCATTGCTGGCGTGGACAGTGCACCACAGGGGTCACTTTTATGCCATTTAAAATTCGAAATATTTGGCGTCGATCGGGATCGAACCCGGTTCCCCAGGTTCGCGACCAGATACTCTGGCACGCGGCGACGGGACCCCATTTAAAAGATTTTTTAAGAAACTACTACTTCCGGTTGTCGGTTGTCCCATTGTTACCAAAACCTTTTCAACTCTTCCCATTATGTCAGATTAAGGGAATACGTAGTTAAATTGGGCTTTAATCTTATAGAATTTGAAAAACCGTCCCTCCAACATGCACACACACACACACATATACATTGTAAAAATGTTAAAATCGGATTCTAGTGACCTTGAAACGTACTTATTTACTAAAATCTGGATATGCGGTTTTTAGCATGAATCTAATACCTCTCTTAGCGAGAGGTAAAAATAAAAAAAAACTTGGAAACCCCTATTGTATTCATAATTACTTTATTTGCAACCTCAACCCAATTGGGTCTTCATCAGAAAGCAATAGGCTATTCTACAGTAATCAAAAATAGTAAAAGTTTATTGAAAATATGAACGATAATACTTAAAGGATAAGGAAACCATATTTATTTTATTATAAATTATTCCTTCTAGAAGACACCGGGAGTTTTGCTTTTGATGATGCAGGACATGTGCACGAGTGTTTGAGCAAATAGGATCCAAGTATGACCTCCGATTTTGAAAAGCCCCGCCCTAACTAAGAATATACTTCTTCGGGTGTGTCGGATCTGTTCGGTTGCTGTTCGGGTGACGTTCTAATTTCTTTGTTTTTATAAAATAAGAAAAAAAAGTGAAATAAATTAAGTATAATAATTTATTTTATGTCTCTAATAATGAATTACAAAATTACAATTTAAATATACATTATTTTGTAATTTGTTTAACATTTTATCGTGGCTTGTGAACCACTGTTTGTTTACTTCTGGTATATCCACATTACCTACGTCACAAAGCTAATATAAAATTCGGACCTTAATATCTCGCTTATTTGGAGGAATTTTTAACTCGGACTTTCACATGTGGTCTTATATTTTTATGTACTTCAAGAAATAAAATTTAAAAAAATATCGTGGAGTAGCCTATTTTTTTTTGTTTGTATAAATGAATACATCAGATTAAAATATGTACTTTTGTTTAACGAATTTATTTCTATTTAATGCATGTAAAAACGGTCTGCTCTCAAGCGTCATCTGCTCCTGCTTTATTCTTAACTGAAAGGATGTATAGGTTTCCTTAATGACATCTGGAATTGCTAACAACGCATCTACAAATTAAGTATGGAAATGTTCTTGCATTTGACTGTTGAGCTGAGCGGCAAATGAGGAAAGGGGAATTATGTTTAAAAATAGTGTGAGAGTTTTTCTTCGTAAACTGTAAAAAGATATTCCAAGTTTAATGCTTTCATATTATTTGTAAAAGTACCTGTAAAAAGTTGAAACAAAAAATGTAAAAATTTGCAGACTTTCATCTATTGCTTCCATGTTTCATCACTATGTTTTTACTCTTAAATTTTACAATATTCTCATGTATTGCAATCTCTATTTTTCTTTCGTTGTTAAATTAAAACTTTACAAGGGAAAACATGAATTTAAAAAAATGTGATTTTGCTAACTTTGGTTCGAGCTCTATTTCTAAGTTAATTATTTATCATACAAAATAGCCACTCTGAGCTTTTTCCAAAACAGCTAGGTCTAGGATTACCAAAGCTGACGTTGTACGAAACATTCGTCATTTCGAAAATTTGAATAAAGGAATTACTTGTTTGTATTCAAGAGTTAGTAAAAACGTTCACTTTTCATACCTAATATGTGTGAACTTTAAAATATATTTTTGTGACAAATCTACAAAGTGACCGGTTATGGATCGAACAACCAAATGGGGGATTACGGCTCAATCGAATTAAAGGAAAATAGTAAAAAAATACGAATGTATATGCTGAGTAACGAATATTAATAAAAAAATGAAATGGTATAATTGAGATATTTCGGAAATAAAGGGTTTTTTTGTTATAACGCTTCGACACTAATATGAAAATATTTTAATTGGGGACCGAGAAACCGCCTATACGTGCATTACAAATAGCGTGTTAGGAGGTGGGATTACTACCAATGGAAGTTAAGAAATTCAAATTCGAAAGGACGGGCTAACATTCCTGTACTACAGTTTCCAAACAGTTTTTATTTTAACATAAATATCTTGCATTAAACTTAATTTAAATACACCTGTAATTATAAAGTATGTAGACTTATACAGTGTTATAATATTCATTTATTTTTATGTAAATATAACTTAAAATAGCATATATTTCAAGAACATTTAGGTCCATGATGAAAACAGTTTGATATAAAAACACATAAATGTGACGTCACGTCAATCTTTTCATTTTAGTGCAGCAACTCTTTTTGGTTCATTATTTCTTATTATAAAAGTATTATTTCAAATAAAATTATCTGTATAGATGCAAAATGAACGCAATTATGTGTTGGCAAAGGACAATGAAGACTCATTAGAAAAAACGTTTTAAAAAACAGCACTTCCTTCTTTTATTTGTCTGCGACTTCTTTCTACTGCTCTTCAGCTCAGAATGGGGAAGTTTAGCATGGTAAAAATTCTACATAACATACTATTTTCTCACAAATATAACACAAATGACTGCTGAAATTGAAATTAAAAATTAAAATTATTGCCCCATTTATTTATAATTAATATTTTTTGAGTAAACTCTAAGTACGTCACAAGTCAGTTATGCGCAAACTCAGACAGAACGGTGAAAGCGAACCACTTGAACGTAGGTCGAACAACAACTCAGTCTCAAGTGACTGGTAACCGCAACCGCGTGCGTCAGTATATAAGCGACATACGTTGTACCGAGCCTCTATCGACGTCATCACAGCTTCAAATCGGCTTTTCCGGAAAATCTGGGAATTTTTGAAAAAAATAAAACATGTTACATCATTTTTCAAGTCATTTCCCGTGGAATACAAGAATAAAAAAAATCGCTAAACTTCCCCATTATGTTCGTTGAATCCGTATTATCATCATAAAAACAAGTATAGTGTCAAAAACTAGTGGCACAATGTTGCTGCACTTAACTTGAAAACAATCACTTTTTCGTATTTATTTGCAAAGTTGCCCCCACTTCGTTACATTGGTTATAAAATAAAAATTGAAACATGGATTTTGTAGGTAAGTAAATTCTCAAAATTTATCATAAGTACTTTTACGCAAAAATGAAGTGTTACGGAGTACTTGTGATATATAAATTGGAAAAAATACTCAAAATCTAGCCAAGTACGCAATTTTGTTCTTTTGGGAGATTTATAGCTCCGTTGCTATTATTCCTACAAAAAAACTTCATTCGCCAAATATACAGAAAATTTTGTACTCTGCAAGTCGTTAAATATCTTTTTTTTTTCGTTAAAATGCAATAGAAAGAAGTTATAAGCAAAAAACTGAAAAATTTCCGATATTCGGTGTTTAAAATGTTAATGAAGCAATTTTTCAAAATAGATGTTTCGAGGTAATCTATGTATTCTATATTTCATCTATTCCGTATCTGTAGGAGCTGAGTTCAACATCTAAAAGAATATAATGAAATTTGTTGATAATTTTTTTATAGCTAGGAAAAGTGATAAAAAACTCAATATTTTTCTAAGGTCGCTACTTTTGCTTTGTTGAGAGCGACACAGCTCCACCGATATTGGTTCGCAACAGACATAATACGCCAAAGTTTTAGAAAATTGAGTCTTAGAATATATATAATACTAGGCAAATAACTTATTCTGAGTTAAAGAGCAATAGAAAGAAGTCGCAGGCAAAAAAAAGAAAGGGCTGTTTTTTAAAAAGTTTTTTTAGTAGTCTATACTTCACAAACGGTAGCCAACACATAATTACGTTCATTTTTCATCTATACAGATTATTTTATTTGAAATAATACTTTCATAATCAGAAATAATGAACCAAAAAGAGTTGCTGCGTTAAACTAAAAAAAGTCATTTTTATCGTTTTCACCCCCACTCCGTTTTATTGGTAGTAAAAAATAATTGGGTTTTGTAGGAAATTAAATTCTCTACAAGATTGATTATGAGGACTTTTACGCTAAAATGATGTGTTACGGAGCTATTACGATGTAAAATGGATAGAAACCAGAAACTCAAAATTTTAGCTTTTTTTGTAAGCTTCATAGCTCCGTTGCTATTAATCGTACAAAATAACTTCATATAACTAATTTCAGGAAATTTTGTCCTCTACAAGCCGGCAAATAACTATGCGGAGTAGGAAGGATTGTGAAAATTTGGATTTTTCACTAACCCACCATCCTGTCCAACCTTTTGTAGGGTAAATCGGTTCATTCACGGGACTATTTCTGTTTATAATATTTCTAAATTAAACATAACCACGCATTGTTAAAATTGAAAGTTGTATTTTTTTTAACAATTATTAAATTTAATATTGTATTAACATTAAAGTAGGCAATGACGTATTAAAAACAATTTGAAAAATGTTCCATTGCCGACTAAATTAAAAATATGAATGAAAATGCTTTTGAAAACAAAGGATTAATAACAGGTAATTTAATTTGTTTCATTGTCAAGCCGTTGTTTTTTACCACATAAATTTAATAATTGTTGTATTTTGGCCGTTTGAAACAAGTGAATATGGACAAATCATAGGTCGTTGGAAAGAAGAAAATGTTTTCTTTTCAATGGTGTAACTTTTCTTTATGGCGTGCATATAAAAATTATAACATAATATATAACAAAATACAATGAAATCAAAAAGGAATCAAAATTAGGCATCATCATTGAAAAGTGTCCTAAAGAAATACAAACCATAATTCATTATTTCATTATAGGAAGTAATTTGGATATATCACTAAAATAACCTTCTAATGGGTAACTTTTGTTTTATTTAATCGTATTCGTATCTCGCATAATTCTCGAGATCCCCATCTTCGACAATGTATCCTGAACATCTTTATTCGTACTGAAATGATACATATTTACTTTTCAAACTATTGGTTTGACAAGTAAAAATTTTACAATGTAAGTCTATGTCTGCAATTAGCCATTCGCAGACGCGGAAATGTAAGCCCCATTTTGCGCAATGTTTCATCTTAAGCTGGAACAAGGTAAAGTTTACAAAAAGGCTTTAACATTAGTTAAAAGTAAAACCCGTCGTAATAAATTTAATTGTAAAATTTCTAAATTGTTTCTCTCATTTTAGTTCCCCGTCTTGATGTGGACAACCTCGAGAACGGCTACCACGGCCTGGTGAAGGAGAACGAAACTATCGTAGAAGTGACTCCTCCTATCCGAGCCATCGGCGTGCCGGTCTGCAGCTTCAGAATCGTCAACAAGCACCACGGGGAAGCTCCGTTTGAGATTATCTCTAAGGAGGACGGCTACGCAGAGCTTCGAGCACGCAGAGTTCTCAACTGCGAGAAGAGGCGGAACTACAAGTTCGACATTGCTGCTTTGAGCTGTTCTGGCAAGCAGAGCGAAAAGTAAGATAATAGATTAGTTTTATTTATTTGCGAGGAGCTGGAAGTAAGACATTGGTTTGATTTTTAAAATTGGCAACTTACCAAAAAGATAAACTTCAGACGTTCTCCTACATATCCTGCGAAGTAGGTCTTGATGTCGCGACGTGCAGCCCGTGAAATCGAGTACCATTTGTAAGCACTCCCAGAAAATCGAAAGAGTTCTACTTTTTTATTAAAAAAAAAAAATCTGTTAAGACCTCTCGCCATTAACATATTACGCTATATAAATATTGAATTGCACTTCCCTTTCAAACCGTCATTTTATAACAAAAAAATACAGAACTTTACCCAAATACTGTTTTTTATTGTATTTAACATGTCTTCTGCACACATATAATTCTAATTATATCTATTTTTCATTGTATGAGAAAGTTTCTAAATTTCAGAGATTCTTCCAATTCATTAACCAGATTGACGGTATTTCTGATGGATATATGCATTTTACCTGTAATTTCAAATATTTAATTAATAAAACAATAAGAAAGATTAAATATACTTCCCAGAAAAAGCTGTCAGAATGTCACTAAAACTGTTTATTTTTGACACTGACATGTGTCATTTAAAAACTATGTTATAAACATTGGAATTTGTCAACTGGTTTCCGTAGTGCCTTGGCCTCTGTGATTAAATTACTCTATATATTATAGTGTCTTTATCTCTAAATCTATACGAGATGTAATAAATATTTTAAGTGTATTAGATAGACAATTTTATGTTCTTCAATATTTAATAAAAAAAAAAATTCAAAAAATTATATTTAGAAGAATTTTTCTCAGAAACTACTACTTCCGGTTATTCAATTGTTACCAAAACCTTTTCAGCTCTTCCCAGGAATGTCAGATTGAGGAATCCATAGTTATACAATTCTTAAGTCTTATGATTTTTGAGGAATCGTGTCTACAACATCCAGACATACACACATACACACATCCACACACACACACACAGACATCATTTTAAAAATGTTATAATCGGATTCTGTGGACCTTAAATCGTGCTTATTCAATGAAATCTGGATATGCGAATTTTAGCATTAATCCAATACCTCTCTTAGCGAGAGGTAAAAAGTGGAGTACATACTTGTAATTGTGACTGCCCCTATTCGAATCTATCCAAAATTCATTTATTCCAGCTCAATCGAATTAGAGAAATTAGTAAATAATAGCGAAAATATATGCTTAAGAATGAATATTAAAAAATCTGATGTGGCCAGCACATTACCTTCTATCTGTTCTATGTATTTTGTACAAATCCTATACCAAAAGTTCCTTGGAAAAGATTCTATATATCCAGTAAAATAGTAACACGAACTTATATTATTCTCTACAAATTTCATACCGAATTTCCTTGGAAAAAATTCTATAAATCCAATAAAATTATAACACGAACATACACTATGTAAATTGCACTTGACACTGACATCTGTCAGAATTATTTGAATATATCAGCTGTTTCCATGATTATAGCAAAGTTGGCTGATTTATGATTGTTTTATAATTCTTGAACTCTACATCTATTGAATATGAAGGAAAATGTATAATCAAACCGTACAAGATATTTTTTCATATTGATAATCACATAAAATGTCAAAAATGATATTTAATTGCGTTTTTTTCAAGAAAAACTGTTAAGAACTTCAAATAAGGGAACTTCCGGTTGACCAATTAGTTATCGTCGGAGAAATTTTTGTGTCACACACACATATACGGACATCATCGTAAAACTAGTAAAATCATATTCTAGGGACCCTAAAATATGCTTATCCATTAGAAACTCACTACCGGATTATTTGACCAAAGACAATACCTACCTTATCTAAAGGTGAGGGATGATAAAAATGATCAAAAATTAGGAGCTAATTTATTAAAGGTAAACCAAATATTTAACCATTTGTTCACGAACGGTAGAACAAAATTATATATTTTTAAATGGTACCACACTATATAATTTTTTAATCCATTAAATAGTTTTTTCTTCTGATTTCAACGATATAAATATTTTATAGGGTTGAAAAACATTTATTAATTTAAAATTAGAAATAATGTAATACAAAATGGCTTTACTTCTGTCGGTTTTGTTAGTATTAATAAATAAGCCCCTTATTCCTGATCATTTTTTGTGTAGAACATTTTTTTTCTAAAGTTATTAGTTCGCCTAAAAAACCACGGGTTGTTTTAAACTCGTAAAGCACCCCTCAAAGTTTTTTATACAGATAATATTTGAGAAAATCTGTTTTCCTATTTTAAACGTCTATGTCATGGATTCTTGTATTCCCGTCCCCTGTATATTTTTGCCGAAAAAGTTGGGAATGTTCGTCTCTAACATCAATTTGTAGTTTGTCTTATATTCGCCGTCAAATGAATATCGACTGATATTCAACTTTTTTCCTTCTCCGCACCCTGTCCCTTGGCCT
Organism: Ophonus ardosiacus; assembly: GCA_943142095.1. NCBI lineage: Eukaryota > Metazoa > Arthropoda > Insecta > Coleoptera > Carabidae > Ophonus > Ophonus ardosiacus. The sequence continues at coordinate 19,861,470 of OW964837.1, forward strand.
GCGGTGTTGCCGTTTCTTCATAACTTAAAATTTACAACATTGCCTCTGAATTGGCAACAATATAGAAATCTCTAGTCCATACTCATTTGATGGCAAATATAGGACTTATTATGAAGCTTACTGGTACTTTTCTAAGTATAAGAAACAAAACACTTCCACTGAAATTAAAACATTGTTCTTTAACTATAATAATAAAGAAAAAGAGCACCCGTTTCTTGTTATGGATCATATATAACACATATAACACAAACACGAATGTTTGACACAATAGATTTTAAGGGAGTTTGTTTCTAACGACGGATTATCCTTGTCAGACGTACGTAACCTGAAGACTGATTGTATTCAAAATTTATACGATGCCAAACTTTCTATTCAAACATCCAACTTTTGCTTTGTCCACATTCATAATAGCATTCATACAACCCTGGCTGTATATCCTTCAAAAACATATTTTCTTGTTCTTTATCTATGAGGTGTGAATTTAACCAGAAGATATATAAAAAAATCTTGAAAATTTTTGCTTTTTTATATTCAACAATACGATACATTTAGCTTGAAGTTGAAGGAAAATATTGAATTCCCTTGTAGTTTAAATACAGTCAGTCTGTTATTAATTGTACCGGATGTGGTATTTCGAAAATCGATCACTTTAATATCGTCGGCCGACTATTGGAATGTACTATGTCCACACATATTACTTCCGAGAAAAACTGCTTCAAACATTTAAAAAAAAATTTGCAATTTTTTTGTTTGTATAGTTTCATTTTCCTTAACTTTGTATGAAATTTGTTATATTATAATTTTTAAATATTTTCGAAATATAAAAGGATCTAGTTGGACATGGTTCAAAATAACAGTAAATTTACAAAAAAAAAATCTGTTGTGGCCAGCACAAGACCTCTTGCCATTTTCATATTAATCTATATAAGTATTGTATTGCACTTCCCTTTCAAACCGTCGTTTTATAACAAAAAAATACAGAACTGTTTTTTTATGTATTTAACATGTCTTCTGCACACATATAATTCTAATTATATCTATTTTTCATTGTATGAGGAAGTTTCTAAATGTCACAGATTCTTCCAATTCATTAACCAGATTGGCGGTATTTCTGATGGATATATGCAATTTAACCTATAATTTCAAATATTTAATTAATAAAACAATAAGAAAGATTAAATATACTTCCCAGAAAAAGCTGTCAGAATGTCACTAAAACTGTTGATATTTGACACTGACGTGTGTCATTTAAAAACTATGTTATAAACATTGGAATTTGTCAACTGGTTTCCTTAGTGCCTTGGCCTCTGCGATTAAATTACTCTATATATTTATAGTGTCTTTATCTCTAAATCTATACAAGGTATAATAAAAATTTTAAGTGTATTAGATGGAGAATTTTATGTTCTTCGATATTTAATAACAAAAATTTCCAAAAAATTATATTTAGAAGAATTTTTCTCAGAAACTACTACTTCCGGTTGTTCAATTGTTACCAAAACCTTTTCAGCTCTTCCCAGAAATGTCAGATTGAGGAATCCATAGTTAAATAATTTTTAAGTCTTATGGTTTTTGAGGAATCGTGTCTACAACATCCAGACATACACACATACACACATCCACACATACACACATCCACACACACACACACACACACACACACACACATCCACACACACACACACACATCATTTTAAAAATGTTATAATCGGATTCTAGGGACCTTAATTCGTGCTTATTCACTGAAATCTGGATATGCGAATTTTAGCATGAATCCAATACCTCTCTTAGCGAGAGGTAAAAAATCCAATAAGAGACTTTTGTACCATGTCCACACTTTTTATTATTATTTTTACTGTATGGTCAGAAGCACGTGACAGAATAATGAAATCTGATTGGCTCTGGACTTGATTCAATACAATTCTTAGTGTATGTCATTTTAAGGCACATGGTACAAAACTATAAGTCTGTTTAGAGTACAAGAAGCACTGAATTTAATGTTCTTTCTACTGGCCATGGTACAAAAAATACCAGGAAACTATATCTATTTTTTTTTCAAAAACTGGACTTGGTACATTACAATAATCAGCCGACGATATGTTAAGAGTGAAGAATATTTACTGTATATGTACCGTTAGTAAGAATATTGTTAAAAGAGTTGAATGAGTCAGCTGAGTTGATTGTTATTATTGTTTTCGGGTTTGCGTTGTTAACCCACTAAGTGGAACACGCGTGATTTTATGTATGTATGTATGTATGTATGTCTATAATACTATCCATCTTATTACATAGAAAGAAGAGAGCGGTGGTGTCTCAATAGCTGCTAGATCAATACTAAGCGAGAGGTCATGGGTTCAAATTCTGCAACCGATACGATAACCATTATTCATCAAAAAATGCCGATTTGTTTTAGTGAATCAGAATCCACTACAAGCTTTAGGTACTGTGTAGTACAAAGGTTGTATGTTTAAAGGAGTTAAGAGAAGTTTTATCCAAATTTATGCATTCCTGTACTTAATCCGGGTACTTCGAAATTCACTATAAGCCGTCGTTACTTTGCATCACATTAACAACATGTTAAATATTTTTTTTTTTGCATGTGCCTGAAGATCAACTTTTCAAACTACGTTTATACTATCCCTCTGTTCTATAATATTCACATTTACGCATTAGTTTTTGTGTCATAATAGTTGTTACATTTGCAACAACTAATAAACACGTGAGAAAACAAAAACATTGATGAAGATTGTTCATTTTAACCGTCCTGTATTTCTATTTGACAATTTTCAAACTCAATTATATAAAATGTTAAAGCTTAAAGACATTAACAGAACAGTAAAAGATACAAAACTTTAATTGTACGCCAAAAAAGAATAAAAAATTATCCAAAACAGCAAAAAATGAGTAGTGTATCTTACAGACACAGCGAGACCCACAACGTTGTTAATACTGCGAGACCCACAACGTTGTTATGACCGCGACCTCCTGATGTTAAGATTGGGCCTATTCAGTGGTTAATTTTTAACAAATCGTAAAATATTTCACCTATCCAGTATGTTGATATATAAATTAGATTTTTAATTGTTAAATTTATAACTATTGGATAAAATTTTGGATTAGTTGCCAAAAATTAACAGTATAGGCCCAAATATAAAAATTGTAATTAATTAATATTTAAACATCTTTTTTAATATTCGGGAAAGGCACCTGTATTAATTTTTCACATTTATGTTATTGAAACAAAAATTTAAATTTCGAAAATAATTTCGCATTTCGAGGTTTTCATTGTTTATATTATTCATACATTGTTTTTTATTGTGAAAAAAAAAACACATTGAATGCACTTTTGAAAATTGCTGTTTCTGTATAAATTACAGTGACTGATAGCAAAACACGTATTTGTTTGAAAGTAGTTATAAAAGTTCAAACTACATTGACCGAAAAAATGAGCACTTAAACATATGTATATATTTTCAGATTTGAGATATTAGATAACTAGAAACTGTATTAAACTTCGAATGACGAACTATCTGGTTTGTTAAACTTAAAGTAAGATTTCATATACGAAATTACAAAATTAAATTTAACTATAGAAATTTTTGGAACTAACTAAAAAAAAAATGAATGTTTCATATATACAGGGTGTCCCAGAAGTCGACGATCAAACTAAATGGGGTGATAGGGGAGATCATTTCCAATCAAAATAACTATATATATTGTAATGCAATTGTTGATGGTTCAAAAGTTATTGCAACTTTTGTAGTTTCTCCTAAAAACGGCAAGGCGTCCAATAGAATTATTATTATTTTTACTACGAGACGTTTGTTTCTCTTTTTCTTTTTTATTGTATGCACCTGAAGGGTTCTACTTTCTAATAAAATCATTCTCATGAACATGAGTACCTTCTATTAATAATAAAAATATTGTTTTGTGAAAAAAATTTCTACCGAAAAAAAGCTACTTGATTTTAAAGTGACGCTGACAGAAAAAAATGTACTAAAAAAAAATTGATCAACTATCTGAAGAAGTTGTGTATTTAATGTAGATTTTAACGCGGTATAACACATGGGGATATTCAGAGCAGATTTTCTTAAATAATTTTTTTTCTGCAAGAAAGTCATTTTACTTGAAAAATACATTTGAAAAAAATTCTTGAATCATAGTTGCTGTGTCAGAAATAAAACAAAAGAAGGTATATGAAGTGACATATCGATAATAACTTAACTGTTTGTGTGTTTTTGATTTATCAGTTCTTCGTTTCTTAAACTTTGTTTTAATTTTTGTGATTTTGCGTATTTTTTGGTTTTTGATACTCCTTTAATTTGAACTTTGTTCTTCTTGGTCTCAAAAATATGTCTTATACCCCTCGAGAATATGCAGAAATGCATTACGTGTACGGGTTTTGTGACGGGAACGCTCGAGCTGCTGCAAGAGAGTATCGGATACGATACCCTAATCGAGAACGCTATCCTGATTATAGGGTATTTCAAAATGTTCATCGGTCTTACTTAGAAGGCGAAATCCCTGGCAATCCGCGAAGAGAAGGAAGACATGCGCTTCAGTGCAATGAAGACGATATAATTGAAATGGTGACAGAGAACCCGTCAACAAGTGTTCGTCGTATATCTAGACATTTGGAAATTCCAAAATCTACGGTTCATCGTGTTTTGCAAAAGGGCCAGTTGTATCCATACCATGTGCAGCGCGTGCAAGCACTTTTACCTGCGGACTATGACAAAAGAGTGCAATTTTGTCGGGAAATGCTGCGTCGTCATAGAGAAGACTCCGAATTTTTTAACAAGATTTTGTGGAGCGACGAATCAAACTTTTGTAGAACCGGGATATTTAATATTCACAATTTACATTTTTGGGACTATGTGAACCCTATGTGACTAGTCAAGAGATGCTATCCCTAGTGAGAAAAGGCCTTTACGTGACAATGACTTAAGGTCTGTTCGTTTGTCTTACTCTTTCCACTCCATGCTGAAATCCGCGTTCGTTTGTCGCAGATCATTACTTGAATTTTGTTCGGTTTCAATCGAGCAATTGCTTATCTCTACTTTCTTAGACCATGCTTTCTTACTCCATGTAGAAAGGAGGAGTAAGAAAGAGCAACCAAGTATTGTGGGTAATTTTCTCAATTTTATTAATGAATAAAATATTTGTGAACAATTTCAGCTTTATATTGCTACTGTCCGACGACTTATACAACATATCATCGTCATCTAGTTCGTTTTCTATTACAAGATCCCATGTTTACCAAACATTTGTTTCTTTTTTCTTTATGATAGCTCTAAAGTTTTAACAAGTTCCTTACACTTCACAAAAAATTACGTTCGTTAGTAACCGCTCATAGTAATTGCTCAAATCTGATCTGAGCAAACAAGAGAAAAATATTAGAATGCTCCTACATGTTTAGAGTAAGACAAACAAACAGAGCTTTATTTTGTATGACTATCACACTGCAAGTTCGAATAGCTGTTTTCTCTGACTTTTAGTAAGAAGTAATTTATCAATATGGTCACCTCATTGTCAGTATCATATAAACAGACTCAGTGGCGTATTATAGCAGAAGCCTGAGAAGCCCGGGCTTCTGGCGCAAATTTATAGGGAGCGCAAAATTATGCCAGGAATTGACAAAAATCATTTTTTTTTTATAAAATATAAATTAGCAGGCGCAGGCACAAGTTGAACATTATAGCGTAAAAAGATCAATAAAAAAAAATTATTTAAGCTATCCTACTCGTACGAGTTTACGCTTATAGTAAAATTAAACGCTTTGGCTATTATGTGCATCGAAAAAACTCTTTTATTATGAAATTAATTTTGACCACACTGTGAATAATTTTACCAGTGCCAAGCAAGAAAATGCCATTTTAATCATATTTTTGTCATTATACTATTTTAATTAAAAATAAAAGTAAAGTTTCGATGTTTGATGAATTTTATTTAAGAAAAAGCACTCCCACCTACCCACGTATGATTGTCATTTTTTGAATCTTTGGTTATTACTCTTTTTATGTCAGTTGTTATATTTAATAATTTGTTATAATTATTGGTTTCTTACTAGAAAATTTCAAATATTTATTTTTCAGTTATGTTAACGAAGAAGGGTGGGCGCAAAATATTGAAGATCTTCTGGCGCCCAGATACCTTAATACGCCACTGAACAGACTTGTACAAAACAGATTCGTTAATTTCTTTCTTTATACCTACGAAGAACGTTTGTTTGTTGTTGGTTTTGATAGTTTAAACCGCCGCCGTAGAAATTTATCTGAACTTCTCTTTGTTACAAAATAATGAATGGCCATATAGATGCTCCACAAATACTTGAGTTGTTTTACCTTAAAATTCCATCCTTTTACTCTAGATCAAAACAAACATTTAATGTTAAGTTCAAAAATACTGTATTTGAAAGAAATTCTGTAATAAATAGGCTGCTAGAAATTACTAATTCTATTGGTGATAAAATAGACTCGTGCCTGTAGTGCACTTATTGTCAAATAAATAAATAAATATTTCAATATATGAATCATACAATTTATTGAATGGCCAAGTTCTTAAAATGACGGAAAAATTGACAAATGTAAAACAGGTTTAAGAAATATGCAAACAGTTTTGCTCTATGGAACAAATTCAACACATTGGCTGGTAGCACAAGCCTTATTTTAACTAAAACGCTCTTTTAAAAAAATGTCAAAATTTAATTTCGCCCTCATATTTAAAGAACGATTTTTCAAAATATTTCTTTGAATTCAAACTGTGTTCTTCTTTAAAATAATATTTTGATTAATTCGATATTATTTATTATTATTATTATTAAATAATGAAATTTGACATTAAAATATTGTAGGTGGTGCGTATTTATTGCGGGTCAGTGTATGTTGTTTAAATTTAATAAATAAACAACATAGTATAAACTTTTTATATGCCCTTAATTATTAGCAATTTGAATGAATATTTCCAATAATCGACAACTATTGCGGGTAAAAGGTTAGCTTACTTTTATGTGATCTGAAGAAAGATTCTTTTTATATTTTAGTGGAATCCAATCTAATAATCGATATTCTCTAACTAAATACACCCACAATCTGTATCTTAGTAGTTCAGAATTTACTAGTAGTACTGCAGAGGCTGTAGCCTTTCAACCCACAACTCACTTCAAATATAAAAACACGTGTCCCATTTTCCTTATAAAGTTAATAGAATTAGTTTTTTATTGTTGAGTAACATTTATAGTTCAAAATTCACAATAAACAGAATATTTATAGAATTATTAAACTTTATTTTGTTTTTTACTATTTAATATGATAATATTATTGGACTCATATTATTATTCGCTAGGCTATTTAGAATTAGAATAATTATGCACTTCCTGTAAATAATGAAGATAGTGAAAGTCTTTGAGACTTATTTTAAACATGTGACAAATGGATTCTAGGTAAACAAACCTTGGCATCTAAGAATAAGTGAATCATCAACAAAAAACGAACACTGACACATATGAAAGCAGAAAGACTCTTATTTCATCACCGGAACTGTTTTTGTTTTAAACAGCTGTATTAATAGCAAAGCTAAATTAATTTGACAAATTTTAGTCCTTGAATTTGATATCTCCGCACGCGTTTCTGAATTATATTTCCTTTGGAATATTTTTGCAGTATATTGACAAGTTAATAAAGAAATAAATTATACATCAATTTCTTTTTAATTTAATTTGAGCAGAATATTGGAATACCGCGTTGTAATATTGAAAATATATGTTTTAGAAGTACTAAGAACATAATGAATAAAAGATCAATGAAATTTTACCTGAAATACGTCAAAATGAAAAATGATTTTTTATTTCTTTCGTGACGTTTAGAAACTAAAAGCTGCGTTGTTCATTTTCTTTTCTATGATAAAAATTTAAAATACGAATTTGAATTGTTCTTGAATAAGTAAGAAATATGATTCAAAGTTAAATAAAATTAAAAGAACTTTACTGCACCACTTTCTACAAACTTAATTTAAATGTAGATTATATCTCTAACTTCAAAAAAATCTGCTTCGTAATAGAATAATTATTCGAAGTAATAATAAATGAACTAAATTTTTTCAAGAAATTTATAGAAAGTGTGTCGCGAGTAAAAATAAATCAGATGTACGGAGAGAAAAAAACGACCTCAATAAATATGTTTATTCCCAGATTTGCAGATGTAGCTAAAAAACATATTTTAGCCGTGCAATGAGAATACAGGATAGAAAATCGTAAATAATGGCTCATAAATCACATGTACTTTAATTACATGTGTCATTGTCATATATGTAAATGTCATGACTCACTGACTTTTCATCCATATATGGACACGGCCCAAAAAAGGCAACTTGACTGATTGAATAATAGATTTTAAAATCATTAAAAAAGGAAAATAATAACATATCATTATATAAATTACAAAAACTTGTTTCTCTTTAAACATATTACTCCACTCTTTAGAAAGATTGAAGAAAATTGTTAAAGTTTTCCCTCCAGATATACAAAAGTTAGAGAACAATATTATTTATCGGCAAAAAATGTTCAAAGTTTAAAAATTTACAGAGTTTATATATTTGTGTAATACTGTACTACTGAGTTTCTTTGAGTTTTTGAACTTAGAGGCAGTAACAAATTGAATAAAAGTTGCCTGAGGTACTTGCGAACATGAATAATTGATTATAAGAAAATGTGAAGAAATTTATTCCACATGTAGATTTCGCTACTTTACTCCATGCCTTAAATTTCACCTTCAATTTATCACAGAACTCTCTTTTTATACGCCTCTGATACCATGCCGTTTATAGTAAAATTATTACAACAAAGCGCCACACCCAAAATACGTGAAAACGTATTTATTACACGCAAAAATATAATATAATTTAGTTATACTTTAAGCCTAGGAGCTTATATAAGCGCTAAAATTGATTTTGTGACTTTATTATGTAGATAAACTGCTTTAAATTAAGAAATTTGCATAACAATGCAGGACATCCAATTCAGATTATACATCTAAGCGCGATAACTAAAAAGTTGTATTGAAGCCAGCAGAGATTCATACATTTTCTGCTACAACTTTTCAAAGAAAATTTCGCCTATTCAGCATGATTTCTCTTACAAAGAATAAATCTCTTAACATATTTTCCGATTTCTATAGCATCATTTTTCTTTGAATCTGCAAACAAATAAGTATATGTGTTTTATCTGTTTGTTCTATCAAAAAAGAAATATTAAATTTGACTTTTCAAATATAATTCTTTTGTAGTTATTAATCCTATTGGAATAAAGCTTCATCGCGTATACCACCAATTTAAAAAAGATAATTAAATTCTTCACAGTTTAATTAACATTTTCATTACTTTTCCTTTCTAAAAAGTTATTAATTTCCAGTGCGACTGTCCACATCACTGTATCCGACGTTAACGAATACGCGCCCGCTTTCTCGGAGCCCAGCTACGTCCGCCAAGTCGATGAAGGCCGACTCTACAATGAAATCGTGCGAGTTGAAGCCACTGATAGAGACTGCACCCCCAAATTTGGAGATGTCTGCAAATATGAAATCTTGACAGCTGATCAGCCATTTGTTATCGATGCGGAGGGAGCCATCAAGAATACCGAACCTTTAGATTATGAAAGATCTCACAATCATATCCTTTCCGTGGTTGCGTATGACTGCGGGATGAGGCAGAGTTTACCTGTTATGGTTACCATTAAGGTAAAAATTATGTAAATGTAAATACTGTAGTACCATTACACAACCAAAGGTGTTGTCGCGGTGTTGAGCGGGTAACGATATTTCAAGTAGGAGACGTTCTCGTCTACAACAGTGTTTGCGACGTGTTAAAAATTCAGAGATTTCATGGGGAACTCATTTCTCAGTTGGTAGGATGTCCGACTAGATATCAGAAGGCCCTGGGTTCGAATCCCAGTGAGATTAATGAATTTTTCACAAATCTGTCTTCGTTATGTATGAAATTGCTTTCCCACCTTAAAATGGTTTTATAATAGTTTTAAGTTTTAAAAAATTGAGCGCCTCATAATGGATGTTTTCCTCTTTTTTACCAAGAATGAGATTATTAAGCTACTTTTTGTCGTCAGATTTCGTAAACAACGTTTAAGAAACGTTTTTTTAACAGCAAAAATTCATTTAATAAGAGAAAATTGTTTTGAAATTGCTTGAATGTCAATGCCGTGTTATTAAATTTTAATTAATTATCATGTATAAAGGAAGTAATTAATATGATCATAATCGTAACTAGTAACAATAATATTATAGTAAATCTGATGACCTTTCTCTCCATTGTAATATCAACGCTTTCTATGATTAATTTTCTTCGAATTTCTTTCTGTCATCAGGTAATGAATATTGAATTTTTTATTAACATCCGGAAAAGCTTTTAAAGTAAAACGTTGAAACATTTGATGAATGTATGCCACAAAAATGGAAACATTTATGGATTTTCCAGGTAAATCGCGTCTGCAGACTGGGTTGGAGAGGCCTTCCAGAACGCGTTGACTATGCTCCAGGAACTGGAAGACAGGATCTTTTCCCCTCTGCTAGTTTGGAATTGTGCGATGTACCATGCGTCGTTAAGTCCTTACGAACACGAGTTGACTTGGCCACAAGGTATTACATATTTATAAATTTCATAAGAATTTAAATAAATATTTCTAAAACAAGCCGGTTTTTGCGTTACACAATATAAGAGAAAACGGTATGTTAAAATTTATTAATTTTAGTTTATTTTTTATTTCACATAATTTTTATATTGAAGAAAAATATTGAAATTACGAGTGTCACATGTGTTTTATTTAAGTTTCGATATGCTTTTTTAGTGTTAAAGAAAGCAGTAGACATGAGAACTCATTAGGCTGGGTACACACTGTAACGCGACATACCTGACCTCCGTCTAATGAAGGTTGTACTTACCCTACGTTGTGTTTATATTAAATAAGTAACCCTTACGTCGTTCGTAATACAGAGTAGCTGTTAAAGGTGGGGGAATCGGGACAGGTATTTGACAAAATTAAAGAATAATGTTCTCTCCAAAAAGCAGACAGAATATGTCAAGCCTTGTGCATTTATTGAAAATTAATTATGAAAGTAAATACCAAATAATATGAGAAATACAATTGAGTGAAATGGTTTGACCATGGCACCCTGCTGTGGAAAGGTCCGCTCTCCGGCATTCGCCTTACGTACGAGGGAAACCACAGCTAAAACCCCGCACAGAGAGACATCTAGACACAATTTCAACAAATAATTTATAACAAATTCAATATAGTAACAATGATACGTTGTCACAATAATTTAATATGAGCAACATTGCAAATAGACATTAATTAGACCTCTATATTGATAGCCAATTACAATCGTAATTGTGTACTTGTATGTGAGTGTGTAAGTGGGGTAAGCTCGGTTTCTCCGAGGTTACCATGGCGCTACATGCCGATTTTTCGTAGATAGCGAGGTTTCAGCAACGCTATTTTGGGTTCGCGGCTGAGCCGCCTCACCCTGATGGCAGAACAACCGATGTAGCCGGATTATTCGCTCGACGTGTGACTGAGTCACCACGCCGTATGTACCTTTGAGTACCTGTGTCGCACTCGCCGGCGGTGTATTATGTCAGTTATACCCAAGTGAACGTGGACAAGCCAGCGTTCGGTGCTGATACGGCACACATCTTGAGCTTGGGTGGCTGCAAAGCAGCAGACCCGCAAAATTACGTTTGATTGACAACCAATATCAGATCATGTATATAAAAATTAATTATATCATTGTGACAACAACAAGACAAAAATATTGTTTATAACTTGTCCAAAATAAGTTCGCCGTGGGTGAAACGGGGGCGGACAAGGAGGGGAAACCCGGCGTGCCTGACATGGCCATAGCAGCTGCACGGGGGGAAAAGGGGAGAACCCGACGTGCCTGACATAGCCATAGCAGCTGAACGGGTGGAAAGAGGGGGGAACCCGACGTGCCTGACATAGCCATAGCAGCTGAACGGGTGGAAAGAGGGGGGAACCCGACGTGCCTGACATAGCCATAGCAGCTGAACGGGTGGAAAGAGGGGGGAACCCGACGTGCCTGACATAGCCATAGCAGCTGAACAGGTGGATATAGGGGGGAAACCCGACGTGCCTGACATAGCCATAGCAGCTGAACGGGTGGATAAAAAGGGGGGAAACCCGACGTGCCTGACATAGCCATAGCAGCTGAACGGGTGGATAAAAAGGGGGGGAAACCCGACGTGCCTGACATAGCCATAGCAGCTGAACGGGTGGATAAAAAGGGGGGAAACCCGACGTGCCTGACATAGCCATAGCAGCTGAACGGGTGGAAATTGTAAAGGTATTGGAAAACGGTATCGAAGAGGGACCTGGAGAACTTACCTCGGACAAGCCAAGAGTAAAATTTGGATGAATCCAGAAACTCGGGTTACCCAACGTGTCAACCACGCCAGAGGTCCAAGCTCTAGGATGCCAGAAGCCCGGGTTACTCAACATGTCAACCATGCCAGAGGTCCAGGATCTGGGAGTCCTGCCGAAGCAAGACTGATGAGTGTAGGTGCAGCCCGCGTATTTAAACCAAAATATCCCTCTTGTCTCTTTCCAAAACTAGGGTGTTTCGGGGGTAGGCGCTACGTCACCGGTGTGGGTGGTTAGTGGGTGGCTCACCGAAAATTCTAGAACAACAAAGGTGTGATTGATACTTCGCAGATGTCCCAGCCCTGTGACGCCGGCTCAAGTGGTTTCACTATCTCGTCTTATCGGCCGAACTCGAATCCTTTCTCTCCTAGTGACATAAGATACACAAAAAAACCAACTGTACAAAAAATATTTACGCAATGGCCATTGCAATAAAATATATTTTCAATAAACAAATAAATATATTACCGTACTACAATAATATTAATAATAATAATAATAATAATAATAATAACAAATAATAATAATAACATTTATTAATATAGCGTATCGTCTCAAGCTCCCCCAGATATTTAATTGTCTTAGCCAGCAACCATGTGAGCTATTACATTAAATATCTCATGCATAGTTAGTTCGTTGGTTATTTTAAATCAATCATATCGGTTAGATCGTGCATGTTATTTCTGTTGGCAACTTTACTTATTTAATACGATAATTCAAGTTAGTAAAGACCTACGTCCGTATTACAAGCACACCACCATAATAATAACCCTGATGAGCCATAATTTTTATTGGAACGATTGTAAATGAAATTATAATAATGCTTTCTGTCTTTTATTTATACAAAAATAATAACAATAATTCAACTCATAGTTTAAAAAAGAAAAAAATAGTAGTTTTGTTCCCTGATGCCTTCATTTAACAATGAACTGGAGCAATAAATAAGTTCGTCAGGTATTCCAGAGGTGCATCTCTAATTGTTTGCTAAGTGGTAGTTGAAAAGTCTGATTAGAGATTGGTTGTTACAGTTCTCAGTTATTTTCCCGAAATCAGGTGAGATCCACTTTAACAATTAAGATGTAACTATCTGAATATATTCTGCATATTAGTAATTAAATAATGTATAAACAGATCCCTTTGAACACTTCTACCTGCGCCTATGTGGCTCTTCAAAAAGGGATGATCTGAAGATCTGAAGTCTCCATGCGGTCTGTGGTGTGAAAGAAGTTTTGTTCCAGGTATAAGGGAGGCGGTAATCTCTGCGTACCCTTATAAGGTTTTATCTATTTTTCTTGGTGAGTTTGTTTGCCGCATCCCTGACAAGACTTCAATACTATTCTTGCAAATTTTTCATTCATAATTTTAGTTACCCTCGAAACGTAATATCGGCACTCAATTTTTTTTCTTTGTTTCAAGACTTGTGGAGTCGAATTGTTAACATCCTCTATATAGTGGTATGAAATACCTTTGATCATATTACCTCAATATACTTGTGTATTGCAATTGATTTTTTTTTTTTTCACCCACCTCAAGACTGGGAAACGGATTACACCTTTTACTTCTCAGCGATTGTTTCGATTGGTTTACACCCAAATTAGGTGACACAGTATTTGTTGTCAAGTTGATTGTCTTCAATCTCATAAGTCATCCTCCAAATTTCAAAGTTTTGCTATATTTATTACATGATTGAATTTTTCAGACTCTCCCCCAATATCTTATTTTCTTTAATGCGGTCGGGATGTAAGTTTTGAGAATTTTCATTCTTTAGTGTAGAACAACTTTCCTCAAAATATTTCAATTCTACAGATCTTCATAGATGATAAGTTAGGCTCATTCTTTGATTTTCTTCATCTGATCACATTATTAAACTCCATATAGCAATAGTAGTTCTCCCCATATTGTTTCACTTAACATCCCGCAAATATGCTGGAATAAATATTTATTATCGGTTGCACACCTCACTATTATACATTGCACTGGTACTGCCCTAAATTTTTATAATACGGCACTGTAATTATTTTATGGCCCAACCACTGAAACTATATTGTATATTGTATAACCTTAACTGAAACTGCCCTAATATCCTATTACACTGACCGAACTATATTATACCGCACTATTCGATATTTTATGGCCCATTGACATTGCATTGTATTAAAACCTCAATGAAATTAAATTTAGATCACACTGCGGTGAATTCGTATTTTGTCAATGTGAATATAGTGTCCCTCAGTCGGTCGCAAATAATTTGGATTGTTAAATTTTTTTCCAAGTAGCTTCTAAGATCTGCTGATTTATCCCTCTCCATAGAGATACATTATTAACGTGATTTCTTACCCAACTCTCCATCCATGGAAGTTGATTCTCCCCCGAACTATGGTTTATGAGTCTCTGCGGTAATTTGTTGCTCCTTGATTGTCTCAATGTTCTATTCCATAACTTTGGCTGGTCTGCTTCTTTTGTTTTTATTTATACAATTTTCCTGTGTCCACTTTGCCATTTTAAATGGCACAAAAGTGACCCCTGTGGTGCACTCTCCACAGCAGCTGTGGGTGCCCGTAAGGTGACGCCTGGTAAGCGCCTACACGGTAAAATATATCGTCATCTTTACTGATGTCTACATGTGTTGTAGACACTGGCACACCCAGAAATGGGTAATATACCATGATGATATATTTATTTATATCTGTGTCCACTTTACAAATATTCTAAGACTCACACTCCCGAAATTTCACTATTATGCATTGAATATTTTTATTCTATAAATATTTCAAAACAATGTATAAACATCATTCTCAATAATATCAAATTTCCGTCCTCTCCCCCATTTAACAGCTTTTAAGACTCTGTATCCTGGTCACGGCACCAATTTTATGTAACGCGACATACCTGACCTCCGTCTAATGAAGGTTGTACTTACCCTACGTTGTGTTTATATTAAATAAGTAACCCTTACGTCGTTCGTAATACAGAGTAGCTGTTAAAGGTGGGGGAATCGGGACAGGTATTTGACAAAATTAAAGAATAATGTTCTCTCCAAAAAGCAGACAGAATATGTCAAGCCTTGTGCATTTATTGAAAATTAATTATGAAAGTAAATACCAAATAATATGAGAAATACAATTGAGTGAAATGGTTTGACCATGGCACCCTGCTGTGGAAAGGTCCGCTCTCCGGCATTCGCCTTACGTACGAGGGAAACCACAGCTAAAACCCCGCACAGAGAGACATCTAGACACAATTTCAACAAATAATTTATAACAAATTCAATATAGTAACAATGATACGTTGTCACAATAATTTAATATGAGCAACATTGCAAATAGACATTAATTAGACCTCTATATTGATAGCCAATTACAATCGTAATTGTGTACTTGTATGTGAGTGTGTAAGTGGGGTAAGCTCGGTTTCTCCGAGGTTACCATGGCGCTACATGCCGATTTTTCGTAGATAGCGAGGTTTCAGCAACGCTATTTTGGGTTCGCGGCTGAGCCGCCTCACCCTGATGGCAGAACAACCGATGTAGCCGGATTATTCGCTCGACGTGTGACTGAGTCACCACGCCGTATGTACCTTTGAGTACCTGTGTCGCACTCGCCGGCGGTGTATTATGTCAGTTATACCCAAGTGAACGTGGACAAGCCAGCGTTCGGTGCTGATACGGCACACATCTTGAGCTTGGGTGGCTGCAAAGCAGCAGACCCGCAAAATTACGTTTGATTGACAACCAATATCAGATCATGTATATAAAAATTAATTATATCATTGTGACAACAACAAGACAAAAATATTGTTTATAACTTGTCCAAAATAAGTTCGCCGTGGGTGAAACGGGGGCGGACAAGGAGGGGAAACCCGGCGTGCCTGACATGGCCATAGCAGCTGCACGGGGGGAAAAGGGGAGAACCCGACGTGCCTGACATAGCCATAGCAGCTGAACGGGTGGAAAGAGGGGGGAACCCGACGTGCCTGACATAGCCATAGCAGCTGAACGGGTGGAAAGAGGGGGGAACCCGACGTGCCTGACATAGCCATAGCAGCTGAACGGGTGGAAAGAGGGGGGAACCCGACGTGCCTGACATAGCCATAGCAGCTGAACAGGTGGATATAGGGGGGAAACCCGACGTGCCTGACATAGCCATAGCAGCTGAACGGGTGGATAAAAAGGGGGGAAACCCGACGTGCCTGACATAGCCATAGCAGCTGAACGGGTGGATAAAAAGGGGGGGAAACCCGACGTGCCTGACATAGCCATAGCAGCTGAACGGGTGGATAAAAAGGGGGGAAACCCGACGTGCCTGACATAGCCATAGCAGCTGAACGGGTGGAAATTGTAAAGGTATTGGAAAACGGTATCGAAGAGGGACCTGGAGAACTTACCTCGGACAAGCCAAGAGTAAAATTTGGATGAATCCAGAAACTCGGGTTACCCAACGTGTCAACCACGCCAGAGGTCCAAGCTCTAGGATGCCAGAAGCCCGGGTTACTCAACATGTCAACCATGCCAGAGGTCCAGGATCTGGGAGTCCTGCCGAAGCAAGACTGATGAGTGTAGGTGCAGCCCGCGTATTTAAACCAAAATATCCCTCTTGTCTCTTTCCAAAACTAGGGTGTTTCGGGGGTAGGCGCTACGTCACCGGTGTGGGTGGTTAGTGGGTGGCTCACCGAAAATTCTAGAACAACAAAGGTGTGATTGATACTTCGCAGATGTCCCAGCCCTGTGACGCCGGCTCAAGTGGTTTCACTATCTCGTCTTATCGGCCGAACTCGAATCCTTTCTCTCCTAGGGACATAAGATACACAAAAAAACCAACTGTACAAAAAATATTTACGCAATGGCCATTGCAATAAAATATATTTTCAATAAACAAATAAATATATTACCGTACTACAATAATATTAATAATAATAATAATAATAATAATAATAACAAATAATAATAATAACATTTATTAATATAGCGTATCGTCTCAACACATGTACAAATTACCGTAAAGGCCGTATCCCACGATGAAAAATACGAGCAACTTGAGTTGCCGATATCGGCAACATGACGATTATTCTATCCCACGGAATGTATGTTCCTTTAAAATCTAGGGAAATACGTTGCTTAATGTTTCTCCCAGATATAGGGAAATTTTGATATTTGATCTTTAACATCCCATAACTGGGTAACTTTTCATGAGGTTGATCAGTTCCTCTTCCACATGTTTATTATTTAATATATTAGTCTTCACTGTATGTACTTAATATGCGAGCACACGTATTGTTGACAAATAAAAGTATGATTTTGACAAGAATTACGCCTGCGTGATCATACGATGCTTCAAACATAAGTTATTTTTGGTCGCTGCATGCTGCATCTGTGATCTAGCGCATGCGCTCAAACGAGTTGCTCCTAGAAAATTGCCGTTATCGAAAAAGTTTAGCTGCATACGTCTAAACTAATTGCAGCTAAAAAGTTGCCTAGCACACGGCGTTTTGTCACACATACGAGCAACTGTTGTCGTTAACTGCAATAAATTGCCGATACGTTGTATCATGGGATACAGGCTTAACAGAACGCCGTCGCGTAACTTAAACGCGTAATAGTGTGGACGGCACATCGTAACAGTGTAACACCGTAACATCTTAACAGAACAGCGTTCCACCCGGTGTCGATTTTCTAGCGTCGCATCAAAGAAATGTTACTCGCTCATGTTACATCCCTTGTTTGCGGGTGTGGTTATGTCAGAAACAAATTATTGACATGGAACGAAGAAATGTTCGAGTATCTGATCGTGGCGAGTTTACGTTACGGTTAGACACTAAAACATAACGTGACGTCGACGCATAGCAGAAAATTGTTACGCGGCGGTGTTCTGTTACGATAATTTGTACATGTGTGTACCCAGCCTTACGTTTCTCGCGAACATGCGTGACGTCGTCATAGAGAGGGCCGAGTCTAAGCATTTTGATTTTGAAACATCTTTTACAAATATTTACACAATCATTATTGATTTTTATTTCGTTACATTTCTTTTCATAAGTAAAATATTATATAGATGATCTAACCATTATGCTTATTTTTGTAAATGTAGGGATTATATTTTCATTGTTTTATTTCGTATTTTGCGTCTTACATTCAGTTCTTCTTAAATATTCATTTCTGTTGCTCGAATTTTGCCTTCTTGACTCATTGGAAGTAATAAACATTATTTACATTTAGGATGAATTTTGTTAATGGTGGTCATTAAAAAAAGTATTTTTTTTTGTTCCTCCTAAATTAAAAATTTGCATCATATTATGAGCATATTCATAAAAAATATTTAAAATTTTCATTAATTTTCTTCATAATGTAACTTTTATTTATTTGGGTGAAGTGTAAAAATCAAATAAATATTAATAATTAAAGTAAAATTTTATTAGACAAGAATTACTTAAGAAAAATATAATTAAACACTAATTAAAGAATAACAATATTATAAAACTCAACACTGAAGGCTCATTCACATTAGTTTTAAGGTTTACGTTTAAGATTTTATGCAACCACACAATAATATGAGAGCATTTTCACTTCCACATCGTAGTGTAAAGTTAAAACTAAAGTTTGTAAACTTCTAGCTTTTCGTTTATGTTTAGTAATGCACCAATAATAAAAAAATTAAGGTATATACATAGTTATCTCTCTTTACTGAAATGTCAGTAATATAAACAACCACAAAGTTTAATTTGATTGAAAATGAACCGGCTAAAAAAAACGCTATGTTGGTATAGGCTAAAACGTAAAACCAATTGCTTATGTAAAGGCACCTTAGATTATTTATTTAAACATTTATGTATTTATTTCACTATGCATTCCAGTCTCTGACTGCCGGGCGGTTCTATGTCGACTCTCTATGCGATATTTAATCAGTATGTATCACAAACTATTTATTTCGCCCTGTGTGTCAACTCAACTGACTAAACTGGACTCGACTTGTAGACTTACTAAACTCAACTGACTAACTCGTACAAAGTCGCTCCCCTTTTATATTGCTCGCTATTCACTAGAATGCTATAGATTATTTCCAGAAACGTTATATTGCAAGGTCACTCCACGCATACGTCAGCCGACTGCGGCGCGCGGTAATTAAACTTATCGCAACCTTTTGTTTACACAGCTGCGAGAGGTAGTAGATTCGAACTCGCTCACCCAATGCGTCGGTATGTGCGCCCGCCATAATAGATATTCGCGGGTCCTGGTGTGATTCTGTCACGTTATAGTTACAAACACATACTGTATGTAAAAAGGCCAGCGCGGAGCCTAGGAGGATTTTTAATATAAAGTAGGAAGGGCAAAACAACTTGTTACTATCATTGTTTCAAGACAATACACAAACGTTAAAAATAAATAAATTAAATATATCATCACAGCATATTACTCATTACTAGCGTGCCAGTATCTACAATACATGTAGACATCAGTAATGATGCCGATATATTTTTACCATGTGGGCGCTTACCAGACGTCACCTCACGGGCACTCAGCTAGTGTGGAGAGTGCACCACAGGGGATCACTTGTGTGCGATTAAAAGTCTGTACTGGCCGGGATAGAACCCGGCTCACAAGATTGGCAACCAGACACTATATACACGACCACGCGACTCCATACGTTAAAAATGAATACTTTATTTCATGTAAGAAAATAGTGACTGGAAGATCTTGTTTTTTGACTGAATAATACTACGATATTATCCAATCAAACTGCACCTATCATCCCGTCACTCTTTTCTTACGTGAAATGAAGTATAGTTTCAATTTTATTCAACAGAGAAACACAATGTCATAAAACTTTCACGTAGTTCAAAACATTTGAAATTTTATATAAATTTTAATAATAATAATAATAATAATAATAATAATAATAATATATATATATATATATATATATATATATATATATATGCAAAATTAGAAACATTGAAATATATACTAACTGGAATGCGCGTGCGAACCGTGACTGTGAAGCATATTGAAAGCCTTCTGCTGGAGTAGTCGACAAACATCGAGACAGTTCGTGAGTAGACGGAAATTATTTCGTGTGGCGCATGTTTAAATAAATGAAGCTTAATATGAAAACAAAGCGATCAGCTATGATACGAGTTATTCGGCTAGGTTCGGTTCGGCACGAACGTACGCGAACAGGACCAGCCATTATTGTTCAATAAGGCTTCAGTGCAGCGTACGCTGATAAGTAGAGTATGCGAGTTCCAGTTAGTATATATTTCAGTGATTAGAAACTTGCTTGAAATAAAATATAGGGAAAGTCTTTAACGCCCGAATATTCGAAACCAGAATATTTAAAGTCAGAATATGAATGCGTAGAATCATTCACATCTTGAATATTCAACAACAGAATAGCGCTTCAAAACCCGAATACGTGGGCGTGAGGAGGACTGTTTAGGTTATGTTTACGGTGGTTGGGTCAGATATCGATACGCTTTCGCGCAATGCATATTCTGTGTTTGAATATTCGAGAGTTGAGTGTTCACCGAAATATAATATATACAGGTGTTAATGAACAAATGGAACAAATTTATAGGGTATGTAGGGGAGTCAAGATAAACCAATCACCGTTTTCGAGCTATATGCAAGTTACTCGGTTACTAAAAAAAGTCGTCTCGTTAAATTCTTCTTATTCTACAAAAAGTATTTGACAGTTTTTGAAATTTCCACTCAGAAAAAAGTTATACGTAGCCAAAAGTTAAAATTATCAAATTTTCTTTTTTTTTTGTAACTAAAACCTGAAAATATCTGAAATATTTTTATTTTTATAAAATAAATTTCTCAATATTATTCAAAATATTTGAAAAAAGTTCGGGAATGCGTTCTTGCCCTTAAAATATGTACCGGAACAACATTCCAGATCGTTCTGGTTGCAAAACATATTAAATATAATTGTGTAGTATAAATTATATTTGTTTCCCATGAGTACTACAGTTGTTTTAATATATCATGCAACTTGTCGCGTATTTACGAGGGCGTGTTATTATCGATTACTTTTTACGCCTACAAATTCCTAGCAATCTAAATAAAACTTTTTTCTTAGGCATATCGGCAAAGGATGCGACCGCGATACCTACTCAGTGCAGTCCCAGCGCAAGTTATGCGGAGCCTCTCCTGATGCTATCGACTTGCTTCCTTCCCCAGGTCTTGGTGCGGAGTGGACCAAGCCTCTAGTATCTGACGAAGGCCATGAATCTGATCAGATGTTCGAATTTGATGGCTCTAGTACTGCTGTTACTGTTCCCACACATGTGTTAGATCATAATCTGGCTTCCGTGTTCACTATTTCCACATGGATGAGACATGGACAACACGCAGGACAAGATAAGCATGTCAAGGAACATATTCTATGCTCGGCTGATGATCACAGTGAGTGGAATACATTTTTGTAAATTCAGTCGGATTGCTTAGGTGTAACTGAAAGAAGCGTTCGTAAAATAAATCAGATGAAACAGATACTTTCGTAAATTTACTCCGATTAACGAGCGATTCGATCAACATTTTCCGAACTTGTTTCATGTGGAGAGTTTGTAGATATTGTGTGAATATTTAAAGTTGTTAACATAAGTACACTTATCGACACGGAAAAGGATCATTTATTTATGATAAATACTACATAGTATACAATTTATATTTGAATATATTCGTGTATTAATTTCGTTTCTTTCAACCCTTGCTTTATTATGTATTTGTCATTGTAATGCGTTCGAAGTGTTGCTAAGCGCAGTAACTGTAGCTTCTGTGTTCGCATTACTTGAAGTTGGATGTTGGAAGAAGTCATTGTTGAGTAGCTAGATACCTAAAACTGTCTTTCAATAATGTGAATTAATCTTAAAAATAATAAAAATAATTCATAATTATACAATTAGTGGAGAGAGGGCAACAATTATCTTTTAAAAAAAACCTTGCCATTTTTTCGTGTAGTTACTTGTACTCCTATTGTTTGTTTACAAAACAGACGTGACAGATAAAAATAACTTAGCTTAGAATTCATTGTCAACTTTAATGTTTCTCCAGATATAAAAGAAAAAAATTATAATGAAAATAATCATTTCATCTTCATTTGAGTCGTAAACAATTTGATACCAATCTACAAACTAAAGCCGGGTTTATGCAGCAATAACATAGTCACTATCATAATCATAATCTTAAGTTATAGTTATAAGAATTTTCTTAAGATAGTTGACCGTTCACTTAAGACCACAACTATGACAGTGACAATGGTATTGCTGCATAAACTCAGCTTAAGACCTTTATTTGTTTTTAATTTTATGCGTTCGTAAAATCTTCAATAATTGGATAGATCTGATACATCTGTGACGTATGCTAAAATAAATTTACGAAAACGCCTACATCTTCTTTATTTTTTTTATTTGTAGATAATTTTTAATTCTGAATGATGTACAGGGTGTAAATCGAAAATGAAACATAGGCGTTTAACATGGGAATTCAGTTTTTCTTTGCGTAAACGTTGCCTAATTATTTTATGCAAAAATGCTTTCAATAAAAGTTATAGGGATTTAAATTCTGCATCCAAATCATGTGAAACGATTTTTCTAGCTCTTCATATAAAGTTACAGTTTACATGATCTTTCAGTCTAGGCAGCCATGGATTTATGACAAAAAATAAACAAATGCGTTATTTTTAACTGTCATTTATAACTAAATTTTGATTGGAGCAGTACATTAACACAACACAAAAAAGTAAAATGTTTTAGTTTTAATTTACAGTTAAAAACAATGTATTTGTTTATTTTTTGTTATAAATCCATGGCTGCCTAGACTAAAAGCTCATAAAAACTGTAACTTTATAATTAATTTTTACGTTTATATGAAGAACTAGTATAACCGTTTCACATGGTCTAGATGCAAAATTTAAATATCTCTAACACTTATTTGAAGTATTTTTGCATTAGGTAACGTTTGCGCAAAGAAAAACTGAATTCCCATGTTAAACGCCTATGTCGCACTTTTCGATTTACATCCTGTACATATCAGATTATTTTTCAACAATATTGCTTTCAAATAATGACGCATATAAATCTGCTTTTGCAATTAAAATTATTAATTACGTACTTTTCTAACTATAAAAACATTGATAATATATCAATGTCAAATTGAATGAATTATTATTTTTATACTTTTATTTTACATATTTTATAGTTGCATACATAAGTATAAATATGTACATACACATTTATGCCCGGTTACACCGCTGCCACTTAAACTTTAAGTATTCCTTAAATTGATAATATCGTAATAATTAAAAACTAAAATGGAGCGTTAGGGTTAAATTATAACCAAAGAGTAAAGTTAAGGGTTTTTCTTCTTTGAGGTACACTCGGAGGTAAAAGAATGGAAACTTCTTTACGGAGGTTGTAAACTAAAAAATCGCGTTACTGAAGTTAAAACACTCTGAGGCAATTTAAGTGAAACTTCTTTACGAAGGGTGTAAACTAAAAAATCGCATTACAAAAGTCTTCTCTACTGTTCCCTCTGTCTTCAATAGTATAAGTTGGGGAGTAAACCAGCGTGTTTGTGCTAGTAATAGGCAAAACTGTTTCGCTTTCGGATTCATTAAAAAAGTTTCACTTCAACTGTGCTGTCTATGCACACAAATTTTTTGCTTAAGCCTAACTTAATATTTAAGTAAACATATGCAGTTTTCGTATAAAAAATATAACAATTTCAAAATAAACCCGCCTTGATGGCGTAAATTTAAAGAAACTGTCTCATTTCATGTTTTACTTTATGTTTTGGTGCACTATGAGTAATAGTTATGTGCTCATACAGTAAATTTGACATTAACCATTTATGATAAAAATCATTACCAAAATCTGTTTAAAGTAAAATTGACACATTCAGCGATGGATTAAAAACAATGAATATATGTAAATATATTTTAAGTTTTCATATTCTTGCCAAACTTATTATTTCGTACAAAACTACTACATCGAAATAATTTACACTTCCGATTCTTGTTAAAATGTTCTCTATAATGAAAGCTTCAATTTTTCATCTTATCCGGTTCTGACAACAAAGTTCATATCAGAACATAATAAAAATATCTGATGTGGACACCACATGACTTCCTTGTACGCCTGTTACACTATACATATTTTGTTAATAATTAAAATATGTGTAATAACAGACCCAATCATAAAATTGCACGTATTTGACATTGACATTAAATTCTTTATTTTTTTGTTATTTCTTGTCTTAATTCATAGCAAACTTAATTACAGAAACCAAAAAGTACACAATGTTTAAATTTACATATCTCGCTTATACAAAGAACTAATTTAATCATACTTGAAGTTTTCGACGCAAAATTCAATTCTCTAAAACTTTTATTTGAAGCATTTATTATTAAATTCAAAATAACACCATTTTTTTCAAGCAAAACTGATAATAGCTTCAAGTAAAGTATCACTTCCGGTTAGACTATTTTAACCAAAGTTTATTATGTTATTTCCATTGATATAAAAGTATTATATACCAAATTTGAAAAGTTTTGGATTATATTTTAATATAGTTTTCCATTAAAATCTATTATAGGTTTCAAGTAAAGTACCACTTCCGGGTATACGATTTTAACTAAAATCTATTATGTTATTCCCATTGATATCAAAGTATTATATACCAAATTTGAAAAGTTTTGGATTATATTTTAATATAGTTTTTCATTAAAATCTACTATAGGCTTCAAGTAAAGTACCACTTCCGGGTAGACCATTTTTACTAAAATCTATTATGTTATTCCCATTGATATAAAAGTCTTATATACCAAATTTGAAAAGTTTTGGATTATATTATAATACAGTTTTCCATTAAAATCTATTATGGGCTTCAAGTAAAGTACCACTTCTAAAAGTTATGCAATAACCAAAAAGGGAGGTGCACAACTAGATGTTATAATAGTCCTAAATACAAAATTTTAACTTTCTACGGCTTCCCGTTTTTCAGTTATGCGAGATACGTACATACGTACGTACGTACAGACGTCACGACGAAATTAGTCAAAATGGATTCAGAGATGCTCAAAATGGATATTTCCGTTGAAATCTGGAAACCGAATTTTTTCGCGATTACAATACTTCCTTTACTTCGTACAAGGAAGTAAAAATATATTTTCGACAAGAGCACAGCAGGGGTTAAATTGAACCAATAAAAAATATTGAAATATAAATGACTTCACAAATATATTTTCTTTTCCGTAGAAATGAACCGCCATCATTACGCTGTCTTCGTCCGCAACTGCCGCCTGATCCTTCTCTTGCGAAGAGATTTCTCCGAGGGAGATCTTAACATCTTCCGCCCTGCTGAATGGCGTTGGAAACTCCCTCAAATCTGTGACGATCAATGGCATCACTACGCCGTTTCAGTCCGTTTCCCTGACGTGCAACTCTATTTGGATGGCCAGCTCTTCCACACTGAGAAAAAGAACCCTGAAGTCATTGATGATTGGCCTTTGCACCCAACTAAAGGCATCAACACCACTCTCACTGTAGGCGCATGTTGGCAAGGATCGGATAATAAAATGAAACATCATTTGAAGGGATACTTAGCTGGGTTAAGTGTTTTACTTGGACAGACCGAAAAACCGGAAGTTCTCAGCTGTCTGCATCAGTGCAAGGAGAGCTTACAAGTAAGTTTTTATTTGTTTTTATTTTCAAAGAAAAAAAGGAAACAAATATGCTGACAAAGCTGAACACTGACAAAAGTAGGTCACAATATTCACAGATATATTGCACGTTAACAAATAAAATTTGCTACTTCCTTTTTAAGAGACTTTGATGATTCATCGTTTAGCGCTTTCACTCAATATACATACATATGATCTTTGTTTGAAATTTTGTACCTTCGCCGCTCACACGAGTCTAATTAGAGTTTGAGTGATTTCGACGGCATTGGAACCTGTCGCCGATTTGATCTTTATAAATTTAATAATACAGAACTTTATTCAGAGCTTTTAAATTTGATTAGCTGTGATAAAACCAATTTACAAGAAAGTGTCACGAACAAATTAAAACAATTTTGTTCCATAATTAACTTTTATTTCCACAATTAGGAAAGTTTCAAAGATTTAACATTTGTTAAAGTCTTATTAACACAATTTAAAATCTGTATGACCGAACGAGGGTAGCAAAGAATGTTTCAAACTTTTAATATTTGTTTGGAAGAGGGAGTGATATTGAAATTAATAAAAATTCGTTACAGAATTTCTGAGAAACAAGGCTTTCTTTATATAATTTGGGCATTGAATGCTTATTTTTTGTCAAGAACGAAAAATTAGTGATTCTCAGGGATTTGTTAACTGCTGGATGGAGCGAGTGAATCTTTACCATGTACCCGGCCAGATCGACAGAGATAGTCATACATAATTCCGATTTGTTGTCTTTGTTTCCGTTACTTGTCAAATCTTTTGTTTGACAGGTTTGACAGATTTTAGGTTATTCTTGGTATCATCATTGAAATATAATTATTTTAATATATGACAATGGTTCGAAGGTGTTGTGTTGAAAATTTTGTATCAAAATATGTGATGAACGGTGCTGTGTCGTTTCATTAGTAAGTTATGATTAAAATTATGATTTCTTCTAAAAAATAATTTGACAAATAAACATGACATATTCTTATATGTGTTCTAATTTAGCGTTTCATTGGTTGTATTCGTACTTATTTCACGCGTCATGATCAAATATACTTAAACACAATTAATTTTTGACTTGAATTTGACAGATGTGGATATGACAGATATGAATATCAATTTCACTTGTGGAATTATCTATATCTTTCTCACTCACACTTCCTGTGTTCTCTCTTAATCTAGCCGGGTACACAAGAAATACATATATCGATATACACTTGCTCCATCCAGTAGTTAACAAATCCCTGGTGATTCTGAAACGAATGCAAGTTTGCATGTGCTTTTGTTTTGCCAAAAATTCTCATAGGTTACTATATAATGGCGGAAAACTGTTTTTGGCTAAAATTATCATTTTCAACTAACTTATATAATTGTATAAAAGTTAGATACTTTTATTGTTCATTCAGTGGCGTACGAAAGTAATTTTTCTATCAGTAAATTTTCGAGATATAATTTACTTTTTTATATTGAATTATACTTTAGAAAAGTGTCTGCAATATCTACGTCATATTAATTATTTTATTTAAATGTATTATTTTATTGCCATTAAAAACATTTGTCAATAAAATTCCATCATTTCAAATATATTTTTTATGTCAGATACTTGGTGTAAGTTTGTGTTATATCACGAAAATTTACGGATAGAAAAACTATTTTCGTACACCACTGGATAGACAACAAAAATATCTTACTATCCGGACACCTGTATAATTTTTAAAAACCAATAAAAAATTGTGTTTTAAAGTAAAGAAATGAAATACATGTTCTTTGTCACAAATATAAGTTACTGCATTATTATTTTCTTTTTATTATTTGCTTAGGTACCAGCAATGGAACTTCTCCAGCCAGGAATGGAACTTTTAACCAACTCCGATCTTACTGAAGTGACCGTCGAGGGTGACAACAAAACAAACTTGGAAACTTTGGTCCGTAAAATCGGTTATGCGAATAGCCGAGAATTCCCTACGCCGGGAAGACGAAACTTGCGTCTTACTACAACTGTAACTTGCGACAACGGCAAGAATGTTAAAGTACCAGATGCACAGGCTTACGTCATGGTTCTTAGACCGCAAACTCCCTCTATCATCCTCAATGGAACCGGAAATATGGCCAGGAAGTATGAAGATTTCCGATTGGGTGTGAGAGTTCTAGCCGATATACATATCACAGGTAAGAACAAAGTTGTATATTGATAGTTTAATTTTCAAGAAAAATTATTTCGTGACAATTTAGTAAAACTTTGAAATATCTAGACAAAAGTGTTGCTTGATGGAAGTGAAAGTATTTTTTATCCGCTTGTGAATACGTAAGGAGAGTTGAGAATGATTTGGAGTATGAAAAATGTATGTAGTGCTCTCTCTACGGTAGCTTTGAGTGTTTATGAGTTGACAGCCAGTAATGGGTAAGCCCAAACTGATATACAAAGTGTTTATTTTAAATCCAGTGATTGCTATCTTGGGAACTATAAGAGCTCTGAACCACTAGCACTTTCTCAAAAACAAATAATGAATACCAAAAATATTTTGTAAGGTACCAATCGATAGGTCGAAAAACGAAATTTGCGTTACTAAAGTAATACGGTTCCTATTGTATTAGTAATTCTTGTATTTTAAATACTATAGTTATGCCGAATATAGTCAATATTTATTAAATATATAAAACTATTTACGTAACGATATTGCCTAAACATATATTTACTTCTGCAATTTTTGTAAACACTAGGGCTGTTTGATTTTGAAAATTTTATATTCGATCCTCAATTTTAATCGATCTTATCGATTGATTGCTCAAGATCTATCATCTGTGATCAATCATTAATAGAAACCTATTAAACGATCAGATTAATTGATAGATTACAAGTAACCTGTGATTATTTTAATCAATTAATCGATCTCATAATCAGATCTAGCGCATCGATGTTTTTTCAGTCCTAATTCTTCTATTTTACTCCTCCACACTTCCAGAAAACGTTTCAGTGATGTCGCTGCTCATATGCGTGATCTTAGTCATAACCTTGGCCTGTTGACCTATATATATATACAGGTGTCTCAATAAGCTTGCTCACTATTGGTAACTTTTTTATTTGAAGAGATACGAGGTTGGTTAAATTAGCAAAATTGTGCCATTTTATATTAGAAAATTGGCCATGTAGACAAAATAAAAATTGTGTCAGCGGTTCCCAAAATTTGGGACAATATATATTTTTTAAATGGAACTATATATTTTTTATTATCTTATTAGAAAGAGTATTTTTTTCTCTTTCCAATAAGGTAATGTTGTTTATGTACAGTTTTTTCAAATAAACGAGTTATTTACGTTTAAAGATAAAAATTATCTTTTATTAGTTTAGGTCCAGTAAACTATGAAAACAATTGCCTTTTATAAAATTATTATTTTATTAATTTATTTTACAGTAATAACAAAACAAAGAAAATATTCAAATTGAAAGCCATTATTTCTTTCGCACATTTAAACTCTTTTGGAAAGAGAGCCGACCGTTCTACGTAACCGGTGTTTAGATATAACTTTCCACATAGCACGATCATATCTAACGTTTCTTCATTTGTAAAGTTATTAAACATTATTAAACACATAGAACTTTACGGAGAAATTATTAAACGTCAAAAAAAAACAAAGAATCAATTGTTTCCATGGCTTACTTGACTAAAAAACTAATAAAATAGTTTACAAAATTTAAATTTTTAACCGTAAATAACTCGTTTATTTGAAAAAATTGTACATAAACAACATTACCTTAATGGAAAGAGAAAAAAATACTCTTTCACTCTTTCCAATAAGATAATAAAAAAAATATAGTTCCATTTAAAAAATATATATATTGTCCCAAATTTTAAGAACCGCTGACACAAATTTTATTTTGTCTACATGACCAATTTTCTAACATAAAATAGCACAATTTTGCTCATTTAACCAACCTCGTATTTCTTCAAATAAAAAAGTTACCAATAGTGAGCAAGCTTATTGAGACACCCTGTATATATATATATATATATATATATATATATATATATATATATATATATATAGATCGATAATATCGAGTTTTTGTTGAACTGTTTATATAACGGGAGTTTGTATCGAGAAGTGCTATCTCTCTCTTGCGTGTGACGTCAATACTGCAAGTGTCCATTAGATCGGTCAGTTTTTTTGAGATAAAAAAATTATTAAATTATCAAATTTATTGATTAATCGATCTTCTGTTCAGATCGATCACAGTTTTTCGCAGCCCTAGTAAATACATTGTCAACCCATTTTGCAATAAAAGGTTTAATTTTATGAAAACATTATTGTATTTGTCCACAGGAGAGCAGAAACTCGACTGGTGTGCTCTGACAATCTATCCGAATTTGAACCCCGATCATGAAACTTTAACTGCTCCGGAACAATTGTTGAAGAGATTGGGAATGTCTGCACGCGTTTCTAAAGATGGAGTCAGCATTTCTGGTTCAGATATGGTGTACAATTATCAACAAGTTTTGCGGCAAATTGTATACACGAATAGAAAACCTGCGTACTACTTAAACAGAGTATTCAAACTTACTTGCTCTGAACTCAACGGAAGATTTACCAGCAATGAATACGTACAAACGGTAAGAAAGTTTTTTTTTTTAATGTCTTTATACTCTTTTTTTTTTCGGGGGAGTAATTGAAAATTACAAGAAAGATTATGATTGGCTGCCGCTTGTAGCAAATTTAGATGAACCAACCGCCATGATTGCTACAACGGCTGATTCCTACAAGCGTGCTTTGTTTTCTGAGTTATTTTCATTATTATTCTACGAATAATGTCTTTTCTGGATTAAGTGTTTAATCATTACTGTATTCGTGTTTTTATATGAACCTTTCTTACTTTTACTCCTCTGAATATACAGGATGTAAATTTTAAAACGGGTCATAGGGTTATAACATAGAAAAACAGTTTTTTAGGCGCCAAAAGTTTCTATATTAATTTATTGAAAAAATGATTGGTGCCTTTTATAAATAAAAAAATTACGAATTTTTTAATACCAAACACATTACATTTCTGTTTCATATAAAGCCAGGAAATAAATTTAAAAATTTGTACAAGTAAGAAAAAATATCATTAGCCATGAAACTCAGTAACAAAACATTGTCATTTTTTTACTAACATGATAGGGAATAATTAAAAATTAAAGTTATTAATTTATGAACTAATATAAAATAACACAAAATAAAGAAAACACTAGGAAATTTATTTAAGAAACAATTATTATTTATTGTAATAGGTATGTAGAAATTAAAGGCGATCTATTAATAAGAAATAGGTTATAAGGAACGAGAAAAACTGAAAACTACAAGGGAACAATTAAAACCATTTAATAATTTGTAATTTTTCTTCATGAGACTAATTCTCCATGATTTCTTCTTAATAAAACGAAAATAATAATAATTTAAGAAATAATGTGCAAAAAATGTGTATTAATAAGCGTCTTAAGTCAACAATTGTTTTGTTTCTGTCAATTTCACGGCTAATGATATTTTTTCTTAATTTTGTAAATTTTTAAATTTATTTTCTGGCTTTATATGAAACAGAAATGTAATGTGTTTGGTATCAAAATATTCGTAATTTTTCTTTATAATATGCACTAGTTCTTTTTTCAAAAAATTAATATAGAAACTTTTGGCGCCTAAAAAACTGTTTTTCTATGTTATAACCCTATGACCCGTTTTAAAATTTACATCCTGTATATATAGCATAGTAATCCAGGCGAGCGTAAATGTTTAATCACTATCATACATTTTTGTTTAATTGAGTACCTACTATGAAACAAACTAAAATGACCACCAAAGTTTTAATAAATATTTTTATTGATGGATTAGGCTGATCAAGAGTCGGTATTTCCCGCACAATGTTGCTGGGGGATGTATGAAGGATGTTATGATCGACGAAAAAAGTACTGCAACGTGGTTGACCGCTTTTCTTCGTATTAACGTGGCCTCTTTGGATATTCCAAAGTTTTAAAAATTTAGTTACCTAAAAACTTGTTATCAGAAACATAAATACTATTAAATTTTATGCATATTTAATTTATTTTACTAACAGTTTTGCTTTAAATACATAAAGGTGAGCATTTTGACATTTTTCATTCTTAGGAGTAGTAAATGGAGATGATATAGTTCGGGATAAGAGTTGCCTTTTTGATTTATTTTACCCACATAGTCGCACTGATGCGTTTGCAAACATGTATTCACCCCATGGTAACAAATTAAAACATGGATAATTTATATTAAATGTAGACCTAAAAACTGTACAATCTATCAAAGTATAAAAGTTATTAGTTTTTAAAATATTCGATTTTATAGTGCCACTAAATTCGCTTTAATCTACTCTGTTTCAATTTTTTTTTCAATTTTCAAGCCTTCTGCTTTCCCTTTTTTGAAATCCGAAATCCACTTTCAAGTAAATAAATGCAGAAATTAACTAAAGAACTAAATACGAGCCCTCACGCATATTATTTATTGGACCAACGAAAATTTTTCAGAATTAAAATTAATTAAATACAAATTATTTATAGAAAAACAAGTATATTAAATACACTACAGTTTTAGCAGTTAATTAACAATATACATATATAAACGTAGGTATGGATTCTACAATGTAAAATGAATCATCAAAACAATCCAAACTGGTAATTTTTTATCTAGGCGATGAAAGAGTCTCTTCTCACACTAAAGGCAAACCAGATTTTTTTTTTTGCAAAAAAAAGATTGAATCCCAGAACTAAAAATCGGACTTGCTTTTGTTTTGTGTGAGAAGAGACTTTTCCATCGTCTAGATGAAAAAAAATACCATTTTGGTTGTTTATCTCAATATTTCCAGTATTTTTAAACTGGAAAATTATGTTTCTAGTCGTTCCTTGAAGGGTACCTACTTATGTGTTATGCGCAACAATAATAGAATTTAGCATATTAGAGGATAAAGACTTTCCGCAAACTTTTTTAACAATCTTACTACATTGACATGCCAATGTCATGGTTTCTTAATGCAAACTCGATTATATATTTGAATAAAAAAAAATACACCACTGTTTTGAACTAGATATAACTCTGCGCTGCGTTCGAGTTATGGTCCAATTAAAATGCGCCAGACATATATGGGCTATCCAGCGAATCAAGCGGTTACGTCATCGTTTAGGTATTTTTGAAATATTCTTTATTTTTTTAAATATATTTTATTAACGGTATTTTCTTGGTTTTTTTATTATTATGTACTTGACACCTTTAATAGAAATAATTATATTTGGATATATTGGCTCGTACCACAATCACGGTTTTAACTAAAACACTGTATTAAGAAATGTCAAATTTCATTATTTAATGATAATAATAAATACTATCAAATTTATCAAAATATGATTTTAAAGCAGAACATAGTTTGTATTCAAACAAATATTTTTAAATAAATTGATTTTCTTACTTAAGGGTGAAATTACATTTTGAAATTTGAATTGACATATCTTAAAACAGCGTTTTAGTTAAAACCGTGATCGTGGTACAAGCCATTATTATTAACACGTTCGCTGCCGGTAATTTTGGGCTAATTTTGCCAGGGGCCAAAACGGAAATCGTGTGTGCAAACGTGTAGAAAATTCCTTTCTGAAGTGCCTGCGAACACAACAACACTCTCCCACAGAGCCAGCCACACTAGTGTGCCTTGAATTAGTAGCGTAGCTGTGTCGCCTAATGGCAACGGCGGCACACGTAAAGTACCTAGCGCGTCGCCTTAAGGCGACAGCAGCAGCGAACGTGTTAAGTAAAATTTTGTAAATTTTTGCAAACGACGTTTGATTATATTTTTTTAATATTGGTAATTCTGAACATGTATATTACTAAATATTGTATGTCTATATTATACTTTTCAACCTGTATTGTGATTTCATTTTGTTTTTGGTTTCGTTGTTCATTGACAAAATGTCAAATGCTCTGTCATGTCAAATTCAAGAGCTTGTAGTTAATTTATTGACTTATTTTGAAAATGAAAAATAGATTGGTGGGCTCTTACTTTCACTGAATTGTAATATTGAGGTAATATTTCGTTCTATTTGTTAGTAATAATTTGAAAATTAAATCTATATGTACAGCGTGTGGCAAACGCTATACGCAATGTACAGAAACATTGAGAAATTGTATGGTATGCAGTATTCTGTATTTTTTTAAGGATCTCACATAATAAGTTTGTTGCATATACTACAAGAATGAAGTATTTATAACGGCGTAAGCAGTATCGTTCAGAGTATTTTAAATAAAATTGGATTTCGCTGGAAAAAAATTATACCAGACGTGTTACCTTTTTTAGAAAGATTTGGATTTATGAGGCAACCCACAGATCATATTTTAATCCGTTTTACATGCTCATGTAAACTTTTTAACATATGACGTCATTGTTTCTAGTGATATTGTATTTATGACGTAAACCGCTTGATTCGCTGGATGGCCCATACTTCATTTCATGTATAGTGATGGGAAGATAAGTGCAATTTGACCGTGTTGTTTGATTGGATAATATCGCAGTACCTATCTGCACCTATCTTCCCATCACTATTTTCTTACTTAAAATGAAGTATAGTGTCATTTGAATACATATTAAATATTATATAATTAATTGCTTAAACTATACACTTAAATAATTTGTATTTAATAAATTTTAATCCTGGTTCTTTTTAGCGCTTTCTTGTAATTTTAATAACACACCAATAAATCAATTTAATTTTATGACTGTTACATGTCGACTTTTAATTTATTAATATGAAAAAAAAGAAATAATAAATAAAATTAATGTAAACAGTTGGCTAGATATTGGTAGAATTTTAAGTTCATTTAATTGAGCTTGGCCAAGTTCTTAAAATGGGGTCATGCCAAAAAAAATGTTGTTAATATTTTTATAAAAATAGAATCTATGACACTTATTATCCATATTGCAACATAAAACATCCCAAAATATAATACTTTTCATTCATAATTTACTTAAAAGATATTCGCGTTACGATTTTCTGTGACGTCATGTATCGGCTACTCACACAACGACACCAGTCACACGTACGTGAAGGTCACAATGTCACAAACTTCAAACGCGAAGTTAAACAGAATAAACTAACCAAATATTTATAAAGCTGTCAGAGGAAAAGTGCGCTCTATTCAATCTTTTTGTTTCATAAAGATTTAATTATTTCATTAGAGAAATATTATTTTTAATTGCAGGTTTGTGTGCTTGATATATAATTTAATACATAAAAGTGCAATAATTGTAATATTTATAATGATAATAATGACAAAACATGGTGAAGAAGAACTGTGCAGTTCCAACTTGTGGAAACAATTTATTAAAAAATCCAAAAAAAAACATTTATAAGCAATCTTAATTTACATTTTGTCCGCCAGGGTGAACTGGAATCGTTCAGATACATGACGTATGCGCTCACGTGACCTCATTGAGATTTGAAATTGACCCCTATTTAAAAAAAAAATATATCTACAAAACAATATACACAAAAGGCGTGCAAATATTTTTTACATATACTGTGACCGCTAGACTTCCAGGAAAAAAATAAAACAGAAAATGTGGCATGACCCCATTGGCAAATGTAAAATAAACATTAGAAAAATGTTGTGATACTGATGGTTTGGAAAAAACCCCAAACTAGAAATCTTTAAATATTAATCAAAATGATAAATTAGGTTTGTTTATGAATATATGGCAAAAAAATCCGTATATCAACTATTTATATTTATTACTGCAATTGAAATCAACAAATACAAGAATAATACAAAAATAATACTAATACATACAAAAAATAAATTAGATATAATACAGAAGGTACGTACACAAAAATAAAAAATAAATTAAGTATCAGAATCATCTGTGTTAGAGTGGTCTATGTCAGAATAGGATAGGCCGTCTTCATCTTTTGAAAATATATTCACTTCATTCGGTGATAATAATGGACTAGATTCATATTCCATCGACTGTGTATGATAATCAGTATATATGAGATCCAAATTTGAAAAATTTTGTTTCGAAGTTTCTAGTTTAGTTCTCCAGTAGTGAGCAATGTAGTTCAATTTTATTTCACGATCACTAGATAAGTTATTTTGCTTTTTTGTGGAAAATGTAGAAAAATTCCTCCCAGTAGAAGCTGAAGTTGCTGGAACTGATAAAATTTTTACAGCAATATTAGACAGCTCACTATTTTGACCAATAATTCCCTTCCACCACACGCTTGGCCTCATATTTTCATTTTTCGCAGAATCCCATATGAACTGTTTGGACCAAATGCCTTCATGTGCTCTATATTGCGCAATTTCCACAAGCAGATTTTTGTTATCAATTGGTACGAGTATGCCAGACGAATGCTCACTTTTTACAAAATTAATAATATATTCTATGGCATCAAGTTGTTCTTCTTGAGTTAAATAGCAACCTTGAGCTTTTGGATCTACCAGACAAGCAGCTTTATGAATAGATTTAAGAGCATACTCTTTCCTTTTCGAAAATGTTTCCATAAAAACTTTTTTTTCTTTTATTTTGATAAGTGATAACGGAAAATTATCCTCGAAGCTTTTCTTTATTTCGTTGAAAGCCCTACAAGACAAATGTATTGTATCTTGGCTACTTTCTAATTTTAAAATCCAAAAAACTACTGGCTCCATAAGTCTTTTAATTATTTCTATTCGGGTCCAGAATATTTGGTCATCTAAAATCAGTTTTTTTCTTTCTTGTCCTAATATAATAACCGCTTCCTCATTTGACGCCATTGTTTGTAAACATTCCTTACAAGCCAACATCGTTTCCAAAGTAAATAAATGAGAACCCGAGCGGGTTTTTGCGGGTAAAACTAATTCTTTTGTGCAGTTTTTAGATTTTTTAACTGACTCAAAAATACGCTCTAATATTGATGAGGTTTGTATACATTTAATTGTATCTTTTATTTTATCAATTAAATTTGTTATAGTCGGTAATTTAATTAAGTCCATTATAATTAGATTTAATGTATGTGCCAAACATCCAATATTTAAAATATGTGGAAACATCTCATTCACTGCTGTTGTCGCTTTTCTCATATTCGCTGTATTATCTGTAATAATTGCTAAAAATTTGTTACTCTTGTATTGATTAATAACTTTCACTATTTCATTTGTTATATATTCGGATCTAGGGCAGATATTTTTCGTTTCCAGACTTTTAATATAAAAATGTTTTTGATCCGAGGTCGTTATATTAAAATCTATGATCCCTTCCGATCTTATATTTGACCATCCATCTAACTGTAAACTAACATTTTCGGACATGGCCATAGTCATTTCCACATCTTCTTTCACTTCATTGTAATGAGAGTCTAACAGTGTAGTGGTCAATGTATTTCTTGTTGGTAAATTATAAGATGGTTGCAAAAAATTTAAAAATTCTTTCCAGTGCTTATTTTCTACAATAGATAGTGGCGTCCCTGATGAAAAGATTGCTTTGGCAAAGAGACAATTTGCTTTATTCTGAAAAAGAATTAATATTTACATAAATAACAATATTATAAACAGATCCAAAACGAAAAAGAAATATACATTTTTTTTTAATCGGGACCACTATGAGTATTTCGGAAACTGTAAGAACTCCATCTTCGGTGTAATGGGACCAATGGGACAAAAGTTGCCATATTCGAGTGCCATTTTATAGTGACGTTTTTGTTTCTCCACAAAATTCACAGGTCACTAGAAAATGATGAAAACGCAATTCTGTTTTTTTTTTCTTCTTTAAATAACATCTCAATTATCGAGAAAAATGTTTCAAATAAAAATGTTATAATATTATTGTGTCTCTCCAGCGGCATACAAAAATGTTTTTTTTTTTATTGCTAAATTATCAAGATATAGCACAAACTTCATTTTTTACCTTCCACCACCTTTAGATAAGGAAGGTATTGTCTGGTCAAAAAATTCGATGGTGAGTTTTTAATGAATAAGCACGTTTTGGGGTCCTTACAATACGAATTCACTATTTTTACGATGATGTCTGTGTGTGCGTGCATGTGTTACGATAATTTTGGCCGCGATAACTCTAATACTACAATTTCAAAAATTATAATTTTTCGTATTCCTTATTCTTACATATATATGAACACTTGATTAGATTTTTTTTACAATTAGTTCACCGGAAGTACCATAATTTGAAACTCGTAACAGTTTTTCTTAACGCAATTAAATATAATTTTTTGACATTTTAAGTTATAAAATATTAAAGAATACTCTATTCTCTATGCAATTTGATTACACAGATAAATTTACTTCCAAAGTAAATAAAATTTATTGCAATTCGAGTAAAAGTGTCTTATTTCACTATAGGATTTGACGAACTCGCCTGCGGCTCGTTCGTTCGGATTTTCCTATTCGTGAAATAAGACTATGGGCCAGTTGCATAAAGCATTGTTATGTAGCTGATCATGTGGTTAACTACACATTGTAACCATGGATACGTATCAATAGTACATTGGAAACTAAGACCCAGTTGCATAAAACATTGTTAACTTTAATCACGTTGTTAACAAACTTTGACAAGGCTTATTTTCCAATGTATTTTTGATACGTATCCATGGTTACAGTCTGTAGTTAACCACATGATCACCTAACAACGCTTTATGCAACTGGTCCTATGACTTTGTCAAAGTTAACAGTGTGATTAAAGTTAACAACGTTTTATGCGACTGGGCCTTGTTGCATAAATAACTATTACATCATTGACATGTTAAATCTAATTTGTAAATATGAGCTCAGAATGAAAATATCGAGCAAGAAAATCATAAATTGATTTAGATCAATTAAATATTATTAACGAAAAAAATAGTTCTTTTTTGGAAATAATAAAATTCAAGGAAAAATAACATGAAAAATTGAATATTGGGAGTAAAACAAATACGAAAATTAAAAATTTTAAAAGGTAAAAGTTAAATATGCATTCCATTTAAAAAAATGAAGTTTGTGCTTATCTTGAAATCTTACTGGACAGACTATAATATTGTAATATTTTTTATTTTAAACATTCTTCTCGATAACTAATAGTTTATAAGTCATTTGGACAAATAAAATAACTAAATTCAGTTTGTCGGCATTGGAAAAACAAAATTATCACCAAAATGACTCTCCAGATGGCAACATTTGTCCCAAAACGCTGAAGTCGTAGCTCTTATTACAGTTTCCGAAATATCCTGGCCCTGATAAAAAAAAAAAAAAAACTTCCTGAATATATAAAACTTACTTTTTCTGTCATCTCCATTTGATCAAAATGGTTCATACTTCCTCTTGAATGTAATTGTGGTGATACTGATAGTAATGGGAAAGATGTTGATGTTTGTACCGGATTGACGGCTGATGAATTTGAAATTGTTGGGTGAAGCGAGAAACTTTCATTTGATTGTAAAATTTCGGGAAAAACTTCTGTATGTGTAGTTGCACTACTCTGATTTTTAGAAATAATTGTTTTATTCAACATTGTTTTCAGTTCCACTGGACATTCGGTACATTTTTGTAGAATATGTTTTGTCATTTTAGTTATATTTTTCACGGTATACACTACAGTACAGTGTTTGCATTGATAAATTATTTTAGAGTCTTTTTCAGAAGTAGTAAACTGGTGTAAAATTAAATTTAAATTCTTTTTCTTTCCACTCATTATTAAAAAATAAGACACTAACCACTGATATTAGGCGAATAAATGTGTAAACAATTGCAAACTTTTAAATGTTTAGACGTAACTTGCGAAACAACACATTGCTTGTTAACAAGCTAGGTTACAGACTGGCACTAGCGAGCGCGGAAAGCAAAAGTGGCACCAAGGTCAAATATTTTCTAAAAATTTCCGATGATTAAATTCCCCGGGGTTTTCCCAGCAAATTCCCAGAAATAAACCACAATGTTTTCCGGCGAACCGTAATTCATTAAATTTCAGGGAATTTTCCCAACAAATTAAATAAAAATTTCAGCGAGAAATTTTCAATGATCCAACACTAGTCGCTGATGATACTTTTAATTATAGGCAAGTTTTAATTCATTAACAAACTTAGCACTATATTTCAGCTTATTTTAAAATGAAGTTACTGATGAATGTTCGATGGAACCGATAAAGTATGATTTATTTATAATGTTCTGATGAAAAGCTGTATAATTTAATGTTGGAAGCAAGTTTCATAAATTGTGTGTTGTTTAGATGAGGAAAGTGTAAATTCATTCAGTTCTGGTATAGAATTATTCGCATTCATTTATAAAGAATAGAAATGTCAAATATGAATTTACTTCAACAATAAATTCCGTTATTATACTTTTAAACTGTATAAACATATTTTTTAAAAAAGACAGTTTGATCTTTTTACCTCTCGCTAAAGAGGTATTGGAATCATGCTAAAAATCGCATATTCAGATTTTAGTGTATAAGCACGGTTTAAGGTCCCTAGAATCCGATTATAACATTTTTACGATGATGTCCGTGTGTGTGTATGTGTGTTGGAACCTCGGTTTCTCAAATACTATAAGACAAGACATGTTTAACTGTGGTTTCCTCAATCTGATATTACTGGGAAGTGCTGATTAGATTTTGGTAACAATTGAAAAACCGGAAGTATTAGTTACTTAACAAAAAAATTCTAAATATTATTTTATGAAAACATGATTTCATTGATCACCGATTGATCGGCGCTCAAGTACAATTGAACCGATGATAATCTGATGAGTAAAGCACTGACTTTAGAAACTGTATAATGGATTTCATTTACACAACGGCAAAATTAGCTTGTATATTTCTCAAAAAATAATATATCACTTAAAGCCTATGGCACACTTGTCGATGAGCATCAGAGAGTATCGATGAACTCATTGATGAAACAACAGAACGCACCCGTCATTGACGAAAAATAGCGGCGCTGCTATTTTCATCGAAGATCATCAATGAAACGAACGTATCTCATTTCACACGTATCTTTTGTGCCTCACGTCACTTTGACCTGTGTCAAACAACCTTAGACCAGGAATAGAGGGGAGACAGGGCATGCTATGTATTTCGCCGTAAGAAGACTTTCCAAATCATCATAGCGACTTTCGATTTTATTGAAACGTCAAAGTCAGCTGCAATAGCCCAATCGACCAGATGTGTTACATACGTGTGCAGTCGAACGAATAAGTTTTCAAAATCAACAAGCGTCACCCGACGTTATCAATCATTATTTTGACTTCTGACGTTCTTGAATACATACGTCTTTAGTTTGATTCATAGTTTTCTTAGTTTTAAATTGTTTTATTTATGTTATAGATAATCAAGTGTTTATTTAGATTTGGTCAACTGTAACATAACAATATTTAACTGGTCGACTAGCTATTCCAGCTGATTCAATAAGGGTCAGAATCGCAGAGATGATTTGGAAATATACGCGTGAATATGCCCTGTCTCCCCTCTATTCCTGGTCTAAGCAAACAACAATAAACTAGGGAAATATCAATTTAAAAACCGACGGTGTAGGAACATTTCACTGGTAATATTACCAACTTTTCTGTTTTTCGTCAAAGAAAAAAAATTATGTATTTGTCATTGATGAAACACAAAATTATCGATGACGGATGCGTACTGTTGTTTCATCAATGAACTCATTGATGCTCTCTGATGCTCATCGATAAGTGTGCCATAGGCTTAACGCACAAAAGTCAAGCTTGGAAAACTCGAGCCAAGTATGAGTACTGCCAGTTGACTCAATGTTGCTAGGTCTAGTGATTTTACAACTTGTTTGGTGATTGCTGATTATTTCTTTGGTTGTTTAATATGAAACTCATTTGAATGTCATAAAGTACTTCTTTAAAGAGCTCAAACCTGATTTCTGTTAGGTTTGGTAAATATATATTTAGACAATTGTCATTTTAAAGTAAATATTATTTCTAAACACTTGCTATTTAAATTATGTAATAATATAAGTAAATGATAATCAGTCTCACCAACAATCAAATGAAAAATTAAATATTCCTAATTAATGTTCATAAATTTCAAAATGAAAAAATAATGAATATTTTTTGACAAAAGAACCAAAATAGAAAAATAATATAAATACATGTTTCGTACATTTTAGCGCACTTGTCCCTTCGAAAACACGTGTATATTTTAATTTACTATTTTCGTTATCTTATATGTACTTTGTTTCAAATCTGGTGATTTTTTGAATACTATGTCGGGTTATTTTTTTATTTTTTTTTTTTTTTAGTCCTGGCAACACTGAGTTTACTGCCAGCTGCCATTTAGATTGTATCACGTAGCCGGCGCGCCGGTTCCCGTTTGATAATTTTTGTGGGAACCGACGCCAGTTGCACAGGCACTTCCTATTTTTTTTTTATTTTATGACATGAATATTATCCTCATTTTGTTTCCAATCATTGGGGAAAACTAATAAAGTTTCTTATTTTGTTTCTAGCTTACTGTTATCCATCCACAACCACGTGAACCAGTCCCAGCCCACGCAATGATTAACCGTCATATGGTTGAACCTAAACCACCTGTGGAGTATCAGTCCTCCCTCCTAGAACAGCACCCAGCTTCTGGTAGCGCTTTGCTTGCCTCAGGAGGTGGTCACGCCGTCACTATCATTGTTGTTGTTTGCGTCGGCTTCCTGCTCTTCATGATTGTCCTCGGAGTAGTTCGTATTCGTGCTGCACATCAGAGAAGCAACGTGGAGAATGAAGGACATGAGACGGAGATGGCATGGGACGATTCGGCGTTAACTATCACTGTCAATCCCATGGAGGTAAGGGAAGAGGTACTTTCTGCTTATTGTTACATAATTATAAAAAATATATCATCACTGCTTATTACCCATTGCTGGGAGTGCTAATCTGCTTTTTTGCGGAGATTTCGATAATGACGATATATCTGTACCCGTTGAGGGCGTTTACCAGACGTCACCTTCTGGGCTGGTGTGGAGAGAGCAACATACTAGTTCCTTTTGTGCTGTTTAAAAATTGGAAATAATTTTTAAGTTTGAGATCGGTGAGATTCAAACCCTGGCCATCATTTAAATTTAAAAAAATATTAGACTTAAATAGCACTACATTAAATTAAATTTTCAGTTGACCGTGTATTAATAGATTATATTAATGTATAGGAAATCATTCATTAATGACCCCTATTAATGCATGATTTTTTATTAATAAACGATTTTAGCACGTAACCATACATACCATATATATATTGCTGAACAATTGTCAATCGTAAACACATGAACACATAAACACCCAAACACACAAACAAAGACTTATGTGCCAGACCAAAAAAAAATTGTTATGGAATAAAATTAGATTTTACAATTCAGTAAAATACGGTCAACTGAAAAATATTGTGTTAATTGGCGATTAATGACTCAATCTTTAATCATCCTCATTAACACACTTGATAGTTAAATAACTATTAATCGATCTTTATTACTTTATATCTTCGCATTTAATAAATTTGTGGTTGTGAACATATTCAAAGAGCACATGCTCAAATAGAGACCTTTTTTCGAAATCTGCTAAACCATACAATTACAAAAAAGCCCGTCTAAATGACCTTTTTATAAATGATATACTACGTATAACTTTTGAATAAACTTTAATGAGAACAACATAAAAATACTTCCACTTATTGATAATCTTCATTGTCTTGTATAATAAATAACTAGTTCTATATTTATAAAAGTAATATTTTAAATTACCTGTATGCTAAAAACTGTAAAAGAACGATTTGTGAAGTGACAAGCGCACACAGCTTATTCCAAAGATTTCGAGGTTGCTCGAGTCACATATTTGCTAATGCCCTATGAAGTGCAATGTATACGATAAATTATAATTTATTTAATAAAACTCACTCATATATTGAATATAAATTGCTATTTAATAGCCAGGGATGGCAAATTACATGTCATAAAAAGCCTTGTGTAAAATGTATACAAAGTATAATATGTAGCAAATCATCTTCGAAAAATAATGTTTTTTATGTGTAGAACGCAGAGCGCAAACTTCACACCGGCGCAGACTTCACCGATTCCGAGCACTCTGACTCCGACTCCTCGAGTTCGGACGACGAGGCCGGCGAGGGTGAGCTGCATGTAGGGGACTCCTCGGACGAGGACGAAGACCGCGGCCGCACCCAGCGTTCGCGCCGCCGCCACGACTACCAGAACGTCAGCCAGCTCGAATGGGACAACAGCACCATGTAAGACGCTGAAGGGGAACTGCAGAGACTGGTTGCAACAGAGAAAGGTTTGTGTTTTGACTAGGGT
This sequence comes from Ophonus ardosiacus, assembly GCA_943142095.1. Lineage (NCBI taxonomy): Eukaryota > Metazoa > Arthropoda > Insecta > Coleoptera > Carabidae > Ophonus > Ophonus ardosiacus. Next base: position 19,905,908 of record OW964837.1, read on the forward strand.
AGGTTTTGCTACTTTTCACATGAAATATCTGCTATTAGATTATTCATTCATACTTATGTGTGTAGCTAAATGTAAAACAACATAAATGTTACAGTGTAAGAAAGAAGATCTATTCTATGGGCTTATTTGTATATATCTTATATTTTTCATGTTTATACAAAGGTACGTAGACTTACTAATATTAATCTCTACTTTCTTAATACATATTGTGAAAAGTGGCTAAGCCTTCTTCTTTCAAAATTACGGTTTCAAATTGGCAGCTAGGTTCCTAAATTGTACAAAACTGAGGATTACTCGTTCTCTGTTTGAGACCATCTCTGCAAGTCCAGAAAGTTTTCTATTCAGACGATCGGATGAGAAGCCGATTATCAATAAATTTAATCGTCCATATAGTAGCTATACGATAAAAGAACACTATCTGTACTTATATGAGTCCCTATCCCTTTCCTAAACTGTCGTACCAGCCCTAATGTCTAATCCTCACGCTCAGTTATCGACGATCGCTTTAGGAAAACGCTTGGATCGAACGTTATGGCATTTTATAAGTAAATTTTTAACGTAGGTTTATTAGCCTCTGCCGAAATCGCATTTCAATCTTGACATTCAAGAATATTTTAAGACTTGATTGACATTTATTATGTTACTGCCATTTATTTAAAGGCCGCTAGATGAGGTAGCAATTTTTTAGAGGCGGCTGGAAACCGCATTTACAGTGAATATATCGGAGGAAGAAATTGTTACCACAAATGGTGGTCTAATTGTTTGAAATTATTTTTTACTGCAGTATTTTTTTAAGATATTCGTCTTACAACGAAAGAAGAGTATTAAATTTTTATTCATTTTATCCCTCCATTTTCTCTATGTATTTTATTAAATATGATTATTTATATGTATATTATAAACCAGTGTATTTATATTCATTTTAATCTTTTATTAATTTGTTAGGATAAAAAATAACAGGACCAATATACTATTGAACCATCCAATATTATAATCAAATTTACCCTAGCTAGACAACTAGGGTCCCTAGACTTATCCCCTTAGAGAGAATTTTAGATTAGAATTGTGACGTGGAAAATAAATGCTGTGCGTTTTTGTCACAAATATTAAATGAAGGGAGAGTTTTTGATTGTGTGGGTCAATAATATGTTGGGGAACCATAAATATTTGAGTATAGTTTTGCTAGATTTGAGGGTTCAAAGTCGATAACTGCCCTTAAAATTCGCCTTTTGCACCCATGTGAAAACGCCCTATCTATCATCTATCGTAGCTTAGAAAAACGCCATTTTTCCCCAAAACTTGACTTTGTTCGCACAAAATACAGTCTGAAATTTTTATAATAATTAATACTCTGTTCTCTTCAAGAACAAATAGTAATAATTATGATACTTAATTCAGTCTAGACACTTCACACATACACATTTCACTTACCTTATTCGGGTGTAAATATTTTGGTATTTTATCTAACGCAGCTAATGTTTGTATATTTTTAATATTTTTTCTAGTTTAAAACTTTCTTTTTCTATTTTTAACGGTTGGGTACTTAATAATAATAATGTTATTATTGTAATAATATATATATTTCTATTAAATAAATGTAATGATGTTTAGGGTATAAAAGGATTTGTTTGCAAGTTGTAGTTATTTATTATTTTAAAATTATTTTCTTTGGATAGTTTCATAAAATGGATAACTACATTGTCTCATTTTTAAAAAAAAATCTTTTAATGGTGCATTATACTCATTATTTACTAGTTGCTCGAATTTGTAAAAAAATGGTGTTAATGTAGTTTATTCCATTTAGAATAGATTAATCCTAATATAAGTCTTTTAAATCTAACCACTGTATAGAATGCAATAATGCAAATGAATATCTGATATTAATATCAATTTATCTTCGATTTGAATGCAGCCATATTATTATATATTTAAATCGAGGACTTGATAGTAATTTAAGTTAGATTTAAAGAACTGTAATATTTGTATATTTGCATATAATTAAAAAAGTATATCAGAAAATGCAATAAGTTTTTGCAACTTGCAAACAAAGACCAAGAAATTGCCATTAGATTGTAGTTGCTGTGATTGTAACAAAAAAATTGAAAACTAAAAATGATCGTGCTATATGAATTAGGTTTTTAGTAAATGTTAAGTCGCACTATTTGTCACTAATCGTGTGTAAAGTAAATTAAAAGAACGCTTCTTTTCGCCTGAGAACAAAATGTAAATCTATATTCTACTAACACAACTTATATACAAAATTTTAAGAAAAATTGTTCAAACTGTTGAGTTATTCCTCATTGGCCTAGGCAAACAAATTTTATTATTGTTATTCAAGAAAACAGAGTGATTTTGCTCTCTTAAAATCAATTCTTGAAGAATTTTTTTAATGAAATCAAAGAACAAACATAATATTTATAATGTACGAACTAATAATCAAATTTGTTGGTCGTGGTTAATGAGAGTTTTTATAAGTTATTTGGTGAAAACAACCAACGTAGTTATGTTTTACTTTGTTAATGTTTGTTATTAGTTTTTCAACCTTGCAAGAGCTAAATGCTATACTACCAAGTATATATGACTAAGAAACACTTATATTTTTTGATGACGAGTAATATTATTAAAAAGGTTAGTTACATTCCATGTTTTGAGTGTGACAGTATTGGAAAACCGTCTTGGTTTTCGGATGGATGGTTATTAGCAATTACTGGTTGAGTGAGTACAGTTTACGTAAAAGTTAAATGTAACCACAATAAAAATAATGTAATACATGAATGTACATTATAAATATATGCGGTATATTACACCACATTATGTACTTGGAAATGTTCTTATCCAATATCCATCTATATTATTCTGTTCTGCATTTTTTTTTTTTCATTTTATTTCAGGTAGAAAAAAAAAATCAGTAATATGAAAAACCGTCCAAACAACACAATTATGGCATCATACATCAGGTAAAATGTATTAATATCATATTCCTTTATTATTGTGTAATAAATAAAAGTAATAAAAAAAACCTTTTAGAAAGGTGAAGTTTGCGTTTGCCCTAATGAGTATTAGTCATACTGTGAAATTAAAGTGTTTGCGTGTTGTATGTGTATGTGGGTATGTTACACAGGATCGTGTAAAACTAATTGTAAAAGAATAATTTGGTTTGTGAAAAATTTATGATTAAGAATATTATTGAGAAATTGCGATTGGTCAGTTGAGATGGTTTGCCTTTTGACGTATCTAAAGAAAATGGCGAGTGAAGAAGCAATGAAACGTATAAGGGAATTTATTTTAACATGCAACATATGGTCAATTATTTCCATGGTTACTCACTATTGTCAAAAAATGACAGCAATGTAAAATTTGTCCATTTTAAAATGCAACATACGAAATTTGTAATTTTGTATTATCAAAACTAATTTCCAATAAATTAGACTACGTGCGATTAACAAAAAATCAAAACATGAATGTTGCGCATCTCAACAAACTAGCTTACAAAAATTCATAACTTACATGTAATAAATGTTTAAAAAATACCCCCATTAACACTGAGGCAATATTCTAGTCCATTTTAAAATGGACAAATATTACATTGCTGTCATTTTTTGTCAATAGTGACTAACCATGGAAGTGATGAACCATAATGTTGCATTTTAAAATAAATTCTCTGTATATCATATTCATCATTTGAAATTCGCCCAATCATTTAAAAAAGCCTAGGCGTATTATAAAAAGACAATTTTATATTACGCTTACGACATAATATACAGATTGTTAATTAAAACACTGGCCATCATAGACGTTCAAGGTTGTGTAAAATTTGCCACGGAAGACTGTCCAACCAGTCTCAAAAACGGCTCTACCGATTTGAACAATTTTTGGTATGTGGTAATTATAATAAATATAGATAGTTTAAAATATAAAATAAACATTTTAGAATTTGTTATTACATAAGTAATAAATTATTTTTTGGAATAAAATTTATTTCAAAATCATCTTCAGAAATGAAGGACTTCAGATACATTTTAGTTTTTAATAATAAACATGTATGTATACTTCATTTCACGTAAGAAAATCGCGTTGGTTGAGATAAGATATAAATTCTGCTATTTGATTGGTCAGAATACAAACCAAGTTCACAAAAGCGAAAAAAGTCAGCTGTCAGTTATGAAATAAAATTGACAAAATTAAATTATATTTAATTATTTCGACTTTGTAATTTTTAATATTCAGGTATTGTACCTTTTTACAGATAAAAATATTTATTATTGACAAAGTTTGGTATGATGAATTTAAATTATTTATTTAATGCATGTAAAAACGGTCAGCTTTCAAGCGCCATCTACTATTTTCTTACATGAAATGAAGTATTTGCGTCAAAAGAAATGCCCATATACGAGTTCAGCGTTATGTCGCAAGGGGCGCCCCACGAATTCACTTATCAAAACTAATTTGTTAACAGATTTAAAAATAGAACGGTCGCAGCAGAAACGTAAACTACTATCCATTTAAGAATTATACACAATTAAGTTTGAAATTCAATAACTTGCTTTAAAAAATTCAAAAATTATGTAACTCTTTTATGGGCAATTCTGTCATCTGATGGGTCAAGGGTCAGACGTCAGAATACACACCAAGTTCACAAAAGCGAAAAAAAATATCACTCATCAGCTGTCAGTTATGAAATAAAATGAGGGAAATTAGGCAAAGCTTAGCGTAGACAGCAACATCTTTGCGTCAACCATCATTGGAGCTAAATTCAAATAAGTTTGTAAGTTGTAACCTAAATTTAAATTGCATAGACCCATATTCTGACATTTTGAAGTAGCGCTACTTCCAAAAAATCGCTACTTCAACTGTCAACTTTAATATTAAAAATAAGAAAAATAAATTAAATTATAAATATTATATAATAAATTATTACAAATATTATAGTTTTCATTTAAAAAATATGAAACCTATTCTTGTCTATTCATAAAATAAAATAAAATTTAGAAAATCGTTACATCAATGAGAACACGGGTCATAGTTGCTGGAAAATAGAAAAATTAAAAAAAGAATTGAGAAATACCAGGACTAAAAAGAATTTAATTCAGATGTAAAAAATAGAAATGAAATAATAGAAAAAATCGTAAATATTAAATCATTTGTAGGTTGGAGGATTATGATAGGAATTATAATTTTCATAACATAATAAATTTCAATAACAATAAATTGAAAATATGTATGTACGCCACCATTTCATGAATATAAAGACATTAATGGTGATGTAAATTTAGGAATACATGTTTCAAATCATAATGTAGTATTTGAATTTTGGTCCAAGCAAAGGTGGCACTATAGTTTCGTAAAATATCCGCTGTATTCTCCCATTCGAATATTTTCGATGCACAGTTCATTTCACGTAAGAAAATAGCAGATGGCGCTCGAGAGCCGATAGTTTTTACAGGCATAAACAAATAATTTAAATTCGTGAAGCTAAACTATGTTAATAATAATAGATATTTATACATCAAGTGAGCTAAGATAATGTTTATTCATTTGAAGAAAGTTTAGCTCACGAGCCCGTAAGGGCGAGTGAGTTAATTTCTTCAAGTGAATAAACATTCTTACCTCACGTGGTTTATACAACATTTTATTCAATTTTGACAAAACAAAAAACTAATCACTTAGTAGGCTGTACTGTGCATGCCAATCGTCGATGATAGACGTCAAATCATCTATTTAAAAAGCTTTATTGTCTGTCATTTGTGCCATGAAAAATAAAATGGCTGATAAATACTTTGGTAAGTGTTAATTTCGTGCCTGGTGTTATTTTAAATGCATTATTTGTTGTAGAGTCAACAACAGTTTATTGTTTGTTTATTAGTTATGTCATTTGAGTTTTATTTTGTGTATCTCCGTGCTTTCCATATAAATATCACAAAATTAATTTTCATTTTCATTAAAGAATATAAAAATTTTAATTTGTAATAAAAACTTTTTATGTTGCCTGTTTATATTGTAGGTTATAATTTGGTTTGACGTTTCAATATATCCCGGCGGGCTATAATGAGGCCCGCGGGCTATAAAATGACGTTTATGTCAACGAAATTCGTGTATAATTGTCAAATTATGATACGCCCGTGCATAATAGTATATTATGATACAAGTGTATAAGCTAGCCTTTAGAGCACGCACGTCTACTAAATCCTAGTTATGCAACTGCTTTTATTTGAAGTATTTTTCTCTACAATAATCCATAAACAATTGAAAGATAAAACAATGCTAATCAAATGCTCGCTAATCACCCTTAATCACATTTTGATACTAACGCGTAATGACGTGTTAAATAAATAATTTAAATTACTGATACCCACTTTGTCAATATTAAAAATTACAAATGCTTAAATGTAATTTGATAATAATAATAATAACAATAATTAAATATAATTTCATAATAATAATAATTTCACATTATGTTATTTTTCGATGCGATATTTTTTATTTTGCTAGGAAGTTTGTTTCTCAATGACTTTGTTAGGAGATTGAAAAACCGTCTTGAGTCGTCTTGACACATACAGTGCTCATACAGGTGGTACTATGAATAGTAATTAGGAGATGACTAGCCCGCATCTTTTATTTGAAGCATTTTTCTCTAAAATAGTCCATTCTCCATAAACGGTGGAGAGATAAAACAATCAATGCTTTTTTTTGCCCCCCCCCCCCCCCCCCCCTTCGTACAAAATAAAAAATTCTTAGAAACACAAAAAAATCATGTAAAGGGATTATGAAAAAAAAGGTCAAATGCCTTATAATTGAGTGTTAGATCTCAGCTTCTATTAATAACTTACATTTGAAATTTGGTATGTTAACTCAAAATGAAATATTAATATAAAATATGAATATTTTTACCTCCCGCTACACTTGATAAGGGAGGTATAGGGATCGTGCTAAAAATCACATATCGAGATTTTAGTAAATGACCACGTTTTAAGGTCCCTAGAATCCAATTTTAACATTTTCACGATGATGTGTGTGTGTGTGTGTGTATGTATGTTATGTATGTATGTGTGTATGTGTAGGGATTTTGTCTTCGCTCTAACTCAAATACTATCATTCAGAAAATTCTGAAACCTTGTATTTCTATCCTATTCTAATATGAAAAGAAGCCATTAGATTTTGGTATAAATCGGATAACCGGAAATGGCACTTTACCTGAAGCTCATAATGGATTTTCTTCAAAAAATACCATTAAATGCCATTTTTTCGCATTTTATGTCTTATGAAAATTAAAGATTATTGAATTTTCTACAGGAATGCATTAATACTTTTTCTATATATTTTACAGATATTTTTAAAAATAATTTTTTTTATTAGTCGCGAAGCCTAAGACAAACACAATAATTCCTTTGTTGCACAGTTCATATTTTAAATGAATGTCACTGTCAAAAAACTAATCACTTCAAATTAATAATAGTGACATTTTAAAAAGAAAATAGTAAATAAATCAATAGTTTTATGCAGTGGAACAGTTTGCAGCGTTAGTAAATACGTAAGTATGTATTTAAATTAATAAAAATGGATAGGGATGTGTGTGGAAGGATGATTGTTGCGTAACTATTATTGTGGTCCAGATGCGGTTATTCGCTACCGAAAATCAGTCACTTTAATATGTTCTTATGTATGAATGCTATGATGATTGTGGACAAGGCGAAAGAAGAATATTGTTAAAGAGTGAAGTGAGTTAGCTGAGCTCTTATCCCTTTTCTTATTGTTACTATTGTTTCCGGGTTTTTGCTAACCCACTAAGTGGGAAACAGGTGATTTTATGTATGTATATAAAAAATAAATAGCGGGAGGTTTTGTGTTGGCCACATCAGATTTTTTTAATTTTAAATTGATTAGTTTAATTTTAATAAATTGTTAAAGCACACCATGCGTTCATGCGCATAAACATTAAAAAAGTAATAAAATTAAACTAATCATTTTTAAATAAAAATTTGTGAATATTTTATATAAAAACTTTTTACGCTTTTAAAAAGTTTAAAAACATGAAACTTGTGTTACAGTAAAGGATGTTTTAAATACCCTGCAATCGCTAGTAAGCTTCCGTGAAGAAAAGGAGTAGATATTTTTTAGTTCAAACTTTGCCCACCAGGTAGAGTTTGCTTAACTTGAATCGCGAATAGTCTATAAAGAAAAGTGCGTTTAAAATTATTTTTTTTTAAGGAAGTTATTGTTTCAAACTCAACTGACTATAATTATTTCCCCGATAGTAGTCTTTTTAATATTAAGTCAACGTTAGGGAATTTGCCTCCCCTAGCAAAGTGCTGCCCGGGGCGGATGCCCCGTTTGCCCTCCCTACGCTACGCTACTGATCAAATGGTCGCTAATCACTTTTGGTGATATTAGCTGACCGCTGACCACCTATTAGATGGTAGCATGAACAGTGATTATGAATGATTAGCGACTAGTTGATTAGCAGTGTTTTATCCCTGTCAATCGTTTATGGATTGTTTTAGAGAAGAATACTTCAAATAAAAGTTATAGAAAAATTAATTGTACGCAACTTTCGTTTGAACCATTCTTCTATAAAATAATCTGTAAACGATCAACAGAGATAAAACTTGACTAATCAAATTCTCGCTAATCTTCCTCAATGACTTGTTCATTAACTGTCAATGTTATTAGCGAATTATTAACTTGTGTCTTTGTCTTTATAACAACTGTTTGGACTTAGCAATGAGTTATAAATGTTACGGGTCATGCACATTAAAAAACAAATGTATAATTCAACAGGTTGATAAAAAAACTTGTACGTCATAAAAAAACGATTGTAGTATTGATTTATGATAAACACTTCTTGTCATACATCAGGGAATAACAATATTATTTATTGATCTGCAACCATTCATGCGTAACGTTGCGCCTGTATATTTTATTGTAATGTTTGTTTTAAAAGTCAGTTTTGTTATTTTTTATTTTACCCAAGTACAATTGTCCGGATTTATTATCACTCTGATATAATTTTACTGGCGAAAATGACTAACTTTTTATCTTATCTACTAAAAGCTTTAAAGGTTAATTTTTATCATTAAATTGATACTTCTGTTTACTTAATTATTTTTATTGCTTTTAGATGATAACAAGTGCAATCAATATTCAATTCAGCACTTAGTTCTTAAAAAGCATTAAGAAATTGTTTGTATATTTGACAGGAAAAACATCTAACCTATTCCTTTTAATTCGATAATGGTATGGTAACGACAAAATATTTTAATTTGTAACAACTTGCTTCCTGATGGGTGGTAAAAATGGTAAGGTAGAAAGTATATTATTATAAAATATATTTTATAAACATTGTTACTTAACAGGTGGTTCTCCGATTTGTTTCTCTTTTGTTTTTATTCCAATTTGGCTACACATTTGAAAATAACGAATATAAAGTAATTAATAAAATTCCTCGAAGCCCTTTAATGAGGTACTATTCCTATTCTAGTGTAATGATTTTACATTTTTACATTCCTGATGATACTATTGAGGCCAGTTTTCAATTTAAAGCTATAGACGAACAGACATCTATATTTAGTAAGTATTAATATTATTTCTAATGAACTTAAATTAATTGTTACACATTTCAGTGTCAAAATGCGAACCAAGAAATATTTCGATTTATATGAAACCAGGATCATATCCTGTGATAAATCCAGACGGAGTTCCCTTGCCTAAAGCATTCCTGAATATTAGCCGTCCAGACATTCTCGAAAAGATTATTTTAACTGATGAAAAGACTAATTATATCAATATTACATCACCAAAACCGAGAGATTGGTTTGCTGTGGCTTTTATAAGTTGGACAGATCCTAGAAAAGACAAAATTGAACAACAAGGTATGAGTTGTAAATTTTATTAGCTATATAAAATTAACCCTTAACTAGTGACCTGGGGTCTCTCAGGACCCCGTTGATTTTACCTTTGGAAAAGTCATTTCCTTTATTATTATTTTTGTTATTGAGTAACTTGTGAAATTTAGCGTGTATTTAACTTTCTGGTACAATAATTAACTACTAAGAAATATAAAGTGGAAAAATCTAAATAAAGTATAATTGGTGTTAAAAATCAAGTAACATTGCGCTCGAAAGTTTTATACTCGCCGTCAAATAAATATGGACTGATGTTCAATTTTCCCTTCTCCCTACCCTGTCCTTTGCCAGGTGGTGTTGCCGCTTGTTCATAAGTTAGCATTTACAATATGACCAACGGAATTGGCAACGTTGTAGAAATCTGTAGTCCATATTTATTTGACGGCAAGTATAGTTTGATGGGGTCACGAATTGCATCACATCAGTTAAGGGTGAATTAAAAATATATAGTATTTTCCGATTTATACATTTTTTTAAATGCATATATTTTGTCGTGAAAAATCCAGTATTATATAATTTTATTATCTTAGGATTAACATCCCGATGTGAGGCTTATCTGAGTGCAGAACTAGCTATAGTCGATCAACAAAACATACAAACAATTTCTTTGAATAATCGTATAGAAATTCCTCTTAAACAAAATCAAACTAAATTTTTCAAATTTTACATTCCCGAAAACATAGACCATGTTTTAATAGAAGTTGAAGTTATTATTCCTTGTAAACATTGTAAAAATGAATATATTTCAATTTATGTTCAAACGGGTTCAGTTCCAATGGAAGATAAATACCAGGAAGAATTATTGATCCAAGGAAATGAGGAACATAAAAAACATTTATGGTTTTGGCCAGAAGAAGAAACCTGGAATTACATTAAGATTAGTTTTGAAAGTGAAGTAAAAGATTACACCTCTGTTGCTTTAAAACTAAAATATATTTCTGGACTACTGGAAGAAGTGCATACAATTCCAAATATAACTGATAAACGAATAAATTTATTTAAAACTTCAGTTGCCAAAAAGTTAACATTAAAAAATGAAGCTCTAAGATACAATTTGCCATACAAACAATACAATTTAATGCGAGTAACAGGTTCTGAAAACTTTGTTTTTGAATATGATTTTCGCCCAAATATAAATGGTTCAACTCCTTTACTGCTAAACATAACAACTAGTGAAATGACTGTACTAAAATTTATGGTACAAGAAATAGTAGACATAGGAGGAACATTATCGCTAGGCTTAGCAATCAAACCTGATTTAAAAACAAAAACAAACTCAGAAAAGTACAAAGTAGTAGCTTGTATTAGAGCAAATTCTAGAGAAATTCCCACATTTCCAAACCTCTGTACATTTAACAACACTTCATCAGAAGCTCCAATAGTTCTAAATAGCACGACCGCCGGGACTTTGGAGTATTTCCACATCCCATACCCAGATCCGGGTATGTACTACATGTCCATCCGCGCTTTCTATGATAGCTGTGTGCCTTGCAATTGTTCGGAAGATTGCGAACAAGATTTTAGAAATTGTTTATTAGAGTGTGAATTAAATTGTACCACGGATTGTAACAAATGCACAGATAAGTGTGAGAGTGAAATTTTGGATACAGACGGTTGTGAAAATTGCGATTGTGATGGAGATTGTTGGAGAGGAAACGATACTTTGAAGAATACTAGTGTTATTTTTGCTATTGCTTCAAATCCGTGTATTGCTGGAACATGTGGAAAAAGAGGGAGTTGTAATCATTATATGGCGGGTGGATTCATTTTTTCATCATGTCATTGCAGAGGAGGATACAGAGGTAATGAATTAAATATTAAATAGTTTTATAGTAAGTGTGGCAAAATTCATTGGACGATTTATAATTGGTACCAAATTTTTATCCTATTGAATAGGACCTTATTTGTTTAATATTATTTTGTATATGTCCCAAATAATAAATTCTGCATGGGGATCTCGAAAACAATGAGATACAAAGTTGATTAAAGAAACAAAATTTATTATAAACGGGATATTATTTATACGGAAAAAATACGTGTCACTAGATATAAGCGAAAGCGAAAATATAAATTTTGCAGTTTTTTATTTGAAGTATGAAATATTGAATTTTAATTTGCATTACTTTACAGTATGTACATTTTATGTTAAAATTATAAAGGGAACTTCACTAATAATTATTTTTGGCAATTCCATGGCAATCGCTATTTTTGGAGTGATTTTCATACCTATTTTCTGCCATTTCAAAATATGAAAAATTAATTTTGCTTAATGATTCTGATGCTTTACAACTTTTATTTGAACCTTTTTTTGTCTAAAATAATTGGGGAACAATGTATATTAATTAATCAATTAAACTTGTAAGACAAAAATAGTTGTGACAAGGGCCCAATAAAATATGCAGATTGTATTATTTTTTTTATGATTTAGATATGATATATAATTAATACCAAAATCATAAAACAAGTATTTTATAATAGATCTAGATAAGATATAGTAAATACTAAATTACAAAATAAATATTATATCACATCATTTCCTTTACAAACGGTGTTGTGACAAATAGATAACGAGAATTGCTATCGATATGATGGGTTTTAGATATCGAAGTTTTCAAAAGTCAAGGCTCTTAGGTGGAGCGATTGTGGACTATAATATTCTTCTCTATTCTAAAGCAATTTACATTGGAAGAAAAAAAATGCCAGCTACTAAATAAATACATCATAGCATATTACCCATTGCTGGGATGTGCCAATCTGCTTTGTACTCAGATGTAGGTAATGATGGATAACATATTCGTACCGTGTGGGCGTTTACCGGGCGTCACCTCACAGTCACTCATTGTTGGCGTGGAGAATGCACAGGGGTCACTTTTGTGTATCGATCGGGATCGAACCTGGGTCCTCGATTCGCGGCGAGACACTCATTACAAAGAATCATTGACCATGCACATATTTTAAAACAATAAACTAAAGTGTAGCAGTTGCTTTTCAAAATAGGTACATTTTTAATCGTCTAATAAATTATGTCACGCTTTATATTTACTTATGAACTAACAAAAAACGACGTCCAATATTCTCTTAATAACATGCTTACAATTTCTTCAATCCTTATCTCTCTTTTTATTATTAATATTTGTACATATTTTAGGATGGGATTGCACGGATGGCTCTTTAGCCCTCTCTGATTCCGAGATTCTAGTCGCAATTTTACTTCTTACTTTAAGTAATCTTCTATTTATTCCCAGTATTTATATCGCTTACCGTCGTGGATATTATACCGAAGCAGTAACTTATTTCTGTTCTATGTTTGCATCTACTTTTTATCATGCGTGTGATTCAAAAGAAAATCAGTTCGGGTTTTGTTTATTCCCTCACGGAGTTTTACAATTTTGTGATTTTTATTGTGCACTATTGACGATTTGGGTGACTTTAGTAGCAATGTCTTACACTTCTGCACGGATAATTTCTTTAGCGCATGTTATTGGAGCAATTATTTTGGCGTTTAGTGTCACTTATAACAAACACGCACTTTGGGTAGCTGCTCTGCCTGCATTGTTTGGTCTTTCATTGGTTGGATCTAGTTGGGGAATGCAGTGTAGAAAGACAAAGAAATTATTTCCAGCTAAAACTTATTTAAAGCTTTATATGCCTGTAGGCGCAGCACTAGTTTTCATGGGCTTGATTAGTTTCGCGTTTTTGGAGACTAAACAGAATTATAAAATTGTTCACAGCCTTTGGCATATTTTGATGGCATTAAGCCTTATATTTTTGCTACCGAACAATAACGTTTTCATACCGAAAAACTAGATTTCCTGCAAGTTACCTCATATTTTTAATACCTGGATATTATTTATGTTAGAATTCAGTTCATTTTATTGATGTTAAGAATAATACAGTTTAGTTTAGGCAGCTTACTATAAACAAATTGGCTGGTAGCACAAGCCCTGTTTTAACTAAAACGCTGTTTTAAGAAATGTCAGATTTCATTATTTAATAACAAAAATAAATAGTTTCAAATTTATCAAAATATGATTTTAAAGCAGAACATAGTTTGTATTCAAATAAATATTTTTAAAAAAATCGTTCTTTAAACATAAAGGTGAAATTAAATATTGAAATTTGAATTTGACATTTCTTAAAACAGTGTTTTAGTTAAAACAGGGCTTGTGCTACCAGCCATTGCCTCAATAATCTAGTCTTATTTTATTGATGTTATAGAAAATATACATACAAAATAAGCTGTTTGTATTAAAACTATATTTTTATAAAAATAAATATGTATGAATAATAAATATATTTAACATTAATGTACAATTTGAGCTTCTAATCACAATAACCCTCCAAACCTTATTTCCCTTTCGAACTGTTCTGCTTTCAAAGTTCCATCAATACTCTCACAATTTCTGTTAAATACTGAATATGCACTAATCTCATTTTCATCCCTTGGCCCCGTCCTCGTATTAAAATATATTCCAAAGAGAGCAGATATTATTAAATATATAATACCAAATTGTAGTTGTATAAAAAAGTAATATACAGATCCCCAAAGCATAAATCCCAATCCGTAGAGACCGTATGTAAACAAAGTTGTTGGTTTCTCTGGTTTTTTGTTTAGTTTCTCTTTAACCTCATCAACAATTTTTGGCTTGTCATCTAAATCACAATGTTCTGTCACATCATTTTCAAGTAAAGGTTCCTACAGAAAACACAATCATTATTATGTTAATTTACTAGAATACAATAGCCAAATATCTACCGTTTGTTCCGAAGAGACTGAAACTTCAACCTTTTTTGTAAAAAGATTTTTAACCTTATTTTTCAAGTTTTCTATCCTTTCCTCTCGTTTTTTCTTAGCTCTGTATGCTGCTAATTTATTTTCCAATTCCATATTTAATTATTTGTAGCAAATATACGCTTAAATGAACTCCGTTATCTGACAACTGACACATCTTCGATTCTATTTCTTTATTATAAATACAGACGGCGCTAGTACAGCGGTGCACGAGGAGAAAGGAGAACCAAAACACATTTTGCCCATATTTCGACTAGCAAATTGTTCATTTCATCATTATCATAAATACATTCTTCAATAATGAACGTAATCTGCGATAAAAGAAAACCACCACTTGGTGAGTGCAATTTTGCATTTGTAGGTAACTTAATAACACCCGGCTCTTAATCTAACCTTTCTAACCATATTTCAGGTGGTCTCATCGCAGCTGAACATTTAAAATTATTCCATAAGATCGAAATAACTTGGGGAGACATAACAGTTGTCGAAAATGGACAAACTTCTACACTTTGTGCTTCCAGTAATGATTTATGTAGAGTTTTAGCTAGATTATTAGCAGAAAAGCAATTGTACGGTGAAAATGCTTTGGAAAAAACTGAAGTTGATCACTGGTTATCATATTCTATCGGCCCGTTAACTAATAAACATGAATTTTCCAAGTCTTTGAATTATTTAAATAGAGTTCTCGGACCTGTGACTTATTTAGTAGGAAAGAGATTAACTATTGCTGATTTTGCTATTTTTGCTGCTTTATTTGGTAAGTTTATTTTATAAAAATACAAAGTTATGTTATAATTATTGTTGTCGAACAGCTAGTAAAGAATGGCAATCAGTACAAGCAAAACACGAAGTTCCTGTACATGTTCAAAGATGGTACAATTTAATTGCATCCCGTAGAGCTGTATCAAATGTTCTTTCAAACTTAACAGAAGAAATTAAAGCTGCTTTAACGTCGGCACCAAGCAGCAGACAGTCTCTAGATCGCTCCAGTTCTAAACAAGGAAATTTAGAGAAATCTGTAACTGGTCAACGTAATCAAGAAGGTAAATTCGTTGAATTACCTGGCGCCGAAATGGGTAAAGTTGTTGTTCGGTTCCCACCTGAAGCTTCAGGGTAAAATTTATCTTATCTACCCCACAAATCATAAAATTAATTACAAAATATTCCAGTTATCTTCATATCGGCCACGCCAAAGCTGCTCTCTTGAATCAATATTACCAACAAGCATTCGACGGAAAACTTATCATGAGATTCGATGATACAAATCCTGCAAAAGAGAATGTTCACTTCGAACAAGTTATTTTGGAGGATTTGGAGATGTTGGAAATTAAACCAGATTTATTTACGCACACTTCTAATTACTTTGATCTCATGATTGATTATTGTGTTCGACTACTCAAAGATGGAAAAGCTTATGTTGATGATACTGAACCCGAATTAATGAAACAACAGAGAGAACAGAAAATCGAATGCGCGAACAGGAGCAACTGTAAGTTTTCACTTAGAGCCTAGGTTTAAATATAAAATCATGCCGGGATTAACAACTCTAAATTAATTGGACAGCATACGATGACTTTTAAGTTTTTATTTATTATGCGACGGAAAAGTTTTTAGAAGTGCAATATCTAGATTTTTAAACGTTAAAAGATCATTATTTTTTATGTCATATATGTATGTCTGTCTGTAGATGAGTGTAGTAGGTAGTACTGTAGAACCTTGATTATCTGTGTTCATCGCGACCGAGCATGTGACGGATAATTGAAATACACGGATAATAAAAATGTTACAGATGTATGAATCAAAATCATTTACATAATACCTATGTATTCTTACAGTTAGTGGTGCAACGATTAGGATTCATTGCAATTGTCGGTTATGAGCATTTCACGGTTATTCGTAATCGTCAAACATTAACAACGATTAATTTTAACATAGGATTTTAGTTTTATGTAATTTCCTGCTCTCCTGTCCATTTACAACAAAAAATGTGGTACAAAGTTGTTCAGAATTATGTTTTATGTGTAACTGTTTTTGTATTTTTTTTATTATATTTCTATATAGTTTCGTCTCAATTTAAAAAAAAAGTCACATGTCAATCGCATACTAACGTGTTTATTTCCACTCAGCTGATTTTGGCATGAACGTCAACGTGACGTGCACGTACTCTATAAAAAATCTGATGTAGCCAATACAGTACCTCCTGCCATTTAATTTTTATTAATTTAAATATACCGGGTGTCTACTTTTATTTCCGAACATAGGAAACAGATAAGAAATTAAATGTTAAAATTTTGATCTGGTGATATCTCTTTACCTATTAATTTTAGAACAAAAGTGTAAGGAAGAAAAATGTTCAGAAGTAATATCACAAGACCTCCTGATTTTATCGATAAATTTTTATTTTTTGCACGAATTTTTTTTTGCTTAGCAACAAACACGAAAGCAAACTGCCTGGTAAAATCCCGACTCGAAGGAGAAGGGGTTTTACCTAATGTCAGTTTGCTTGAGTGATTTTGCTTAAAAGCAAAAAAAATGAGTGCTTAAAAATAAAAGTTTATCTGAGAAAATCTGAGAGGTCGTGTGGTGTTTGGTGAGATAAATTCCAAAAACAACGCAAAATGAAACTTGACACATTAATTGTCACACTGACAGTTATAAACAATAACAACTGTTTATTTACTTGGTAGCGGAAAATTATCGGGGTAACGGGGTTTTATCGGGATAACAAGGTTTTATCAGTATAATACTGTTCCCATTGGTTGAATTTTCAAGTGTTTTGCATCATGATTGGCTAAAAACTAGTCGTTGGAATTTATCAGAATGAAAAACTGTATCAACGAGATCCAATATTGTTGTTCAATTGTTTCTTATGAACGATTTAGAAGCAAAAGAAAATACGTCATTTAAGGCAATTATCAGAGTGCCATGGAAAAAAACAATAATTTATATTTCTTGTTTCTGGCATATCTGATAGATTTGACATTTCTTTTTAATTTATTCTTATTAGAATTAGTGATTATTATTTTTTCTTCTACATTAACACTTCCCATTATTCTAGTAATAATAATATAACAAGATATGTCAAATCTGTCAGATATACCAGAGACAAGATATATAAATTATTGTTTTCTTTTTCATGGCACTCTGATAATTGCCTTAAATCGAGTATTTTCTTTTGCTTCTAACTTATATATAAAAACAAATGAACAACAAACCTGGTACTCAATCAATGCAGTTTTTTACTCTGAACATTTATCTTCATTAGACTTTTGTTCTAAAATTAATAGGTAAGGAGATATCGCCGAATCAAAATTTTAACATTGAATTTCCTATGTTCAGAAATAAAAGTAGACACCCGGTATAGATACCTACATACTAATGCTGCAAACTATATTAACTTCCTTTGCATATAACTTGTTCTATTTACTATTTTTACAAAAATTTGAATTCAGTTTGCGCGATTACGAAACGTGCTAAATAAAACGTGATTATTGAATTAGATGCAGAATTTAAATCTCTACAACATTTATTTGAAGCATAATTCTGAAATTAATAGGCCACTTTTGCGCAAGGAAAAACATTTCCCATGTTAAACGCCAGTTTTTTAACATGCTGTATAAATACATTTTATTTTTACTTTAATTCCGATTTAGTGATTTGATTTCATACTTAAAAAGCGAGTGTAAAACAATGTAAACATTTTCCATTATAATGAAATAAAATCACATTTTAATAGCAAGCGTAATAAACACACACAAACACACACACACACACACACACACACACACACACACACACAGATGGAGAGAGAGATACAGACACCCACTCGCGCATTTAAAAATTGGATTCTAAAGACCTTAAAACGTTAAAACATGCTTATTGAGTAAAATCCCGATGTGTGATTTTTAGAATGATTTTTAACTATGGTGATAAAAAGAAACAGCAAAAAAATATACATGTATTATATTCACGTCATTTTCTATAATGTAGTGGCACAAACTCGTTATCATGCAACTATGGTTTTGTGAGACACCCGATTTTCTCCTCCACACTCATAATCGTATTCATACATTCATGTATGAATAAAAAAGTTTATTTTTTTTTTTCTTTTTACTCGAAAAATATAAAATAAAATATTAAAACAATTTTAGCGGTTGAGAAGAACTTAGCAATGTGGCAAGAAATGGTAAATGGCACAGAAGCTGGTCAAAAATGTTGCGTTCGAGTTAAAATTGATATGCAGTCTCCCAATGGTTGTATGAGAGATCCCACTATTTACAGATGTAAAAATGAAATTCATCCTCGTACGGGAAGCAAATACAAGTAAATATGCAATGTATGTTCATTTGTAATTGATCTGAATATTGTAATTTTATTTTAAGAGTATACCCAACGTACGATTTCGCTTGTCCAATAGTAGATGCGATCGAAGGTGTCACCCATACTTTGCGAACTATGGAGTATCACGACAGAGATGCTCAGTTTTATTGGTTTATTGAGGCTTTGGGCCTCCGAAGGCCGTTCATTTGGGAGTACAGTCGGTTGTCCATGACGAATACAGTTTTATCCAAACGAAAACTCACTTGGTTTGTCCAACAAGGTTTAGTAGATGGATGGTAAGTGTATAAATATAAGATGTAACAAAATTCATTTAATATTTTAAAATTCACAACAAACGAATATCCTGTTAATCTACATTTACAACTAATTTCAACGTGAATTTCCAAACAAATATATCATTATGGCTTATTTCCCCAATTTACTGTTACATATTCTCAAAGTTCGGTAATGACAAAATATCACATCGTTTTATTTTATTCTTAAATTTTAAAAATTCGGATATTACAGTGTAATAAACCACTATAATATTGAAAAAATAATGTTTCCGAAGTCTCTCGCATTAAACTACTTTAAATTGGTTTTCAATTTAAGACAACGTGGCCTAGCGGGTTAGCTCGCTGTAACACCGAAACATGAGTGCGTTTGAATCCCGCCGACCAACAATGTGTGATTTGCTGTTTTGCCATAAAAAACAAATACAAATACATTTATTTATTAGACTTGGGTGCTCTAAGCTGGTCACTTAAACATCTTAAATTAAAATGTAGCTATAGCTGAAATCTAACCAGTAGTGTCAGTGGTATAACTGTGGCTCGGTGAGACCGGTTGGAAAGGATAAGCGATGAAAGCTGTTTGTATGGCCTAGGGTAACAAGTTTAAGACAACTAATTCTGACTTAATTAACTTATTTTATGATTATCAAATTCGTGCGTGTTGAAATAAGTTCCTAACGCGAACTGCGCGTGACCAAGAATTAGTTTATATACCAATAAAATATTTAGAGAACAACAGTTAGAGTTGAATATTTAAAAAGAACAGAGACAATAGCAACATAAGCAGCAAAAAAATGGCTTCATCTATTGATATTGTAACCAGAATAAACCAACTAATATTGCTTAAAGAACTTCTCAGCCTTACTATATTAGAAGTTGGTAAGAATTATAAAGTTTTATCACTAGAGCAGAAGACAACCACATATGGAGATATACTGACTAGAGCCCGCCTTAAGCCTCATTTCCACCGATTGTCCTAATGCGTAAGAGCAATAATTAATAATTAAGCGCAATGCGTAAAAATGTTTATCATATGACAACGTTTACTACCATTTCCAGCTTTGCATAAGGCTTAATGCTTAAGAACTAAGAGCAATACGTAAAAACAAATGATTGAAAAATTCTAACCTGAACTGTCAACTCTCAGTCTATTTTATAATTATTAACTTTTAATTAATTTTTCGGTATCGATATAAATACAGAAAATTGTGTATAGGTATAACATATTAAAAAAAGAAGAATTGCTGCTGCAATGGCAGTCTACTAAACAACAAGTAATTCGGAAAAAAGATATGACATTTCTGTTGAATTGTCACTAAACAAAATAGCTGGAAATGGTATCCTAGTAAATTGTTATAATTCATTAAGCCTTATGTATTAAGCATTAAGACATTCGGTGGAAATGAGGCTTTAGTGTTTGTTGTGTTTGAAGATATGTGCTAGGGGAGTTTTGCGGGGATGGAAGCCATGGTGTATTGCGGGCTGCGTATTGTAATAATGAGGTCATGCAAAAAAAAAATAATTGTGCCTTTTTTCTGTTTAAATCGAAAAAGGATAGTCTAATTCATCGATCAGTATGATTAAATTATTTTTTATTTACATTTTTTGTTGTATAAAATCGTTTTAAATTATGATATTTTTATAAAGTTGCAAAAAACAGCCATGTTTTGTCGTCACAACGTTACGAACCAAGTTCAGACTCATTTCAAACAGACATTTTATATCCGGGAGAGCCACATCCTAGAGATGGCAGCACTAATAACCGACTTATAGGGAAAACATTATATTTTACGTTTGTGCTAGTTGTATTCTGATGCTTTGTTTTGAGGATATTTTGTTATTTTTAATTGAAATCAAATATATTTATCATAATGTCAGATATATACATTTATTTAAATGATGCTGTGCGGCCTATGGTCGAAGGAGAAGCAGTATATAAGGGTAAAATAAGATTCAAAATTGAGGTTATCTGCATGTTAACTACTTATTTAATTATTTTTAGCTGGACATTTTGTCTTGTGCGGATATAAGATAGATAAACAGAATAATATAGAAATAAATTAACTGTGTGTTCAAACATCTAATTTGAAAGGGGCTAACCACTCAATCGTAATAACACTAAATACAAATGCACATCAAGTTCTTTGTTTTGCACGTCTTCCTCTTGCTCAGTTTCTGATATTTTTGTAGTTTCTTCTTCTTCCCTGTCTTTCCTATAAACAATTTAAAATAAATATATAATATTAAAGAATAATAGTTACTACTACAGGTAACGTCTCTCTATTTTTTTTCTCTGTACAGGGGTTTTGTCGAATTTTCTTTGCTGTAATTTTTAGCTTGCTATATCATTTTTTTAAAAATATTTTTCTTTTATTGACTACAAACACAATCTAATAATGTTTTGAAGCATAAATTTTTATAAATACTTACATGGAATAAAATCGCTTAGGTAAAAATGTGAACAAACGTTCATGAACGGTGATTTGTCCTTTCCGATTTTTAACGCGATTTTCCACTTATTTTTTAATATTTCTCATTTTGGGAAATAATGAACGGATATGCCAGCACTTGCATAATTATTGCACTGCGGTACAGAACAATATCTCTTCGATTTGCTGGTCATGTTTACTTATAACCCTGTATGACAGCACAACGTTTTCCCTACAACTTATATGTTTTATTTTGCCACCAGATGTCAGACACTTTGTTGGCTCTTACCAATTGACACATAATTTCTAAAAGAAAAATATATATAAACTATAAATTGAGGATTACATATCTGAATATGCTATAATATATTAATATAATATCGTTCTATTTATTTTTATAAATATAATTTTCATTTGGCGTGAAATTATCTACGTTACATCAGATGTTTCTTTCACTTTTGAATCTTTGAATTAGACGGTAGAAGGTTATAAACGCATGTGAGACATTGAATATATTGCAGAATATTATTTTATTCTCTATTTTGGCACGAAACAACGTTCCATCGACATGTTTACATTCATACATTTTAGGTTATCTTTAAATGTCACTTTGACGTTTAAGACAATGTGAAAATCAAAATAGTCGTGCCTTTCACTCTGTGACGTCATGGGACAAGGGACGAAGCGGGGGTCTAGCAGCCTCATTTTAAAGAATGTCATTTTCAATTACAATTTTTTCATGATTAAAGATCGATTTGAGGAAAAATAAAAATATGGGTCTATTATTTTTCACTACTCTATCGATTAAATTTTTTAAAAAAGTCGTGCATAACCTCATTGTACTACCTTTTTACGAAGTAATGCCTAATTGTTGCTTTTGAAATATCTAAATTATCTTTATTTTCAATAAATTTTAGTATCTTTCCTCTTACCTCATTATTAGCAGGAAACCTAAAAATTTCGCTTTGTCAAAAATCCCAATTACTTACACATGAAACGAAATTTCCATACTTTGTATTTTTCATTGAAATTTGACGCAACACAGTATAAAACCATATTGCAATATGAAAAAAAATACACAAAATCACAAAATAAAAATGCACTTCGAGATACAATCACAAACTACATGCAAAAATAGGTTAGATTACAACAAATCGCTGGCCGCAATAGATCAATCCAGAACAAATGAATTTTGTGAAGGGCAGCTGTCAGAATTAAATTTCATACATAATTTACTCAATGATGGAGCTGTGGAAAAATTTATGGTTTAACTTTATGAATGAATTGTATCAAAATCAAAATTTCTCGATATTTATCATAAGATATATAATAAATAATTTTTAAACATATACAAAAGTGAGGTTAAAATCACTCCTGTGGAGGGCAGGTGACGTCATTCTGGAATGGTCTATGTTTTTGTTCCGTGGTCTATACACCATGTCTTCCAGCTCCTTATCACAAACTACACGCAAAAATATAACAACAAAATGCTATCCGCAATACATCATGACGCGGCATATCTTCCGATCACAACTTACTATGCGCTGGCATAGGGAATTACTTCTCTAGTCAGTGTCAGTATATGCTCGAAACCCTAACCAGCTAGGAAACTTGTTTCAACACGTCCTATCCTGCGCATAACTTTGAAATAGGTTACTAACCCTAGTAAAAAAATAATACCTTGGAAACTTGTCTCAACACGCTTTCCCATGAAAAAGGGGTGGGGAATTCGTGGTGGTAAATGAGTCTGCGCTATGCTAACAGCTTCTCCAAAGGATCGTGGTGGGGTTCGGTGTCTGAGCCGTGGGCAACCTTGAACCAGAGAACCTGGAGGGAAACGTGTGTTGCGGGTTGCATTTTGAGTTAGAAACCCTACTGTTTACCTACTATACTTCATTTCGTGTAAAAAAAATAGCGTTGGTTTGAATAGGGATATAATAAGTTCTGCTCTTTAATTGGTCAGAATGCTAACCTAATTCACAAAAGCGAAAAAAATAATGTCAATTATCAAATAAAATTGTTAGAATTAAGTGATATTCAACCAAATTTTGATATAATTTTTAATATTCAAGACGCGTTGACTAAGGATAAAAATATTTTTATTATTGGTAAAGTTTGGTTTCACTAATTTAAATTATTTATTTAATGCATATAAAAACGGAAGGTAAAAATTAAAAGTTCAGTATTAATTTAAATCGACGTCGCAAATACTGGCGACGTTTAATTTGAATGATTACGAAGGTTTAAATTTGAGCCTTTTTAAAATATAATACTCATTCTTTATTGAGTTTACGTGACTGTGTGCGTTAGGTGAGCGATTGAGATTCGGAAGCCCTCAACGGTACAGATATGTTGTGATTACCGAAACTTGCGAATAGAAGCAGATTGGCACATCCAAAAATAACTAATAAGCCGTAATGATATATTTATTTAGTTATTATTTTTCAGGGATGATCCCAGATTTCCGACCGTTAGAGGAGTTTTACGTCGCGGTATGACTGTAGAAGGTCTAAAACAGTTTATCATCGCGCAAGGATCTAGTAGATCTGTCGTTTTTATGGAATGGGACAAAATTTGGGCCTTTAACAAGAAGGTAAATATTCCATTCCCTCAAATATATTAACACTAATATCTATTTCTTGTAGGTTATAGACCCAATAGCTCCCAGATACACAGCCTTAGAAACTGATAACTCTGTACCTGTATTCATAGAAGATGCAAAACTAAAGGCTCTTGAAGTTCCAGCACATCCTAAAAACTCAGAAATAGGTAATAAAAAAACGTGGATCGGGCCTAAAATTCTCATTGATTATGTGGATGCCGAACAATTAAAAGAAGGAGAAAATACTACGTTTATCAATTGGGGCAACTTGTTAATCAAAAAGATTAATAGGTAAACAATTTACTTATTTACAAAACAGAATTTCAACGATAAATATTTTAGGGACAATGACAGAATTGTATCTGTAGAAGCACAAACAAATCTAGACAATAAGGATTACAAAAAAACTTTAAAATTAACTTGGTTATGCGAAACAGAAAAAGCTCCCTTTACTCCTTGTTATTGTGTATATTTCGATCATATTATCAGCAAACCAGTATTGAGTAAAGATGAAGATTTCAAGAAATACATTGGCCATGAAACAAGAGTAAGTTTTTTTTTATATTTTATAAAAAATATTTTAATTTGGATATTATGTAGGTTGAAGTAGAAATGTTAGGTGATCCAGAACTAAGAAAATTAAAGAAGGGTGATATTATTCAGCTTCAGAGAAGAGGATTCTTCAAAGTTGATGTTGCGCACGCAAGTCCAAACGAAATATCCTTTAAAACTTGTCCTGTTATTTTGTTCCATATTCCTGATGGACATACGAAAGAAAATCCTATGGCTACTGTAACTAAAAACAAAAAGGTAAGATTTTATTCTATATACTTTTACAATATTTATTTGTGATCGTACCTGAAGTTTACAAACATAGAAATGGCCTTAATGATCAAGGAGAATTTTAAATATACAAAGAAAGAAATTATGAAAAATTCAATGATTCGGCGGGGAATTCATTATTAAGCACATTGTTTCGCACCGAGTATTCATCTATACCGTATAGGATAGTGTACTCACCTATGAATTTGTAAAAAGAAATTGTGGAAGATTCATTGGCTTCGCTGGGACGTGACTCCGTGGCTCAGATGGTTAGAGGACCAGGGTTTAGGTCCCCGCGGAATCAATGAATTTTTCATAATTTCTTACTTCGTATATTTAAAATTCTCCTTGATCGTTAAAGCCATTTCTATGTTTACATATACTTTTACATTTACCGGGCATTATGCCCCATCATTATACTGGGTGTATACTTGAAAATCGTTATACAAATAGGGAACATGTTTTTTCTGTAACATATCGATTTTAGAGCAAAGTTTGCACATACAAAACTTGTTCAGAATTAATAATTACACAACCTGAGACTAAAGTCCATTAGATAAATGCAAATTTTCAAATTTTGCTGACTGTAATTTTTACAATAACTTCCAAATATAAAATAATATGAAATTTTGATTTGCAGTTCTTCAGAACATTTTTATTTTCTTTCGAACAACGATGTTATAATTTTATATGATTACGAAAATGCATCATTTATTAATTTTACAAGGTAAAAAAGTAAAAACAGATTGTGGTAATGAAACTCGGGTCAAGGGAAATCTTCGTCACAAATTTAATGCGCTAAACTATATTAGATAATAACATGTTAAACAAATTTATTATCAGTATTTTTACAATATTCTGTTATTTTTATTGTAGTATAATACTCCATTATGTTTTTGTTAGTAAGTCTTATGCAAATAATTTACGATTTTTATTGGTGTTAATAATAAATCAGTAAATTTAGATTAATAAAAAAATATTTAAAAATTAATATCTTAACACTTGCTGTGTCACATATAAGTCTGATGCTTTAATAGTAAATATTGATTTAACCTGTACCAGGATAAATCAATCTGAGAACAATTTTCAAGTGTATGACATTTATTAAAATGATTACAAAAAAATAAGTAATAATTGATACCAATGAATCCAAATTGGTCGTGACAAATCAATTTTACATTGTTTGCGTTTTTCCATACATTTACCTTTCTCTTTTTGCTGTACGCGGTTAAAATGTGTATCCCTTCTTTTTTATAAGAAATAAGTAGTGGGAAGTTCACTGACCCACAATCTTTGGTTGTTGGCATTCTCTGTCAGTTATACACGTGGTACAACATATGTTGTATATCGATTCTTTTAATAACATTTCGTTAGTTTGTAAAAATAATTTTTATTTATTTAAATTCAGTATTTACAAAAAATATCGAAAATATTTTAGGGGCTACAAAAACGAACTGCATCAGAATTAGTTTCCGAAATTTTAAAACTAGAAGAAATTATTAGTAAATCTGTCGCACAAGCTAAAGAGACTGCCCAAAAACACCTTAATAACTTAAAAGACGAATTTACAAATATTACAAAATTGGATTGGAACGATAAAAGAATACAATGTAAAATTGGTGATTTAAGTTTGAATACAGTTTCTACAAATACGGAACCAACTATTATTTGTTCTATAACTGAAGAACAAGTCAACAAAGAAACAGACCCACAACTAAAAGAGCTTTTATCGGAATTATTGCAGATTAAAACCTCCTGTGGTTTGACTCCATCTTTAAATGTAACAAATATATCTCAGTTAATTTCAAATAAAGCTCCAGTTCAAAGTGCTGATAACAGTTCAAGCACAAATGAGAATTCAATTCTAGAAAATATTCAACTTCAGGGAGAAAAAGTAAGAGACTTAAAATCCAAAAAGGCTGACAAAGAAACTATAGATTCTGAAGTTAAAACTTTATTAGCCCTTAAAGCAGATTATAAAAACTTAACTGGAAAAGAATGGAAACCGGAAACAATTCCAACAAAAACTGAGTCCGCACCTTTATTAGCTTCTCAACCTTCTTCGAGTGGGGAAGAAGAAATTTTAAATAAAATCACCGCACAGGGAGAAAAGGTTCGCGATATTAAAGCCAAAAAAGCTGATAAAGCCGCAATAGACGCAGAAGTGAAGATTTTGTTAACATTATTGGCAGATTATAAATCTTTAACCGGTAAAGACTGGAAACCGCAAACAGTTGTTTCGAAATCAACTGAAGTCGTAACCGTTTCACAAAACAACAGTGAAGAAGATATTTTAAATAGAATTGCAGCTCAGGGCGAAAAAGTCAGAGACTTGAAAACTAAAAAAGCCGATAAAGCTGCAGTCGATGCAGAAGTCAAGATTCTTTTAGCTTTGAAAGCAGATTATAAGGCATTAACTGGTAAAGATTGGAAACCGGGAACACTTGCAGCAAAACCACCTACTCCACAAAACAGCAATGAAGAAGATATTTTGAATAAAATTGCAGCTCAGGGTGAGAAAGTCAGGGACTTAAAATCTAAAAAAGCAGACAAAGCTGCAGTCGATGCCGAAGTTAAAATTCTTTTAGCTTTGAAGGCAGATTACAAAAATTTAAGCGGTAAAGATTGGAAACCGGGTACAGTTGTTTCAACACAAGTTTCTGCTCTTTCTTCACCAGCTCCTGCTCTTTCTTCATCTCCTTCTACTCTTTCTTCGCCAGCTCCTGCTCTTTCTTCACCACCTTCTACTCTTTCTTCACCAGATATTGCTCCACCAATGCAACAAAATAACGAAGAAGAAATTCTACATAAAATTGCAGCACAAGGTGAGAAAGTCAGAGATTTAAAAACCAAAAAAGCTGATAAAGCTGCGATAGATTCTGAAGTAAAAGTATTATTAGCTCTCAAAGCTGATTACAAAACTCTGACTGGAAAAGACTGGAAACCCGGTACTGCACCTCATACGTCTCATATTCCTGTACGACAAAGTCCCCAGAACTCCGAAGCTGATATTCAGAATAAAATTATTGAACAAGGCGATAAAGTCCGAAAACTAAAAGCAGAGAAAGCTGATAAAAGTATAATTGATGCGGAGGTGAAATCGTTGTTAGCTCTTAAAGCAGACTATAAAATCCGTACTGGAAAAGATTGGAAACCAGAAACAGCTCCTCAGAATTCTCCAGTATCAATCCCTTCTCTAGATATGCACAACTCTAGTGACATTTCTGTTAAAGATGATTTAACAGCGAAGATTAGTGACCAAGGAAATGTAGTTAGAAATTTGAAATCTTCAGGCGGATCAAAGGAAACTATTGATGCTGCTGTTAAAGTTCTTTTAGATTTAAAAGCAGAGTATAAAAAAGTTACTGGCACTGATTTTCCTGTAGCTGGAAGAGGACCAAGCAAACCCAAGGAATCTAAATCAAAAGAATTGAAACCTGTTGCTAATAAAAAAGTGCCTAGTAAAGAAAATAAACCTGTAGATACCAGTGAAGGAGATGGGCTTAAAAAACAAACTCGTTTAGGTTTAGAAGCTAAAAAGGAGGAAAATCTTCCTGATTGGTATTCTCAAGTTATTACTAAGGGAGAAATGATTGAATATTACGATGTGTCTGGATGTTATATCTACCGTCCTTGGTCCTACGCTATCTGGGAGTTAATTAAAGATTGGTTCGATGAAGAAATTAAAAAATTGGGCGTTCAAAATTGCTACTTTCCTATTTTTGTATCCAGATCTGTTTTGGAAAAGGAAAAAACACACATTGCTGACTTTGCACCAGAGGTATAATTTAAATCTCAATGTTTTTGAATTGTTTGTTATTGTTAAGAGTTTTAGGTCGCTTGGGTGACAAAATCTGGCGAATCAGACATGGCCGAGCCTATTGCAGTTCGTCCGACTTCCGAAACTGTTATGTACCCTGCATACGCCAAATGGATACAAAGTTACAGAGATCTTCCCATAAAATTGAACCAATGGAACAATGTTGTGGTAAGTTACACCCAAAAACAAGTAAATATCAGTCTAATTATAAACGTTTCAAGCGTTGGGAATTCAAACACCCTCAACCTTTCCTTCGAACCCGCGAATTTTTATGGCAAGAAGGCCATACAGCTTACGCCACTGTCGAAGAAGCTCAACAAGAAGTTTCAACGATTTTAGATCTCTACGCTAGAATTTACACAGATTTGTTGGCAATTCCAGTCGTAAAGGGAAGGAAAACTGAAAAGGAAAAATTTGCGGGAGGTGATTACACCCTAACAGTGGAGGCGTATGTTTCAGCAAGTGGAAGAGCGATTCAAGGGGCTACAAGTCATCATTTAGGGCAGAATTTCTCTAAAATGTTTGACATAACTTTCGAGGATCCAGAAACTCAAGAAAAGAAGTTTGTTTATCAGAATTCTTGGGGGGTTACCACAAGAACTATCGGTAAATGTAACAAATTATTATATATATATTTTGTTCTAATTTTATGTTTTAAAAGGTGTCATGATCATGATTCACGCGGATAATCAAGGTTTAGTTCTTCCTCCTCAAGTTGCTAGCGTTCAAATAATAATCGTTCCTTGCGGTATTACTGTTTCACTATCTGATGATGAAAAGGCAGCTTTACAAAACTCTTGCGATGCTTTGGAAGCAGATCTCAGTAAAGCTGGTGTTAGAATTAAAGGAGATTACAGGAACAATTATTCTCCTGGGTGGAAATTCAACCACTGGGAACTAAAAGTAAGTTTTTAAATTTATTTTACATTCGCAAATTGTAACATAAATAATTTTGACACGCGAAAAGGCTGTCTAAAAATTCGAAAACCAACAGACGTACGACTTCAATGATAATAGTTAAATTTGACTGCGTCATAGGCCACTTTAATGATATATTTGTGGCTAAAAAAATGTACTTTACAAAAATTTTTGGACGTCTTCAAATTACTAAAAATGTACAGAAATGCAGGAGACCAGAATTTTATAAATAAAGAATGATTTTTTGAAAAAGTTTATACGAGCGCTATTCTCTTAATTTCGAGCTCAGTATAGTAAAACCAGGTATTTTATTTAAAAAATCTGATGTGGCCAACACAAAACCTCGCACTATTTAATTTTTATTAATTTAAATACATACCTACGTATTTACTAACGCTGCAAACTGTTCCATTGCAGAAAACTATTGCTTTATTTACTATTTTCTTTTTAAAATGTCACTATTATTAATTTGAAGTGATAGTTTTTTGACAGTGACATTTACTGTCAGTTACATTCATTTGAAATATGAACTGTGTAACAAAGGAATTGTGTTTATCTTAGGCTTCGGGACTAATAAAAAAAATTATTTTTAAATTTATCTGTAAAATATATAGAAAAAGTATTAATGTTTTCCTGTAGAAAATTCAATAATCTTTAATTTTCATAAGACATAAAATGCGAAAAAATGGCATTTAATGGTATTTTTGAAAGAAAAACCATTATAAGCTTCAGGTAAAGTGCCATTTCCGGTTATCGGATTTACACCAAAATCTAATGGCTTCTTTTCGTATTAGAATAGGATAGAAATACAAGGTTTCAGAATTTTCTGAATGATAGTATTTGAGTTAGAGCGAAGACAAAATCCACACACACACACACACACACACACACACACATACACACACACATACACACATACAGACATCATCGTGAAAATGTTAAAATTGGATTGTAGGGACCTTAAAACGTGGTCGTTTGCTAAAATCTCGATATGTGATTTTTAGCACGATCCCTATACCTCCCTTACCAAGGGTAGCGGGAGGTAAAAATAAATATTTATTTATTTATAATATTTTTCACAATATTTACCATTTTTGCATACGAAGGAACCAATTTTCAGTATATTTTTCCATGTTTCTGGAAGTACATCATTTATCTATATTTTGAAAGCATCTTCTTTGGCCAAAGTAAAACGCGTTACCCGCAATTTATCTTTGACTTCTGCAAATAAAAAGATGTCGTTGGGTACAAAGTCGGGACTATATGGTGTATTTTCAAAATGCTATGGCTGCAATATTTTGCGATCTGTTTGGTGAACTGACAAAAGTGGTAATCACATCCCGGTTGTAATTAAAATGTCACAATAAAATTTATATTAATAGATCACGGCATACTAGGTCACCAGTCTTTGGATTTAAATTTTAGGACAAACATAAAAAACTCGCAGAATTAAAAACAGAAAAAAAATGCTGCTAAAACAGTAAAAAAAATCTGATGTGACCAACACAAAATCTCCCGCTATTTAATATTTATTAATTTAAATACATACCTCCGTATTTACTAATGCTGCAAACTGTTCCATTGCATATAAATATTTCTTTATTTACGATTTTCTTGTTAAAATGTCACTATTATTAATTTGATTAGTTTTTTGACAGTGACATTTACATTCATTTGAAATATGAACTGTGTAACAAAGGAATTGTGTTTATCTTAGGCTTCGGGACTAATAAAAAAAATTATTTTTAAATTTATCTGTAAAATATATAGAAAAAGTATTAATGTATTCCTGCAGAAAATTCAATAATCTTTAATTTTCAAAAGACATAAAATGCGAAAAAATGGCATTTAATGGTATTTTTTGAAGAAAAACATTTATGAGCTTCAGGTAAAGTGCCATTTCCGGTTACCCGATTTACACCAAAATCTAATGGTTTCTTTCCATATTAGAATAGGGTAGAAATAGAACGTTTCAGAATTTTCTGAATGATAGTATTTGAGTTAGAGCGAAGACAAAATCCATACACACACACACACATACAGACATCATCGTGAAAATGATAAAATTGGATTCTAAGGACCTGAAAACGTGGTCATTTACTAAAATGTCGATATGTGATGTTTAGCACGATCCCTATACCTCCCTTACCAAGGGTAGCGGGAGGTAAAAATTAAATTTTAGTTTAAATTTAAAATATTACGCAGATTGTATTTTTTTTTTGTTCATTTATCTCCAAATGTATGACAATCGTGTAAAATTTTAATTTTAAACGGATGTTCTAAAAGCCGGTTTTATACGGTGTGTTTCACTTTACATGAAGACATCTAAATAAATTGTATATTAATAATGCATTTATTACAAAACTTTTATCAGTGATAGAGGCCATAATGATTAATATTTTGTAGGGATGACTTTTTTTAAGGTCTAAAACCGGCCAACGATTAAAATAAAAACTAGTGTTTCAAGTAAAGTCATGTCAGCGATGAATATAGAGCAAAAATGTATTTAAGAAAGTTGTTGCTAGTAATTAATATAGGTACTCCAAATACGAAGTTTCGCTAAGAAAATTAATTTTGTAATTTTTCTACATTTTTGTGTAAACTCATTGAAAAAATTCTTATTTCAAGTATCAGGTGTGCAGCGCAATTAAAACAATGGAACATTGTTTGAAACGTCAGGAATAAACAGAATTTACTCATGTTTTGATTGTGTGTTACACACTTGATATTTAAGATAACAAACTTTCACTGAGTACACAAAAATGTAGAAAAATTACAAAATTAATTTTCTTAGCGAAACTTCATGTTTTGAGTATTTTAGTGATTAGCAACAACTTTCTTAAATACTTTTTTGCTCTATCTTCATCAATGATATGATTTTACTTGAAACCAGTAGTTTTTATTTAAACCATAGTTGGCCGGATTTGGACTTAAAAAAAAATCATACCTACAAAAATGTTAATCATGATGCCCTCTATCACTGGGAAAAGTTTTATACTAATTGCGTCATTAATAAGCTATTTATTTAGGTTTCTTCATGTAAAGTGAAACACACTGTAAAGAAATGTCCACAAATTTACCTCGCAGTATCTTTAATAATATTAATAAATACGAATCAATTTTCATGTTCTTACTACATTTAAATTATTACTGATAAAAAATCGCTTTGCATTTGTTTATTTCATTAAATTTATTGTGGAAATAAAGTGGACTTTAAAGATCGACCCTCATTCTAATTTTATTTTTGCTACGTCCGTTTTAACGCAAACGTGTGAAAAAGTGAAACGCTACGTGGCATTTTTTTCACGTTTTTATTGTAGACGTAGAAAATTTGAGAATGTAAATATTAGGGCAATATAATTTTTGCTCAATCGTATTGTTTGAGATAAAAGAACTTAGGTATTAAAGTATTATTAAGTTACAATGTTTTACTTTGTAGGGAGTGCCAATTAGAGTTGAATTAGGGCCTAAAGATATGAAAAGTAATCAACTAGTAGCTGTACGGAGAGATACAGGAGAAAAAATAACAATTAAGCGAGATGACGCCGTACAAGAATTGAGTGACCTTTTGAAAAATATTCAACAGAGTTTATATAATCGGTAAGTCATATGTTTTACTACTTTTTGAGATATTTACTTATCACTAATTTACAGAGCTCTTAACGATTTAAATACCCATAAAGTTCAACTGAATGACTGGTCAACATTCACTGAAAACTTGGACAATAAAAATATTATCTTAGCTCCGTTTTGCGGTGAAACTGAATGTGAAGATAAAATTAAAGCTGATAGTGCAAGGTAATATTAATTGTTTTGCAATGTGGATACGTTAAAATTTTAATTACCACTTTTCAGGGATGACGCTGAGGCTGAACCTGGCGCACCGGCTATGGGGGCAAAGTCTCTCTGCATCCCACTGGAGCAGCCTGCTGAGATTAAACCAACCGATAAGTGTATTCACCCTAGTTGTAATAGAAAACCTAAGTTCTATACCCTCTTCGGGCGCAGTTACTAATGTAAACAGAATTTTTATAACCATTAACTTAGAATAAATTATTGATTTGATTATAGCTGTCTTTTAAAAAACCTTGAAAGATTGTCAGGAAAAGAAATATGAAAAATAATTTGAGGTAAGTTATCAATTTATTTAAGCCTCTGCCATAAATAATATATAAATAAAAATTATTGTTATTTTGATTAAACAATTGTGCCTATAAATATGTTATCACATCCTGTATTGTCTAAAGTCCACTTCTTTTTGTACTTGTTTCTCCTTTCTTATCTTCTTTCTTTGGCTCGTTTGACGCAGATTTCTTTTTCGATTCTGATTTTCCTTTACTCTCTGCTTTCTTTTCGGGTGGTGGTGGTTCATTTTTCTTTTCTTCATCAACTTTTTTATGTCCCTCTATTACCATTTGCTTGAGTTCTTCTCCCCATCCAAGTTTTTCAGCTAATAAATGACACCCTTCGTCACAATCTCCCAGCCAAGCAACGTCTCTGTAGTTGTTCGGACTGTCGTATTCCAACCCGCCTCCTATGCCTAACATTGCCATGATTCCACCACCCTGTCCGACTTTTTCGCGGTTGATTAGAAGCCTTGGACACGAATCTGACACCCTAAGAGAATTTTTTAAATTAATATTTTAGTTATGTTTAGTTCCAAATTATTACCTGTCTACTAAAGATGCAAAAGGTTGAACAACTAGAGAAGAACCCATAACAATCAACAAGTCGCAATGTTTAAAATCTTTCTCGGTGCAATTATAAAATTTATCAGGTAAATTTTCACCGAAAAATACGATATCAGGTTTAACTATCCCTGGACATTTTTCGCATATCGGTATTTCGTCGGCGAATATTTTATCTGTAATTAAACAATACTTACTGTTACAATTTTTCAAATATAAAATTTTCGCCAAGTATTACCTTTCATCCATGATAAACAATATTCTTTTCTGCAGCACATGCAATGTCCTGTATAAAATGTTCCGTGAGCTTCTACAAGTTTGTCATCTGAAACACCTGCAACTCTTTCTAATGTATCGATATTTTGAGTATAATGACGCAGAAGAACCCCCTTTTCCTCGAGTAGTTTTAGGAAGTAATGGCAGGGTGTTGGTTTAAAGCTACCTGGATACAATTCTTTAGCTAAAGCAAAAAATGGTTTTGGATTCTCTTCGAAAAAATCGAGCTCAAATACAGCCTGAGGGTGTGGCAAATTGTACTTTTGTAAATTGTCATACAAGCCAGATCCTGGAGAGCGGAAGTCGGGAATTCCTGCAGCTAAAAATTTACTATTATATTAACAAATAATAAATGTTGGAATAACATACAAGTTGAGATTCCTGCTCCAGCCATAGTTATAATTTTCTTGCATCTTTCGGTCTTTATAAGTTGAGCAATTTCATCAATACTAAATTCATCTAATCCTTGAGTTTTCTTTCGATCTTTTTTGTCAGTATCAGAAATATGTAACTTATCGGCCAAATATTGTCTCAAGCCTTCTAAGCTCAAAGATGTAGATGACTCTTCGAAAGCTGAGGAGGATGCTTCGGCAGTGTCTTTCGGGTTGGATGCCATTCTTACTATAGTATATTTTAAAATCTTTGAAAAAAAAAATTACGTACTGACATTCTACAAAACATATGAGCTATTTTGTTTTGTTCGGAAGTATTTATATATGTACGTGTTATCTGTCAATTCACTATTTATTTAGTGTTTTATGGGTTTCCCCTAGGTCACAGGAAGCGGAATATACAAACTTATATACTTAGCGCGCGGTTGTACGAACTTTGGTCTATATTGTCTTTATAAGGATCTCCTTTTTATTTATTTTTCTCAGTTTTTATACTTTGGTACACTGGAACACAGTTAGTAATAATAAAATTAATCTTAAATAAATATATGAATAAAATGTATAGTAATATGTAGTGTAAAGTTTGTTCTTTGTAGACAAACATTATAAATAATTGAGGATTAAAAAGTTTTATATTTATATAGTCATAGTATAATACGTTTATATACAACCGGTAAATAATGTTAACTTTATTCTTATCAAAATCATAACTTCATGTGCTTCATTATTTATCGAGGGAAATAAAATGCTCCCTAGGGAAATAAAGTACTCCCTAGAAAAATAAAGTGTTTCAAGTCCTTTGTTAACTTTGTTAATTTATATTGATGAACAGATGAGGAATATTATCAATTATATTTATTTTGGAAAAAATATAATTATTTTTATAAAATTTAATTTAAAATAAATAGTATTTCTTCATTTATAGAAATGTGCTTCATTCTTATTAATTTCGCATGCTCTTTTGATAAATAAAGAATTTTTCCGTTTGTATATAAAATATTGTATATAACACACGCCCTCAGGATTCAATCTTCGCTCTCGACAAATAATGACGAACTTTACTCCCTTGATATATAAACTACTATTATTATACAATCGGTAAATAATAATAACTTTATTCTTATCAAAATCATAACTTAATGTGTTTGTGTTTCATTATTTATTGAGGGAAATAAAGTACTCTCTAGGGAC
The DNA here is from genome assembly GCA_943142095.1 of Ophonus ardosiacus. Taxonomy (NCBI): domain Eukaryota; kingdom Metazoa; phylum Arthropoda; class Insecta; order Coleoptera; family Carabidae; genus Ophonus; species Ophonus ardosiacus. The sequence goes on from OW964837.1 coordinate 19,942,350, forward strand.
ATAAAGTACTCCCTAGGGACATAAAGTACTCCCTAGGGAAATAAAGTGATTCAAGTTATTTGTTAACTGATATTGATTAAAAAATAAGGAATATTATTAATTATATTTATTTTGGAATAAATATGATTTTTGTAAAATTAAATTTAAAATAAATAGTTTTTCTTCGTTTATAGAAATGTGCTTCATTCTTCTTCTTTTCCGTTTGTATATAAAATATTGTATATAACACGGGAGTAAAGTGTGATTATTTGCCTCAAGCGATTGCATCCCTCGGGCTACGCCCACAGGATTCAATCTTCGCTCTCGACAAATAATGACGAACTTTACTCCCTTGATATATAAACTACTATTATTGTTACTTACTGAATGAAAAAAAAAAAACATGAGAATTTAAAAATATTTATATTAATCAATTCAGTGCTATCTATTTTTTTGTCAATAGGGGTTTCCATGTTTTCTTCATTTTTTAATGTTAATATGTAATACGCCAGAATAGTTTTAAAGTAACAAGTGTAAAAAGTATAGTCTTATTTTACGATTAGGAAAGTTTGACCGAACGAGCCGCAGGTGAGTTTGTGAAATCCTATGCGTGAAACAAGACACTTTTTACTCGAATTGCATACATTTTTTTTACGTCTGCAATAAAAGTGTGAAAAAAAGTGCCGTAACGTTTCATTATTTCACTTCGTAGCTTTTAAAGAAGTGCACTTTTTTCACACTTTTATTTTGTTAAAAAAATACATGCTTTATAAATCCATTTTAATGACAAAAAGTGTACTTTTTTAACATACGTAAAAAAAATTATTAAAGTTTTAATAAATGAGACCCCAAAAATTTAAAGGCGTGTGACGTCATCTACACCAAGCCCTACGTTTCTAGAATTGAATGAGTCGGATATATGATAAACGCGCTAGGTATGTTGTTTCGTGTCCCGACGGAGGTAAGACACGCCCCTGGAATAGGCATTCCAGGCGCAATAGCCAATTGCATGTGCTAGTGTCGATCACGTCACAAACATGGCTTGATACTGAATTTTAAGCGCTCGATTTAAATGCTTTAAAGTTTTATTTTGACATTATGGTAATAAAAATCAGAATATTAACAATTATATTCACCTTAATATTACTAATACATGATGAACATTGATATGCAATAAGTATTTTTTTAAAAGCCGCAGACACGCCGCAAACTATGACATTGTAGTTAGAAATAAATTTTAATAAACTTTTATCGTTTATATTTTTGTATACCTTGGTTTAAATATAAACATGCATAAATTATACATCTGTAAATGATTTATGAGCAAAGATATTTTTAAATTCACATGTAACGCATACTAATTTATGTTAGTAGATTTATAGATATGTAACAAAAATTATAACTATTGAATATTCAATGGGATCTTCATTCAATTATCTAAAATTAAAATCATTTGTTTACCTACTTATTGAAAAAGTGAATAAATAATAAGTCTCTTGAACTTCTGTTTAAACTGGAAATATTTAGATTTTGTTAGTAAATTTTCAATAAATACGTGATTAAAGATTACGCTTGCATTTCTTTGATAAGATCTACCTGGAAAATTCCTATAGGATAAATATATTTTTAACTATAATCAACGAATAATTTAAGATTAAAAAATTAAATAAGTACCTTTATCATTGCAGATAATCCGAACAAACAATGAAAAGAAAGAATTAACATAATAAAGAATCGTTTAACACATTGTTATAAATAATGGTCGTCTCAATAACAAATTTTCATTCGAAGTTTAATTATGAAGTCCTTCTAAATTTAGAGCGATAATTGTTTTAAATTAGTAAATCACACATCATTCAAGGTCTAAATATAATTTTTTTCGGATTCTTATTCAGAAGGATGGAAAAAATATTGGTGATATCTTTTACAATTTTTGTGTCTGTTGTTCTGTGTGTGGAAGCCAAAACTAATATTTCCTTTTTGGAATTTTTGCCAAAAGGAAATAAGCAAAATGGAAGATGGTGTCAGTGTTTAAATTTTACAGAAATTGAAGAAGATTTTAGTGAAATTGAATGTAGGTGTTTCGGAGTAAGAGTTCCAACAAATTTACCAGAAATTAAAAAACTTACTATTATGGATTCTGCTATAAGGGTCCTCAAAGAAAATTCACTTCAACCTTACAAGCAAACTTTAGAAGATGTGTAAGTAATTTTAATCGTTTAATAAGTGTAAATTGATTATAATTCTATAATTGTTTCAGCACTTTAACTAATCTACAAAAACTACAAGTAATTGAACCCGGAACATTTAGAAATATAGATAATTTACGTAGTTTGTAAGTATTTTTAATATTTAAATATCTCGATTAGATATAAAAAGTAAACATAGATTCACTGATGAGTAGTCTTTTGATCATTTAAAAAAATTCTGGTTTAAAATAAATTTGATAAGAATTCAGGTAAATAAGTCGAGTAAACGTGTTGATAATATAAATTATAAATAAATAGAAATCTATAAAAAAAATACGCACTTGTTACATATTTAGTTATTTATCTGTTTATTTTGCGTCTTTTGTCCTACTTTTATTAGAGTTATCTTTGTTTTTCATAACATAATTCGCATGTTTTAGGTATATATCTCACGCCCCCCGTTTAAAAATACTGCCTTTGCTGTTTGAAGGAATTACTACAAACAATTTTTTATCTTTGTAAGTGTTAATTACTAGCTATTATCAAATGTTTTTATTAATATTAAAGTATTTTATAGGAGGATAATGCATACTGGATTAGAAGCAATACCAGATTTATCTAAATTGAATCAAAGCAAAATTTTGCATATGATAGATTTAGAAGGCAATAAATTTGATTATGTACCTTCAAATTCGATTAAAATACAAGCAGAACAAGTGTAAGTCAATTATATATTTTAAAATATGTATTTTTTCATATATTACATTTTGTAGCATATTAAACAACAACCGAATTACTAAAGTGGATAATCATGCATTTTTTGGTTCAGAAATTGCAAAACTGTAAGATTAAGTATATATTTATTTTATTTATTATTAATTAAGAAGTATTTTAGAAGTTTTAAAGGAAATAGACAACTTTCTTTTTTACATGAAGAAGCTTTCAGTGGTTTAAAATCTCTCACAGAATTGTAAGTTGATGTTATAATTTTCTTATTATCTTCTTAACGCTATTTTGATTTTGAACCGCCATAGGGATGTTCTTGTAGAGATCTTTCCGGAACTTCAATTGAAAATATACCTGTGCAAGGATTGGATGAGATAGAAATCTTAAGGATACAAAATACTAAGTCCCTTAAAGTTATTCCAAGTGTTTACAACTTTAATGTGAGTAAATAATAGCTATTTTTAGTACAAGTGAGCAAAGTATGTCTTTTGCGCCAACTGGACAAGTGAGAAAAAGACAAGCTCACGTGTGCTAAACATAATTTTTTTCTCAGTTTTCAAATATAATTTTTCTAAAAATCGAAACATTGTAATTTTTTTATTAATAAAAAACTCAACAATACATATGTTTATAATTGAATTTAATGTAAAGTTAACTACAAAAAATGTAGAATGGTAGATATTTATTATACAATTTGTAACTCCATCAAAATTTATATCTCCTGAAATAGATTATTATAGGATTGTGTATCTTGCTCACTTATGAAGAAAATTATTTACTTTGCTCACATGTTATTCAACATGTTACTTTGCTCACTATTTTAAGTTGAATAATAATGAGTTTTGCTAACGATTGTGGAAAAAAGTACTATAATCAACGGGATGGCACAGTGGTAGACTGCTCTGAGCACAGAGGGCGTAGGTTCGAATCCGGTTCAGCGAGAATTTTTCTCGACTTGTTTTGATCCGTGTCCACCCTTACGAAGTTGGTGTATTATCTTGGGAATCCCTAGTATCGGGCATCGGCTAGGGGTTGTAACCTTAGACCAGGACCTCTATTCCTGGTCTAAGGTTGAAACAAGGGCTTGCGCCGAGTTAGCTGGCAACACACACGTCAATCTCGTATAACCTGTAGCAAAGCAAAAATAAATAGTAGTGTAAGTGCTAAGTCAAAACAAATGTAGTTTATTATTTGAAATATACAGAGTGTTAAAAAATAAGTGTCACATATTATGAGGACATATAGTACTGACCAAAATGAGTAAAAAAGTTTAATCAACATGGGTCCGATCTTCAACTGTTTTTGAGAAAGAGGCCATTTTGTATTAGAATCAAAGAAAAACTGACTAAGATAGTGGTCGAACAAAATTTTGTCTATACCAGTAAATAGATTATAAAATAACGCCACAACTTTTGTTTTAGTACAATTATTCGATTTTTTTTTGAAAAACAAAAACACATCTAAGATGACCTCTGAAAGGTAAACAAAATGTCTTATTTAATCAAAGTTGTAACTCTTACAGTTTTCGAGATAGCAGAGACAAACACCGAAAAAACTCATTTTTCATTGCCTTATATCTCGGAAACTATTGAAGATCGGACCCATGTTAATTAAGCTTTTTTTACTCATTTTAGTCAGTATTTTATGCCATCATAATTTATGACACTTATTTTTTAACACCCTGTATGTATTTGAAATACTTTAAAATAAAAGTATTTTATATTTTTATACATTAAAATACTATATGTGACATACTAATTTTCAATATTTGAAATACATTTTTTATTTAAAATACATCTTTGCATTTAAAATACGCAAGTATTTGAAATACATTTATTCCGTTGTGTGTGGTCTGTTAGTTATATAACGTGGAATAATTCTCCAATTTTTCTTGACATAAACAGTTACTATGTTAGAGGAGTTTCTTTTTAACGTGAATAAAAATAAGTTGAAAACGAAAAACATTTTTATAATACAGTAACATCTTATCAATTTTTAAATAATTAAAAGTAAAAGTATTTGAAATACTAGTATATTTCAAATACTAAAAAAATAATTGTTATAGACTTGGTGTTCTTTTTTAAGACGTAGTCTTTTTTTTGTTTATTCGCTACCTACCTCAAAAGTGGATTTTAATCTGCTAATATGAAGATTTAATTTCTTGTACTCATTGTAGATTCTTTAACTAGAAATTGATCAAATCGAGATTTAAATATGCAATTTTATGACGATATATTTAATAAAATTAATATAAATAATATGCAAAATTTTGGATATAAGGCTCACAGACACACATACAGACAGTAATTCTATATTCTTTTTTACAAATTTCAAAACGTGCTTATCTTCAAAAATATTGATATGTCAACGATATATAGCCAATAAAAATAATATATAAAAATTTAGATGGACGCACGCTTTTTAACGGTAATGTTTATTCTCTTATTTACTGTATGCCTGTACCGGCATATAACGCATCATAAAGTACATTTTTTTACACAATAAAAACATGAAAAAAGTACACTATTTTTATCGCAAGCGAGTGAAAAAGTAAAACGCTATAACTCTTTTTTTCATACTTTAAATTTTTTTATATGCAACTAGAGTAAAATGTGTCTTATATCACTTGTAGGATATATGGTAGTTTATTTAGCTAAAGATAGCTAAACTATTTTAACTAGTATGTTTATAATTATTGTCAAATTTTTAATTGAAATACAAAATATTATTTACTTTTAATATAAAATGAAATAAAAGCCATATTTGTGATCTTGTGACCTGTTTAATTAATCTTTATGTTAGATAGGATTAAATATATATACAAATATATATTTATTTATTTATTTGATATTTTTATTATCTTTTTTTACAGAGATTAAAGGAAGCTTGGCTTACTCATTCCTTTCACTGTTGTGCTTTCAAATATCCAGCACAACATGATCCAATACAACATGCAATGCATGAAGCAAAAATGAAACAGTTATGTCAAGTTTTTACGGATCTTGAGTTCAATTTGAGTTATTCTCGAATTAAAAGAAATATAGATTCAATTTGGGGGTAAAATAAACAGAATTTATTATATTTCCTTCCTTCTTACAAAAAGGTTTTAGTAACGAAATTCCTGAGGATAAACTATCTCACAATGGTGATTTCTGGGGGATACAGCTGGATGAATCATTTCTAAATGATACTTTTGAAGATTTTGAGAGAAAAGTGGATGATGACAATAATTTATGGCATAATGTAGTTGTTCCCGATAAGAAAGGAATCCTAGCAATGTGCGGAAATTTTTCTCAAAGGTATTTACAAAATTTAATAATTTAGTTTAATTGTACAGATGTCTATATATTATATAATAACATTTTACAAAATTTAATATCAAAGAGTTTTTCGACATTTCATTTTTTTTTTTAAATTTTTGTTTCAATGAAAACGTCCAAATCTTTATTTCTTTATGTGTGTCCCTTTTACAACTTCCACCATTGATATCTCGAGAGAGATATGATATTGGTTAAATGAAACTTTTTGTGCGTCTTTGGGGGCCATCTCAGATCTGATCTAGATGTACTTTTGTTTTTCTAAAAATTCTCATAGGGCACTAGATAATAACAAAAAACTGAATTTTTATATTAAATTTACACATGTTTTGGAAATATTGATAAGATTTCTATTTAGAAATACTCATTTATTTAAATAATTTATTACGTTAGAAAAGTTTATACAGAAAAAATCTTTCAATTTGTATAACACAAACATTTGTAAGTATGAGTTTGGAATGAAAATAGTAAGCAAGACAGACAAATAATATAGTTTTTTAGGAAATAATAACACAATTCGGGAAAAAATGCGAAACAGTAATCAGAAAAAAAAAATCGATTTTTTAGCGTAAAAATCAGGTATGGGTTCCATTAAAAAAAATATATGTGTATGAAACAACCCCTACCACCTCTCGACATTTCGCGCCTGATTTAATACGCCCTACATAAGTTTTGTCACACACACACGCAGACGGACATATACAGACATCACTGTAAAATTAGTAAAATTTTATTCTAGGGACCCTAAAACGTGCTTATTCATTAAAAATACCACCGATTTTTTTGGCCAAAGACAATACCTTAGGTATTGGAAGGTAAAAAATCAATAGAATTCAGTTTTTCGTTATTATTTAGTGCCCTATGATAATTTTTGAAAAAAAAGCATCCGAGATGATATCGTTAATTCTTGAGCAATTTTAATTGGGACGTACTGTATATCTCGTGAACGGGAATCTATAAAAAAGTTTAAAAAGGAAGCTTTTATTTTTATTACCTACTATAAATTTTTAATTTAAAATAAAATAATAGTTTTTATAATAAGAATAGCGTAAGTTTGTCGTGGGACCCCTTTATACAGTGTGTCCCATTTAGAGGTGCCACCATTGGGATCTCGAGAACTATAACAGATACGATGTCGGTTAAATGGAACTTTTTGTGTGCATTTGGGAGGCCATCTCAGATGTGCTTTTATTTTTCCAAAAATACTCATAGGTCACTAGATAATGACGAAAAACTGAATATTGTTGATTTTTTCTTTTTCAAATAACTTTTAAACTATCAATAACTGAGAAAAAAGTTTTAAATATAAAAGATAGATATTTTTATTAACTAACTAGTGGCGTACGAAATAAATTTTTATATCCGTAAATTTTTGAGATATAACACAAACTTATATTTTTTTAAATGGAACCCATATCTGATTTTAGTCTCAAAAAATATATATTTTTTTCTCTTTCCAATGATGTAAGGGTTATTATGTTTTATATTTGTTTTGCCTTAAAAATTAATAATTTTTTCCTTATTTTGTATTAAATTCACAATTATTTTGAAAATATTGTTAGATTTCTATTTGGAAATACTCCTTGTATTTAAATAATCTATTTGCTGAAAACTCGTATCAAATTAATTTTTATAATATTTTGTATCAGGTCGCCCCTGGCACATTATAGTGAAATTTGTAACTATGAGTCTAGAATAAAAATATTAAGTAATAAAGGCATAAAATAAATTATATCGATGAAATACAATATAATTAATAAAAATAATAATGTTTTTTTTGGGAAATAATAAGAAAATTCAGGAAAATAAAGAGAAAAATTAAATTTTAGGAGCAAAACAAATATAAAACATAATAACCCTTACATCATTGAAAAGAGAAAAAAATATTTATTTTTTTGAGACTAAAATCAGATATGGGTTCTATTTAAAAAAATATAAGTTTGTGTTACATCTCAAAAACTTACGGATATAAAAATTTATTTCGTACGCCACTGGTTACTTAATAAAAATATCTCTCTTTTATATTTGAAACGTTTTTCTCAATTACTAACAGTTTAGAAGTTATTTGAAATAGAAAAAATCAACAATATTCAGTTTTTCGTCATGATCTAGTGACCTATGAGAATTTTTGGAAAAACAAAAGCACATCTGAGATGGCCTCCCAAAGGCGCACAAAAAGTTCCATACCCAACATCATATCTCTTATAGTTCTCGAGATCCCAATGGTGACACCTCTAAATGGGACACACTGTATATGTGTCATAAACATGAAATTGTCTTATAATAAAAATTTCTCTGATATATAGGTAAAAATGCTATTATTGTTTCAGCACAAACCAAATTTTGTGTTATCCAGAACCTAACGCATTAAATCCATGTGAAGATATAATGGGATCAAATTGGTTACGAATATCAGTTTGGTTTGTTGTAATAACAGCAGTAATTGGAAATTTGGCTGTGGTTATAGTATTTTTCTCGAGTCTCTTCGATATAAATGTTCCGAAATTTTTAATGTGCCATTTGGCCTGTGCGGATGTGTGTATGGGTTTTTATTTATTGTTAATTGCAAGTATGGATTTACATTCAATGGGATATTACTTCAACTTTGCTTTTGACTGGCAAATGGGTAAGAATATAATAATCATTTGTAATTGTTTTATTATATGTCAGAATCTTTTAGGGGATGGTTGTAGAGTAGCTGGATTTTTAACATTATTTTCAACTCAGTTATCTGTTTTTACCCTAACTATTATAACTCTAGAAAGGTGGTTTGCAATTAGATATGCTATTTATTTGAACAGGAGAATAAGATTAGGAGCAGCGGCAAAAATTATGACAGTAGGCTGGATTTATAGTATTTTGATGGCTTCTTTGCCATTATTTGGTATTAGCAATTATTCTTCTACTAGGTATACGAATTTTATTTAATTTAAAAAGAAGAATTTAATATAATTTTATTATTCCAGTATTTGTTTGCCTATGGAAGTGCAAGATCCACAAGATTTGGGCTATTTAATTGCACTTTTACTGACAAATGGCTTAGCATTTCTTATTATTGTTGTTTGCTACAGTCAAATTTATTTAAGTTTAGGACAAGAAACCAGAAGATGTTCTTCAAACAATGAAATGACTATTGCTAAGAAGATGGCAATGTTGGTCTTTACTGACTTTGCTTGTTGGGCACCAATAGCATTTTTCGGACTAACTGCTTTAGCAGGCTACCCATTAATTGATGTAACAAGATCGAAAATATTATTAGTATTTTTTTATCCATTAAATTCTTGCGCTAATCCTTATTTATATGCGATTTTAACAGCGCAGTATAGGAGAGATTTTTTCATGTTACTTTATAGGTAAAATATGTTATTTTTAAAAATAAAAATAGGAATAATGTGTATTTTTTATAGATGTGGAATTTGTAAAGCAAGAGTTCGAAGATATACGACAGCAACTGATGTACAAAATTCGAATCCGTCGAATCCTTTACCATTGTTAAGAATTAATGGAAGAAAAATGAGTAGATCTATTAATTTTATAGATGAGCAATTAGTTTAAACTAATTTAGTATTATTTTATATATTTTGTACCTGTTTTTTAACATTCATACTTTTATTATATGAAAAATAAAGTAACACATTACTCATTTATATAAAATCACGCTATTTCATCATTTATTATAAAATAGAGTATCATGCATGCAACTTTATTTCTGGACTATATATTTTTACATTTTTAGTAACAAATGAACAGATTGGTTTAATTTTCAATGTCCAGCCAGCACATAAACTCCCGCCAATTCCATGTTTAAAACAGCAATGAGCTTTAAGTATACTTAATCGTTTGAAAACAAATGTAATTTGTTGTTCCAACAAATAGAAAAGTTTGTAACACGAAATTTTGGATTATATTTTATTGTTTTTCCTCGAAAATCTGTTAAGAACTCCAAATTAAGTTCCAATATCATATATAGTCAAAATCTAATATGTTGTTTCAAATTATGTATTACTTTTTAATACCAAATTTGAGAAGTTTTGGATCATATTTTAATACATTTTTCAAGAAAATCTGTTCAAAGCTTCAAGTAAAATACCACTTCCGGTTTATCAATTTTAGAAAAAAATCTAATATGTCGTTCTCATTAATACGAAAGTCTTAAATACTAAATTAGAAAAGTTTTGAATTACATCATATTTTTGACGAACATCTGTTCAGAGCTTCAAGTAAAGTATCTATCACTTCTGATGTATCAATTTTAATCAAAATCTATACGTTGTTCACCCTGATATGAAAGTCTTAAATAATAGAATTAAAAAGTTTTGAATTATATTTTAATATAGTTTTTCATTAAAATATGTTATGGGCTTCAAGTAAATTATCACTTCCGGTTATCTAATTTTACCCAAAATCTAATCAACTTTTTATATTAATGCAGAAAGCTTAAATACAGAAAATAGAAATTATTGATATGAGTTATCGTGAACGAAAAAATTGTCACTCACATACAGAGACTGTATTGTAAAATAGCAGAAACGTGTTGTGGCATGGGGATCCTAATTCGTGCTTATTCACTGAAAACTCACTTTTGAATTTTTTGACTGAAAACATTACCTCCCTTACCTACGGTATGGCGGGAGGTCAAAATCATTATAGCGAAAGGTATTGGATTCATGCTAAAAATCGCATATCCAGATTTTAGTGAACAAGCACGTTTTAAGGTCCCTAGAATCCGATTTTAAAATTTTACAATGATCTCTCTGTCTCTGTGTGTGGATGTTGAAGAAACGGTTTCTCAAATTCTATAAGACTAAAGAACTATGTATTCCCTAATCTGATATTAAGGGGAAGAGCTGAAAAGGTTCTGGTAATAACTAGACAACTTGAAGTAGTAGTTTTTTTAAAAAAAACTTTTAAATATTATTCTTTGGAAATTTATGTTATTACAAAGATTAAAGAATAGAAAATTCTCTATCCGATACATTTAACATTTTTATTATATCTTCCATAGATTTAGAGATAGAAAATTATAAATATATAATATAATCCGTTGTAATGAATCTCACAGCCCAAACAACTCAATGGAAACCAGATGAAGAATTAGTTGATCTTGCAATGTACAAACGGTTTTGCTCTATCTTTAATATTACCCAAGATACCTTAAAAAAACATCGAAAATGAGACATTCTATACATATCACCCTATAATAAAATAAAATAAGGTAAGCAAAGTATTTTTTTCGAACTTTCCTTATAAGACAAAATAAAAATAGTACGTCGGTATTTTAAAAGGACTTCATGATAGCACGGGACATAAGATTTTCCTGTTAGTTAATTTAGATGACGTAAAATAGTGCTAATAGGGGTCATCATTTATCAATGTTGATAATGAAAAATATTGTATAAAAAGAATATGAAAAATTATGTTAGTTGCTACACAGTTTTCAAGGAATATAGTATATACTGGCGGGTATAACCAGAACAATCTACGCAATGCCGTCACAAACTCAACAAAACACAGGTGCATCGAGCACTCGGCAAGTAGAGTGTCGCGAGTTGTCGGCTACAATTTTAAGAAAGTATTCGGGAATGACTGAATTTATACGTCCAGACCTACCCTCAAAATGTACGTGGACACCGGGAGCGGACCCTACTACCAGTCCCCATACAAGAGATGCACCGTAAGTTAATTTATAATAAAAATTTTAATAAAATGTGGGATAACCTCTAAATTTACAGGAATACACTTAAAATTAAGCCAGATATTTTACATGTTATTGGAAATACACCTCTTGTTAGACTTAATCATATCCCTCAGTCTATGGGAATCAAAGCAGAAATTTGTAAGTATTAAAATATAGATTTTAATATAAAAAACATATTTGAACGTAGGGCTCAATGCCCTCAAACAAAAGGATGTGTGACGCAACGTGAGATTTTTTTTTTACATGTTATATTTATATTGAGAATGCCAAAAAACAAGTGTAACAAATTTTGAAGAAATAATAGTACTGACCAAAAAGCTTAATAAATATGGATCCAATTTTGAATAGTTTCCGAGATAAAAGGCAGTGAAAAATGAGTTTTTATGGGGTTCATCTTTGCTTTCTCAAAACTATAAGAGTTACTACTCGATTAAATGATACTTTTTGTTTACCTTTTAGAGGTCACCTTAGATGTGCTTTTGTTTTTCAAAATGAAAAAATAATCAAAAAATGTTACTAAGTTAAATGCTGTGGCGATCTTGACCAAGTTCAAATAACTTCTTTATTATTAGAAACTGAGAAAAAGGTTTCATATTAAATTTTATTGTATTTTTTTTTATAGACTATTTACTGGCACAGACAAAATTTCGATCTCTGTCTTTGTCAATTTTTCTATGCTTCTAATACAAAATGCTTTCTTTCTCGAAAACAGTTGAAGACCGGAGACCGGACTCCTGTTGAGTAAGTTTTTTTTACTCATTTTGGTCAATACAATATGTCCGCAAAATTTGTTACACTTATTTTTTAATATTCTGTATTTTATGAAAATGAAATATTCTAAATTAATGAATTTTGATAATGTATTAATAATAAGTATTTTTATTTTAAATTTGTTTTATTTTAGAATAAGGGAATTTTTTGATAATTTCCTTACGTATTTTCGATAATAGTAATTTAATTAGTACTTGTACATGGTAATTTTCAAATCGTTATCTACAATTTAATTTCAAACAATAAATCTAACGATAAGAATCCATAAATAAAATAAAATAAATTGTTTTGTTATTATGTTGAGTTTTTATATTTTAGTGGTAAAATGCGAATTTTTAAATCCCGGCGGTTCGGTAAAAGATCGTATTGGCTACCGAATGGTAGCAGATGCCGAAAAAAAGGGCATTTTAAAGCCGGGTTACACAATAATAGAACCAACTTCTGGTAATACCGGTATTGGTTTAGCTATGGCTGCTGCTATTAAAGGTAATAATAAAATAAGCTGCTGTATTAGCAAAAGTAAACAATATTTATATTTTAGGCTACCGTTGTATTATTGTAATGCCGGAAAAAATGTCCAATGAAAAAGTAGATACACTACGTTGTCTTGGAGCTGAAATTATTCGTACTCCTACTGCTGCTGCTTTTGATTCTCCTGAAGGTTTGATTGCTGTTTCTCAGCGAATCAGCAAAGAAATTCCTAACTCTATCATTTTGGATCAAGTATTTATAATTGAATTTCCCTCTTACCAAAAATTAATTAATTTTCTTCTAGTATCGCAACTGTGGTAATCCTCTTGCCCACTTCGATACAACAGCGGTAGAAATAATCGATCAATGTGATGGAAAAGTCGATATGATAGTCGGTGGGGCCGGAACAGGTGGAACTATCAGTGGAATCGGAAGAAAAATTAAAGATGTACTCCCGAAATGCCAAATTGTCGCTGCAGATCCCGAAGGATCAATTCTAGCTGAACCAGCAGAATTAAATCAAACTGATGTATCTTTTTACGAAGTTGAAGGTATTGGATATGATTTTATCCCGACTGTTTTGGATAGAAGCGTTATAGATAAATGGTATAAAAGTAATGATAAAGAAGCTTTACCTATGGCAAGAAGACTGATAAGAGAAGAAGGCATCCTATGCGGTAAGTTAAATAACTTATGACAACTCATATTTACATTTTATGACGATATTAAAAATAACAAGATTACAAAATTTAATATTGAAATATGATAAGCAAGTTGATAATTTTGTTTAAATGTTGTGACCATAAAAATGCATATCTAGAGTATAAAAAATCCAAGTTTATGATTAAAAATTGGTCATGCACAACGTTGATAATGTTATCGTGTTTTGATAAATTTTATGTATAACAACTAACCTACAGTACATAAACCCGTTGTGAGTATTTGAAAATAAATGTCATATTGCGTTAGATTTTTCATCATACACATCATGCCATCATCTCTTTAAATTTGGGGTTGGCATTCCTGTTTTAGACAGATCGGAGTAGATGATGTATTTTAGCGTATGAAGAGCTACCAGTCTACAACACAAATACTCAGAAAATGAAGAGAATGCCATCCAGGAAATTTAGGAACAAACAGGGTTCGTGCTTAGACTGTTCAATTCACAGTTTGCACCTTAACTACTCGACTATAAGCCTGTAAGATATCTATAGATACATATATATCATATTGATCAAGACGAAAAATGATTAAATGAATCGGTTAAAATTTAATTGAAATGGAAAACTTGTTTCTTTTAAATCATACCAAGAAAAAATCTCATGTGGTCAGCATATTATCTTCCGTCAATTTTACGTATATTGTACAAATTCCACACATAAAGTTTCTTGCAAACGATTTTATATTTCCGGGTATAGTGTGAATGGTTTGTGCATACAGATCACTTTGATCACTACACTAAAAATTAATTTTAAAAGTTAATGTTATATAAGAATGTCTGATTTTCCATGTTTTTTGAGGTATCTCTGGTAATATTAACGATAGAGTAAAACCGTTTGCACATTACTACTGGGACAACTTTTCGAGAAAAGTTTAATAATCACCACATGAATTTTCTATCTTCATTTGTTTTTGAGCTACAAAAAAAAACTCGTTTTTCTTTAGTTTCGAAACTATTTTTTTGTTCTTATGATAGAGTAAAATCGTTTACACAAATTTTATATGAGATATTTTGGTAGAGAAATTAAGAGTTTTTGCCCGAAGCTCGAAAACAAATGAACATAGAAAATTCCTGTGGTGACTTTTAAACTTTTCTCGAAAATAGGGGATTCCATTCATATCGAATTTTTATATAACATATACATAAATAATTCTTCCCATATACCTGTGTTGGCGCAAATTTCTTTTCTATGTGTTTTATAACTTTTTATATAAATGCTAAAATATATTACACAATTTCAAAACGCGCGGATTTTTCCGGGCTTGATGACGCAACCGAAGCCGGGTCTCTTTTATTGGCGGACACTGTAAGTGGGCGTTCCCATCAATAAACCAGAGACTGCCAGACTGTTCCACTGAGTATTTCGTTATGGTGGTTATGCGACTACACGCTATTATTATTTTTACAAATACTTAAAAACTAATAAACTATTGCTGTTTTTTGGCGATACACTGGTTCAAAAACGGTTTGAACCGAAACGTCATTAATTTTGAACCAGTTGCATAAATAACGTCATAAGTCCGTACTACGCTAAAATGAAATGTTTTGAACCACGGACATTTGTTATTTTAAGTTTCTAACCTTAAAAATTAAAATGAACTGCTGTAATAGTAACATCAGAGTAAGTATGTTTTATTTTTATTTTCTTTGTATTTAACGGCAAATTATTTTCCATTTCAACATTTTCTAGTTTATTCGGTTTATTAATGATCATTTTGGTACCTTAAATAATATTAACCTAAAAACAAACTGTTTTGAACCGGCTGACAAAACGGTTTGAACACGGTTTAACCGCTTGCGTCAGTGACGTCACCGTTGCAACGCTAAAATGTAATGGTTTGAACCGGGTTAAACCGTTTTTGAACCAGTGTATCGCCAAAAAACACCTTATAACTTACAATATACTAAATTTACGATAAGTAATAGAAAAGAAAATAAGAACAAAATGAAATTTTCAAATATAGCTATATAACCTTAGCCGCACAATATGTTTTAGAACAAATGGTTTAGAACCTCTGGGTAACAGCAGCCGCTGAGAGAGAAAGCGCGATATAATGCCATTGCTCTCCAGCACTGGGTTCGCTTACGTCGTAAGGCGGGAAACGGTGGATACCAAATATTTGCCATTTTTTTTCTTCCAAAAGAAGCCGAATTAAAAAAAAAATTGGTAATTTCTGAATTTAAAAATACTATAACATATAAAAAAAAATCCCCCATTACTGGCTCAGTAATGTGCAAATGGTTTTGCTCTATCGTTAATATTACCCGAGATACCCTATTTTATGTTAATCTTGATAAAAAAAACGTAGATTTAATTTTTTCCTTAAGTTAATAATACCCGAGGAAAATTTATATATTTGTTGAAATTTTTTTGGGACGTAACGGCTCCAAAGAGAGAGATACTACATATCCGCTGTGAAACAGAAGTCGCATGATAATGAAAATAGAATGAATATATCAAGTAGAAATGCGAAAACAGTGGCGCATCAATTGGTGGTGTAATGGGTATATGCCTACCAGCCAAGGGGGCCAATGGGGATACAGACATTTTTTTAAGACGTAGTAATGAAAATATTTAGTACTAGTTACAGTGACTTTTTTTATTGTAGTTTGCCCACAAGCCTATTCACTTCTTCTTAAGACATTGCATGTAAAGTCAAACTATCGAATTTAATAATAGAGCATGCGCGCAGGCTATAAGAATATGAAGTTAGCAGAATTGGGGTCCTGACGTTACATTATTATTAAATAATATTTAATTTCACATTTTTAAAAATACTTTGTAATGGGGTATTCCGACATTTTTTTAAAATATTTTTTTACATTAGTACAGACCAGTAGGACTCTGAATATCTAAGTTTGAGTAAGTAAATGTAGGCATCACATGAGATATGAATTTTTAAAAATTTCATCGCAATTCAAATTTTCTTATCATGGCGCGCTTATGACGTCAACTCGATGGTAACATCTGCAACGAACTTCAGCGCCTAAATCTGCTTGCTTACATATGATTTTAGTAGCAGCGTGTATTTCGGTGTTTGTCCTGTGTTTGTTTATGGTAAAAATAGGAGTAATAATTATAAAGTGGACGAAATGTCAAACGAGAAATATACCCGCTCGTGTTAACTACTGGCACCATCTGTGTTTTTAAACCAAAATATTTACTTTGAAATGATCAACAGATTATCAAGTTGACGTCACAAATTTCAAGGACGTTTCTAGAGCTGTAAAAATTCCAATTTTGTAACATTAAATTATGAATTAAAATTTTTTATTAAACATGTTTTATTATATTTTTATTTTTCTACTACAGTGAATTCTCTCTTAAGCGGACACTCGCCGTCGCCGAAAATTTGTCCGCTTAATAGGGGTGTCCGTTCACGGAGAATTTTTAAAAATCAATCATTCATATTTTATGTGCATATGTATAAAACATTAAAAAAAAGTCATGTTTACAATACATATTTATTTGCAAATGAAAAGTTAATACAAAAACAAAATTAATGAAAAACTATTGTTGAGAAAATGGTTGAAAAAAATCTAAAATTGTTTTTTGACAAAAGTTTTTTTTAGTAAGCAAAACATTTTGAAAATGGTCTTCCAAAGTAATTAATAACTCAAATCCTCTATTATCGCCATTTCTTAATGTTAAACACTTCATTTTCTTCAGAGTTAACAGAGCTTCTTTATTTGTTTTAATACAATTATCTCAATTATTTATGGTCCCCCTCTTGCACTTCATCTTCATCATCTGAATCCAATAATTCTTCTTGCTGTGATTCAACTTTTTCAAAATTTATGTCAAGGCTCTCATCTTCAAGAATTAAAAGTTTTCATCTATCCTCACATATGTCTCAAAATTAATGTTATTTGGTGCAATTTGCTTCATCATTTTAGACATTTCAGCAATACTCATCTTCAGGATAAAAATTCGTGTCAGGTTCGGGGATGATTGAACTTGTAAATCTTAAGCAATTTTGAATGGTTGTCGGAGTCACTTTTTGCCACGTCTTGTCGATGAAGTAAACGACGTCTAGGACACTGATGGATTTTTTTAGTACTTCAATAGAATCAACCTAGTCATCCTTGACAAAATATATTTTAAAATTGCAGATCGATAAAAGGTTTTGAATTTTTTGATTATTCCTTGATCAAGTGGTTGACAAAAAGCGGTAATGTTGGGTGGAAGAAAATGTATCTTGTTTTTTAATTTGAGATCAGTTGGATGGGATGTAGCATTATCGAGGAACATGAGTACTTTTCTTTTTTGAAGTCCCATACTTTTGTAGAACATTTCTAAAAATTCTGTCATTAAGTCTGCAGTCATCCATGCTTTTTTATTCGAACGCCACGTTACCGGTAAACTGTTTAAATAATTTTTCTGATTCTCCTGCCATATTAACACAAGCTATATTGTCAGTCTTTCTTTAGCCATTTTGCTACCTGCGCACTTCTTACTTTTAAATGCGTATGTTTTATTGGGCAGAGCATTAAAAATGTCTCTGGGATTATAACCACTTAATAATGATAACCGCTCCAACCATTCAGATGACGCATTATTATTTTGATTTTGACTTAGTTCATCGAGAACCGCTGGGCCTCGCAGGGGAAGTCCCGACTTTCCTGAATTTGTGACTCAAACTGTCTGCTTAACAGACGATCACGTGACGTGACCGAGCAAACTAGTGTCCGTGTCCGGTTAACGGAGTGTCCGCTTAACAGCGAAACAATTTCATTAGAAAAACTATATAGAATTTCGGTTCCCGAAAATATGTCCACTTAATAGGGGTGTCCGCTTAAAAGGAGTGTCCGTTAAGAGAGAATACACTGTATATGAAGATGGAAACTATAGAAAAAAGTTATTATTTTGCATTAATTCCATATCACCGGAATACTCCAAGGCAAAAAATAATATGCAATACACATATTTTAAATAGGCGATACCTTGAAAACCCTCAAACACCAGAAAAAAGAAAAATCTATTTTTTAATATAAAAATATAATCCATATTCAGTGTTTAATTTTTAACAACTGATTAAAAGTTTGATCCAATAGATATTGATTTGATAACAAAATGCAATTTATATATATATTAACGTACTTGATTGGTTAATTTTTTTAACTAGTTGTTAAAAATTAACCACTGAGATACAGAATAGGGTCGATTGTTACTTCTTCAAGTAGCGATATTTCAAATTTTTAATATTTTATTTAATTTTAAGCATAGACAAGTCTCATTATTTTTTATAAATTATACCTATAATATTTGAAATAAGTGATATTTACAATTTGATTTGTTATTTTTTCAATTATTTAGATGAAAATTGACAGTTGAAGCAATGATTTATCGGAAGTAGTACTAGTTTTAGAGGTGAGAGTACGGGAAATTGTTTCTTTGGGAAAAGAATGAAAAACTGATTACATTTTTTTCGGTTAATTGGTATCGGTTTCTTGGTAAATAAAAAAATGGTTAAAAATCGCATTGAGATTAAAAATAGTAGGTTCCGTAACCCGGATACAGGAAAACACGCTTATGGTCATAATGCGTATACATCGCCCGGTTCATTTCTTGTTTTGTTCAGTTTCAGAACGTTCAAATCTTGAGCATGAAGTTGACGCAGATAAACTTCGCGTGCTTACAATGTGAAAAGTACACTCCGCAGTACAAATTGTAAATAAAAATAATTTATTAGATCGAAATTGGTTGAGTTATTGGTCGTATTTTTATATAAATAATTTATTGGATCGAAATAAGTTGAGTTATTACTGAACTACAACTGAAGGAAACAATAAATGAACAAGGCGATGTATGTATGCGCATTATTATGACGCTGCACACCTACTCGGATACAGAGGTATTTTTAGAGTTGTTTGTTGAAGAATTTGAACTCACGACCTCTTGCTGATTAAGCAAAAATTAACTGTTTTCCAACTGTTATAGTTATGGAAACACTGATTAATTATTGAATAAAATTACTCATTTTATACAAATTGTCTATAAAAGCGACTACTCGTAATTTCATTGTCGGTACCACAAGCCACGTTTTGAAAATATCAAATTTTAATATTTAATTTTACCCTTATGCAAAGAACGATTTTTTTTTCAAATTATCACTTTAAAGAAGAACATTGTTTTTGAATATGTTTTGAAAAAAATCGTTTTTTAAATTAAATATTGAAATTTGACATTTTCAAAACAAGGCTTGTGCTACCACCCATTGTGTTCAAGTTTGGAATCCACTATAAAGCTGTCCCTACGCTTTCTATAATATTGAGCAGTATTAATCTGTTATTATTAGTCTGATCGTTTGTATTACAATAACTTATGCAAAATGTACTGAGAAAGCGCCATCAGTGCAGTTTAGTTCAAAATAGTACATACTTGTTTTCGAAATACAAACAAACACAACTATTATTTAATGATATTGAAGCTATACTTAAATAATTAGTTCTTTTTTTTAAATGTAAATTTTCTATTGTCAATACTTGATCCTAAACGGCACAATATTGTCCAATAATCCCTCCATTCTGACCAATATTTCATATATTGTTCTAAATATTTTCATTAAGTTTTGACTGACCCAATTTATTATGCCAAATATCCAGTATACTCTTCAAATAATCAATACTAAATATTGTGCAAAATATAGAACGTTCGGACAGAGGCCTCTTCAGTTTTATGTTTCTTGCAAAATTATAGCTAGAAAACCATTATCGTAACAAAATATTAAAATACAAGTAAAAGTATTACTAAAACAGATAAAATTCCTGTCTCTTGCTCCATATGGATAAATAAAGTCCAAGTGGTTGTGTTTATATGTAACGTGCAATATTATATTATAAAATATTTTGACAAGTATCAACGCAAAGTTGTAGAAAATAAATAATGTTATTTAAAGGATTTTTTTCAAGAAATACTACGTAGAAAGCGTCAAGTAAAGTACCACTCCTTGTTTGCCGATTGACTTGAAAATCTAATGGGTTATATCTATATGAACAAAAATTTTAAAATTTTCGATTGGTAGCACACATACCAACAGACATTATCGTAAATATGTTAAAAACTGATTATAGGGGCCTTAAAACGTGCATATTTAGCAAAATCTCTGTACCTACTTGATTTTTAACACAATCCCTATACCACCTTTACTTAAGATGGTGAAAGGTAAAAAAATTGCTTTAAAGTAGAGTATCAAATGTAATCAATCATTCTTGTCCGAAAACTCTGTAGAATATTCATTGTTGGCATTAGACTCCACTCGTTCGCTGGACATTTTTTCTAATTCCTTTTAAACAGATTAATTATTCATTACTTCGTATCAACCGGAATTTATATCCTGCCAAATGTTCAAAAATGTTCTGAGTTTTTTGTCACTCATGTACTGCAGGAAATAAATATGCGGCCCTAAAATATGCGTGAGAATGTAGCATGACAAGCGTTAGCGATTAAACAGAGATAGTTATACCATGTTTTTACGGCGTAGAAAGAGACAAAATCATTGAAGCGCTTTACAAAATATTATATTGACATATGTTTTCAAAGTGTCAGTTATTTTCTACCGTGAACCATTAATGCCAGGTTTTTCAGTGGCCGTTTGAACTTCAGCTCAGTTGAACCTTGAACTTGAACCTGAACTATTTTTTGTTTATAATGTGTATATTTGAACTAGTTCAGTTGAACTTCAAACAAATGTCATAGTATTGAAGATGTGCTGTGTAATTTACGCTCTTATTCAATTTTTTGATCATTAATGTCATTTTGACACTCCGTCACTCCACGCTGACATATTTAAGTATTATTCTTGAATTAAAAATGGAAAATATTGAAGGAAATTATAAGAAAGCTACAAAATTTTACCCTGAAGAACTAGATATTTTGATGGATATGGTATTAAGGAATGTAGAAAGACGGATAAGGGCAAAGAAAAGTGTTGGGAAGAAATTACTAATCAAATTAATTAATATGTGTCGAAATTCTATAGTATTTAAAAAGAAGTATGATAATTAAAAGAAAGGCTCAAAATAAAAAATTTTAAACGAAAAGAGTTTTTTTTTTTAAATCTACTAGTGGTAGTCTTCTTATTCGAGTTTTACCTACCATTCTAATAATAAAATACAAGAATTACAGCAATAAACCGAATGTTAAAAGTAATATGTGTTCAGGTGGCACCGCTGATTTCCCGAATATTCATTAATATATTAAAGTATTTTATATATTTTTATCGGCCAATTAGTACGAGAACGTATTTGGTACAATTCCTTGTGGTACTCAAATAACTTTATTTCTTTAATCGATATCTTACAAAATAATCAAAATCATCCCGTTAAACAAACAGAATTATTGTAGATCGTATCATTTTTTATATACTTTCTAATCTATTATTCTATTATAATAGGTACCTTATTGTAATGCCAACACGTTATGACAAGATATCAATATGTCAACAAAATATGTCAAAATTAATAAATGAATTACCAAATTACTGTCAAAATATACCACTGAACCAAAAATTCGATACTTAAGCTAGAAACGTTGGCGGTTCACGTTCATGTCAAATTTGAGCTGAGTTCAAGGTTTAAGCCAGACTGAAAAACACTTTAAACCCTGAACCTGAACTTGAACTAAATTTTTGGTTTAAACCGTGACTGAAAAACCGGGCATTAATGTGCATTCTACAATTCTTAAATTCGACATGTTTGTTTTTCTGTGTGTAAACCTGTCATTTTCACTTCTAAACCATTTTTAATTACAAGATAATATAAATTTAACTTTTATATTTACTATTAGGTATTCTCTTATTGTTGGGTGCGTGCATTAAATAACTGATTATACAGATGGTGCAAAAGTAACTTCCACGATTTCAAAATTTTAAAAATCAGTTCCCGACTTTTTTTTGAAAACTAAAAGAAACTATCTCACGGGCGATATTGGAGATACCTCAGGAATGATGAAATACATAATCATTTACCAGTTATAATATTTTGCAAATAACTTCTTACAAACGAAATTCCTTCATGAAATTAAATTTATTTAAAGGTGGTAGCAGCGGTACAGCTCTCTGCGTTGCTCTCAAAGCAGCAAAAGATCTCAAAGAAGGACAACGTGTAGTAGTAATTCTTCCTGATGGCATTCGAAACTATATGTCAAAGATGGTTTCCGATCATTGGATGGAAGCCAGAGATCTTATGGACTATAATAATCATAACAATGACCACTGGTGGTGGAACATCGAAGTCTCCAGTTTGAAACTTCAAGCTCCAGTTATAGTTCCTCCCAATATCACCTGCCAAGAAGCCATTGACATTATGAAGAAAGAAGGCTATGATCAGATTCCAGTTGTGAGCGATAATGGGTATGAAAATTCACAACACTATTGACAATAAATATTTATTTTATTTTGTTTTTAGCGAAATCATGGGTATGGTTACAATGGGCAACTTGATGAATAAAATGGTTAATAAAAAAGCTGAACCTTCCGATAAAGTTGAAAAAGTCCTTTACACACAATTCAAAAAGATTTCTCTGTCTACAACTCTTGGCCGTTTGTCCAGAATATTTGAGAAAGATTCTTTTTCATTGGTTGTTCATAATCAAATAACTTATGCTTCTGGAGAAGACCCGAAAAGCAAGGAAATAATTATTGGAATTGTTTCCACGATAGATCTACTGCAGTTTATTGCGAAAGGCCTTGAAGTTAAAGAAAACTGAAACCTATTTTATGCCATTATTTTAAGCAACAAATAAAAATACCACATGAAAATAAATTATTAAGATGTATTTTTTCGATTTTAAATATAATGGTGCTTATGTACTATTAAAAATAAAATATTATTTTAATATATACAGTATATTATTACCCACCAAACAATTTATTTGCGACAAAACAAGAAGTGTTCAAATTTAACAAAAAAAATACGTTCACTGGTTAAATTTGACCGCTTCTAATAATTCTTATATATAATTAACTTCTCTGAACTTGAATGTGAAATTTACAAGAGGGCATAGTCTGAACTTCAGCAGTAACAGTACTGTTAATTCCTAAATTTGCTAGTCCGCCCCTTATTAGTCCACAAGTATACGCTACATATCTAGGGGCAACATCAAGATACTGTTTACTATTAGATAGTTTCGTAAGAAACCTAAATGCGTTATCTTGTAAAACGTATACTCCTTGATGGTTCGTTCGCAAATTATCAATCTGTTTTTTGTAAATTGAAGACCAGAAGTCTGTACATATAAACTTTACTGTGTCCAGTTCGTCTTTAAATCTGGGCCATTCCTTAGTTAGCCTAAAATTAACATAAATTTATAACTGAAACGATTTAAAATGATTGAAATTATACCGTTCAATAATTTTGTATCCTGAAATGAATCCTATATACTCTAAATTTGATAAATCTTCATCCTACAAAAATACATTGCGGTTAAAGTATTGGAAAACAAAGAAAAATGTGTTAAAAACAAGCCTTTTTATCTGGATTTGATTCATCAAGATGTAAAACTTGGTTCACTACTTCGGAATGTAAGAAATCGAATACAGTTTCATCTGCCATCATAATTATTTGTACAAATTGTTAAATTTTGACACTTCTTGCGGAGATTTGTCAATTTTGTGCTTTTGTGGTATATATACACTAGCGCCACAAGTTAGAAATTTGAACTAGTGTGCAAATGTCATTATTACATCGCGTGTAAAACAGTTCAAGAATTTTACAGTTTTATTGGAATTTGTTCTTGTAAATCAAAAAAATATTATTTATTTAGTGTTAAGGGAAGTATAGGAATCATTTGCAGCTCTTGCAGATGACGGGTAAGGCATAAAAGTTCGATTATTCAAAATGGCTGCAGTTTTCAATGTCAAGCAGCACGTATCGTCGTGAATCGAGAAGAACCAAAAATGAGTTCAGTTACCGCTTGTGTCGTGTGCGGGTTAGGTGATCATTTGCTCAGGTGTTCTAGGTGCAAGTCAGTTCATTATTGTTCTAAAGAGCATCAAAAGCTAGATTGGAAGAAACATAAAGCCAGTTGTCAAAAGTCTGGTGATGTCGGTTCGCAAAACGGCGGGGGCAACACTTGTGTGAATACCGTAGTGAATAGTGGGAACTCTGCGACAATAACATATGAAGGAAGCTCAGAAAACGAAATATTAAACGCTTGTATTCAAAGTTTATCTCCGAATTTGGATCTTGATTGTCGTGAGGAAAAATCTTCTACTGAGAAAACCTTACGTTGTGCGAAATCAGCTATGCCGATCCAAGGAGAAAACAGAGTACTTCCCAAGAAGAGTACTGTTCGAGACTTCCCAGAGATTTCTTTACAAAAGGACACCATGCCGCCTTTTCTACATCGAAATAACGTCGACGTAATTCTGGACGAGGTCTGCAGAAATGTCATAAGAGATATGGACGCCTACGGAGTTTGTGTTGTTGATAACTTCTTGGGAGAAGACCGAGGAAGAGCTGTTTTAAATGAAGTTTTGGATATGTATTCAAGCGGAGTTTTCAAAGACGGGCAACTTGTTTCAAGTACGGGAAGAAAAGGTGATCTGAAGACAATTAGAGGTGATCAAATTACGTGGATTGATGGAAGAGAAAAATCTTGCGCAAATATTGGATATTTAATCAGTCAGGTTGATGCAGTAGTGATGAAGTCGAATAAAATGCTCAATAATGGAAAAATGGGCTCCTATACAATAAATGGACGAACTAAGGTGAGGAAACAATACTATTTCAATATTTTTGAATTATATTTTATGGTCACTAATTTCATTTCTGTTATTTGTATTATCTCTTATATTTTACAAATCGTGTTTGACATTGTTGAAAGTCGATTACTGAATCCCCTTTAAAGGGTCAAGGATTGTTTGAAAATATCTCAGAAAGAAATATAAATATATACATTTTGTTGTGTTGCGATTCGTAGAAGAAAAATTATTTTTATATGTGCTGAGTTGAAACCGCAAGTACAAACGCTTGTGCAACTTGAAATAAAATTTCTATGAACTTATTTATTGGAGTGCATAAGGAAAAAAATGTAAAAATCTTTATTAGCCCAATGATTGCAGCAAGTTATTATTATAATTTTTTTTTGATATGACAAATATTTATTTTAGTTAATTTCTGGAAAATTTTCTTATTATTATTACGAGAACTCTTTATAAATTGTAAGTAAAATAAATATTAAAAACTATTTTCATTGATGACTCCATTGGTGTTATAATTGTTTTTATAGCCATATAGAAATATTTATGTACACTTTGGTTGTTTTTTTGTCAGCAGTCGGCATATTTTTGCAACAAATGCCGATCGGTTTGCGTATCTTCTTGCACTCGATTGTTTATGTTTTATCTCTCTCTGAACCAACTGTAATGCATCTGCTATCTCAGTCGCACATCAGGCCTGCAGGCATGCTTCAAGTCACGTACACCAATTTTACACGCGCCAAAATTATTTCCATAAAGTTGAGGGCTACGAGCTTTTGCCAATTTTAACCCTAAAGTCATTTCTAATCCACTGGGAATAATTTTTTTAAAGGTGGAATTTAAATATGATTTACTAATTTACATATTAAATGGCGGGCCATTAAAGTTGAACTAGAAGAAATTGTTCTATAAATAAATACTTGATGACATTGTCATCTTTTTATAGAATTGTTTTTTAATATTTTATAATCCAAATAATTTTGTAAACATAATATATTTGAAGTAAGTAAATAAAACATTTTTTATCAAAATAATGATATTGTATGAAAAATATACGTTTTAATTTAATATGAAGGTTATAGTAACTATTTGTTTAAAGCAATAAAATTTATTGCATATAAATATTCTAATGTTATTTCTTGGAAACGTTGTAAATATTTTGCGCGTAGCTAACCGGATCAATACTTTAACTTACTGGGTAATTTTTAATAAAATTTAATAATACAATTTATTATGATACGAATTTAAAATCATTATTAATTTAAAAAATAATGACAAGTTAAAGAGCCGTTCTAAAAAAGAAACGGGTCAGTTGCAAATAGTTTTTTAAAGACTGAAAGAGAGCGAAAGCAAGATTATTGACCTTAGCCAATCCACTTCTTCTAATTCCTCTTTCAATGCCCTAAAAACATTCTTCTGTCCTTTTCTAAGCTGCTGGTTATCACGTAAGCCTCACCATGTGAGTTTTACAGGTTTGAGCCGTTAGTTCGCACCGAAAGCTCTACGGGAATCTTATCACGTAAGCCACACCGATTTTCGGCTCTTTGAGGTTCTCCGCTAATGGTCAGATGTTCATGACCCACTGAATGGTTTCATTGACCGGTGATGTGACACAGTTGCTTGGCAACGGTTGAGGAAACAATGTACGATCAGAATAGCAACTTTTTTATATCAACTGTTTTAAAATGATAGGCCAAAAGAAACAGGAAGTCATAAGTAAAATATTTAATCATAACAATAATATTTTTTTGTGAAATTTAAGCTAAGTAATTGTAAACGTGTTATAGTTTTAAATAATAGAGATAATTTATCAACGATAAAATATTTCTCAAATTCTTGGAATATTCTTTTATCAAGTTATTGTTTTCATTCAATTCATATTCATTTATTAAATGGTAGCATTTACACAATAAAATATTTTCCTTGTATTTCGCTATTTTTGTATATTATAATTTAATATTTTTAAATAATATTACTTGATTATTTAAGATTTATTTATTTGTTAATACTTTTTTATCTCGGGTAATATTAACGATAGAGCAAAATCGTTCGAACAGGAAAACAGTACGTTATTTATATAAATAAAAGTAGGCAATGGTTTGGCACAAACTGTATGTACAGGTGTCTCATTTTCGATGTTTTTTTTAGGGTATCTCGGGAAATATTACTGATAGAGCAAAATCGTCTGAACATTCCAGGGTCAATTTTTCGTGAAAAGTTTAATATTCAACACAGGAAGTTTCGATCTTCTTTTGTTTCTGCGCTACAGGCAAAAACTCGTTTTTAGCTCATTTCGAAAATATACCATATCTTATTTATTATGATAGAGAAAAATTGTTTAAACAAATTTTGTACCATTTTTCACGTCGAATAAAATGGCGTAATTATATTTTTTGATACCTTTCGAGATTTAACACAAAATTATAATATCCCATACGTATGGGATATTTTTGAAATGAGTGAAAAACGAGTTTTTGACTTGCTCAAAAACAAAAGAATAACGAAAATTCCTGTGTTAAATATTACGAACGGTTTTGCTATACCGTTAACCGTTATTACCAGAGATAAAATATCGAAAATGAGACACCTGTACATATATAAAAATGACGCGCAAATTCTAATGATACTTTATTTGTACTGACAACAAAACAATACAAAGTAAATAACAACTAACTACATAGCTTGTGGTAACAACTGCAGTTGATAATGTTTACACTTATCGTTAGATTTAAAGATATGATTCAGAGAAGTATTTACAAACTGTAGAACATCGATACATTGAGCTAGTCACGTAAAACCATAGGTAGACGTGACTTCTGTAGAAACTTTCTTTTGATTAGCTATTTATAAGTTAAGAGGAAATAAAGCACTTAATTTCTTTTTAAATTTTTTAAAGATGAATTATGGGATATTTAATTTATCCTTTATTAAGGATAAACACGTTTTCTGACACGATATTAATTAGGTACATATGCTCGCTTTCCTTTTAGGTTTTACATATTAATGAATTACGCGCTAATTTTTAATTGTGTTGTTAGTACTTATCTTTAATTATTCACCCAACATTTACACATAATATTTTGCATTTTGTTCACATATTATAACATCCATAAAAGGATTCTTGTAAGTCTTTATATTTTTTGCACCATTCCCTGGACTAATTCCTCTCCAACAAGCAGTTAATAATAGTTATTCATTTATAACAAGAATGTTCACGTAAACATACATCCTCAATCTCATCTACTTAATTCAAACATTCTTAATATGATAAAATAGGGCGGAATAATAATATGCTATTAATTTTTTTATTATTTTTATTCATTTATTTAAATATGGTCGCGTGCCTGTGTGCGTAAAGAGGGTATCAGGTATCACGGATAATATTCTTTCACGTAAGAATGGCATTGTGCAATAAAAAGTGTATGATTCTTGACGACACATATTATTGAAGTAGTTTCTTTTTGACACACAGATTATAGAATATGTTCATGAGGCGACGTATATTTTAACTCTGTTCATGAAATAAGTTGGAATTTTCAACATTGTTCTCACACAGTGAGTTATTTTTTTTACAAAGTTATCTGATATAAATGAGTGAGAAAGTGTGATTGTATCTATTTACCGTATGTTGACAATATTGTTGCGCATAACGAGAAAACACGAATTTGGCGCATGTGTTGTTGACATTTAAAAAATTATATTATGGCATTGCGAAGTGATATGATAAAAATTTATCGTTTCATATCACAATGGTGAAAATTGGGCCCATAGACGTTTATTTTAACATTTTTATGTTTCGTGTTGATTTACATGATTTATCAATAACGTCAAAGTAAAGCTATCGAAAAGGGTTAGAATATCTTGCCTGCATGTGTGTTTTTTTGATGCAGAAAAAGATAGTATTCTTCACTTAAGAATGGCATTGCGCAATATTAATATTATTTCGTTTTTTATATGCAGTTTAAATCGCTCAATAGTCTACTAGGAAACTATCTTTTTCTGTGTACATGCAAACAAGACCATTATTCTAGCCCTATTCATTGTTTTTTTAATGGCATTATTGATAAATCACGTAAATCAATACACACTAAACTGCTAAAATACACGCCAATGTATACGAACTATGTTGACAATGCCAAATTATTTCCTGGACGGAGTTAAGATATAAACAGTTTTATGAATAAATTCTACAACCTGTCTGACAAAAAGAAACTAGTTCAAATACGCATGTCGTTAAGAATCATACATTTTTTATTTCCGCAATGTTCTTACGTGAATAAATGAATAATACTATATATATACAGGTGTGCAACGAAATGTAGAACGTAGTTTAACCTAGAATTTTAAAAATGTGTGGAAATGGGGTCTTCCACTATTTTCCCTTTTATTTTTTACCTCCCGCTATCCTTGGTAAGGGAGGTATAGGGATCGTGCTAAAAATCACATATCGAGATTTTAGTAAATGACCACGTTTTTAAGGTCCCTAGA
Organism: Ophonus ardosiacus; assembly: GCA_943142095.1. Lineage (NCBI taxonomy): Eukaryota > Metazoa > Arthropoda > Insecta > Coleoptera > Carabidae > Ophonus > Ophonus ardosiacus. Next base: position 19,972,412 of record OW964837.1, read on the forward strand.
ATCCAATTTGAACATTTTCACGATGATGTCTGCATGTGTGTATGTGTATGAATTTTGTCTTTGCTTTAACTCATACTATCATTCAGAAAATTCTGAAACCTTGTATTTCTACCCTATTCTAATACAAAAAGAAACCATTAGATTTTAGTGTAAATCGGATAAACGGAAATGGCATTTTACTTGAAGCTCATAATGCTTTTTCTTCAAAAAATACCATTAAATGCCATTTTTTCGCATTTTATGTCATTATGAAAATTAAAGATTATTGAATTTTCTACAGGTATGCATTAATACTTTTTCTATAATTTTTCAGATAAATTTAAAAATATATTTTTTTTTTAATACCGAAGCCTAAGATAAACACAATTCCTTTGTTATACAGTTCATTTTTCAAATGAATGTAACTGACAGCTAAACGTCATTGCCAAAAAACTAATCACTTCAAATTAATAATAGTGACATTTTAAAAAGAAAATCGTAAATAAAGCAATAGTTATATGCAATGGAACATAATATAGTTTGCAGCATTACTAAATACGTAGGTATGTATTTAAATTAATAAAAATTAAATAGCGGGAGGTTTTGTGTTGGCCACATCAGATTTTTTCTTGAAAGATTGTGTTAAGGTATTAATTTTAACGTTGGTTAAATTTCTCAAAACTGCACAGTTTTTTAGATATAATTTTTTAATTTTTTTATGATATTTCAAATTTACAAGTTATGTCAGTACTGCAATAGAGACGCAGATGCATTGGGTACTTATGCTGGATTTATACAGCGTAAGCCGTAACGTAACGTACCGTGCTCTAACGTAACGTAAAAAATAAAACAATGCAAACAAATGTGATAATTTATACAGCCGTAAGCCGTAACGTGACGTATCGTGTTCTAACGTATTAAAATCCCAAAGATCGCCAACTTTTATCTTTCTACGTTACGGCACGTTACGATACGTTGTGGTATTACGAAAATTATTAGTTTTCTAAGCTATTGTTTGTTTTTATGTGGCTAATATGGGTTAAAGTTTAGCTTAATATATTAAATGGAAATAAATATAAAAAATACTTCATTACGAATAGTCTTTTCTTGTGGACTGTGACTGACATGAGTGACATGTGTCATGTGTCAAAGTTTATATTATATTAAATGGAAATATATATGAAATATAGCGTATTACGAATAAACTAACCTGTGAAATACAAATCTGTCATACACTTATATCGACAGAACATGAGCATACTTCGTACGACAAATCCCCGTAAAGGTTCTGTATAAAATACCTTAGAAAAATCACGCGTTACGATACGTTACAATACGCCACGGCGATGTACGTTACGTTACGGCTTACGCTGTATAAATCCAGCATAACTGATAAGTAAGGAACGAACTATTGGCTCTCCTGGGAAAGTTTTCAACGCCCGAATATTTAAAGCCAGAATATGCATGCACATGCACAAAATCATTCATTCCCGAATATTTAACAACACCGCCGGAAAGTGCTTCGCCCGAATCATTCAAAAACAATATGTGGGTGTGGCCTCGTGGCCAAGCTAAGGTCTTTTTGGGTTATATTGGCGGTAGTTGGCTCAGGCTAGCTGTCGATACGCTTTAGCGCAATGCGCGATTCTGTTTTTGAATATTCGGGCTTTGAGAAAAGTACAAGAATGAGAAGTTGTTTAAAATTAATTTTTACTTTTAAAAAGTCTTCACTTAATGCTATGCAAAATCTGTAGCATTAGATATTTAGTTCCATAGTTCTACCGCGCATGCGTATATCGTTTGTACGCACTTATCCGCAACCGCAACTTGTCATCGAAGTTTTCGAACATGCTCGTAAACTAGTAACTAGTTGCATGAAATAGGCGAGGTTGCAGAAAATCAACCACTACCGTTTACATAACGCACTTAAATTTTATCAAACAAGCACAATTTAAGTAGGAAACTAATTTGTGAGAAGGGATGGTAATATGCAAAATGAATTAACATTTAGGAGTGATAATTAAATTTAAAGGTAATTCTGAAAGTTTATAAATATAATAGTGAATATGGGAAAGTAGAAGATTGGTTTCTGACATTGTAAAAATGCATAATTAATAAGAATAAACAAGTCAATAAGATATTTTATCAATTTCGGTGTTCTTATAGGTCTATAAAAGAAGCACTGTTAACACATCGATAAGAAGATCTATAAGCGCACTGTTTGATACAATGTATTAGTATATATAATTAGACAAAATTCACAACACACAAACTGTTAAAATGTGAAATTTCAATTGTTAGAGGGAAGCGCTCCAACATAACTGACATAAAAAACACCAAGTTATTTTTATTGACTTTGACAAGTTGCATTTTTTAAAAAATGCAATTGCCTCAGTAGAAAAAATAGTGTAAAAACATGTTTCATAAGCCAAACTTGGATTCGTACGTTAACAGATTGCCTTTGTTTTAATGTACTAATTTTTTTTTTTTAATTTTATAAATACGAAGATATAAAATATAGTACAATATTGGGGATTATCTTAATCGTGTTATATGTAAATCGTTTAAAAAAATCCGTGTAATAGGAGGTTTGAGTGTATTTTCTTAAATATAATAACAATAATCTCACCTAAAGTACAAAACTCGGCCCAAGTTTTCCAAGGGTAACTTTTGTACGTTAGGTTAAGTAATGTCGAGTAGTATTTAAAGAAATTGCAAACGAAAGTGTCCACACATTCATACATATTACATTTTGGCTGTTCGTTGTTCTATAAAACGTCTAGCGACAAAGTCAACCAAGGATTGACAATATTTTAGGGAAAAATATTCATTTAAAAAAATCTACTTTTTCATGTTCTGCGAACCGAGAAATTAATAAAGTCTATTTATATTTTCTAACAGATTTATCAATTTAAGTTATTAGCACTTGTGAAAACCCATTGCATATTATGTCATTAAAATTGCACAGTATACATACTTCATTGACGATTTTATATTACATTACGCAATATCTTTTACGTACTATTTTTACTTTTGAAAGTGTCTACAGTCCCGAACGCGGGACCGTTTAGAAAAAAATAAAATCCCGATGAGGCGTCGTTTACACATTTTCTCTAAATACACTTTAACATTATCAAACCTAACGCACAAAATTCACACTTGGAAAATTGGGCTGAGTGTTACCTGGCAGTTAAAATTTTAACCGGAGATTGTAAAATTGGCCATTAGAAAAACATATAAGCTAAGTTGTTTGCACAAGCCTCGAACGCCACATCGTGATTTTATTTTTTTAAAAGCTATACCGCATTGGAGATACTAGATACGTCCTTTACTTTTTGATATTTATTATTTCTTATAGAAACTTATCATATATACGAGTATATTCATTTAAATATACATTTATTATTTTTTATTTTTTGTTATAGGCCATGGTAGCATGTTATCCAGGTTCAGGGTCTCACTATGTAAAACATGTCGACAATCCAAACAGAGATGGTCGATGTATAACAGCCATATATTATTTGAACCTTCACTGGGACGTCAAGCGAAGTGGAGGGCTTCTCAGGATATTTCCTGAAGGTTGGAGAGGAGATAGGGTAAGAAAATAAACAATTCATATATTGCGTTTGTTGATATGACTAATTTTTTACACTAATCATTTTTTAATTTATTTTGTTCTTACTTATTAAGTACATACTTACGTCTCCTTATTTTATCATAGATAGTAAAATTTGATGAGTTTTTATCACGTAATGTTTTTTTAATCATTACATCTAAAGATTAAAAAATTATTATTCTAATGTAATTATGTCTACATTTCCAATTGTCTTTGACACTCATATTAAATTTCATTATCAATTAATAGTATATTGCGCTACAAGTGCGGAAAAGCACCTATTGCCCACGAAGTATCACACTATACTTTTTCTACTACCACACTCTGGTAAATTCATTTTAAATAAAGAACATATTTTTTCCCCAATAATTAATTGAATTTTACAATAATTGCAATAGTTACTTTTACTATAAATGGAAATTTATAAAACACAAAATACATATTTAAATATTAACATTATTACAGTTGGCAACTTGTGTGTGAAATAATTTCTCACAATTTAACCCACGATTGTGGTAAATGAATAAATAACTTTCGGGCTTTGTAAAGCATGGGAAAATTTCAATTTTCTGTAGTGATCGAACAAAAAAAAAAAAAAAAATACAATTTGATGAAGGCGCATATACAATCTAATTAATGGTGTGTACTAAATGGGGTCACGTGGCCGCGTGCCTGAGTGTCTGGTCGCGAACCTGGGGGAACCGGGTTCGATCCCGACCGGCGCCAAATATTTCGAATTTTAAATGGCACAAAAGTGACCCCTGTGGTGCACTCTCCACGCCAGCTATGAGTGCCCGTGAAGTGACGCCTGGTAAGCGCCCACACGGTAAAATATATCGTCATCATTACCGATGTCTACATGTGTTGTAGATACTGGCACATCCAGAAATGGGTAATATGCCGTGATGATATATTTATTTATTTTATTTTATTTACTAAATTGACATAAATGACCAAAAATTGCATCAATTAGTGTGCAATACATTATTTATGAATGTGTTTTTATTTATGTTATAGGTAGCAGACATTGAACCCTTATTCGACCGTTTATTATTTTTCTGGTCAGATAGAAGGAATCCCCATGAAGTACAACCTGCGTTCCAAACAAGATATGCCATAACGTTGTGGTATTTCGATGCAGCGGAAAGAGAAGAAGCTTGTAGGCGGTATCAGAAAGAGAGTACGTAAACGTTTCTTAAAAATAACAGTTACATCATTGTTTATTTATTACCAATATATGCATTTTATGGTATTAATCGAGATATTTAGTGGATGTAAGGATTTAACATGGGATTTTAATTTATGCAATTTCCTGCTCTCCTGTTTATTTTACTGTAAAAACTGTAAAGTACAAAGTTGCATACAAAACATTTTTATTACGTTTTTGGTTTCTTCACACTTTTAAAAAGAAAGTTCCGTTCGTAGCAATTTGGCAATAGCCATGATTTATGACATAGAAAACAATATTATTTTATTCATATTCTGTCAATTATTTTTTTTTGTAAGTAAATTAAATAATAAATGTCTGTTCGAATGAGGAACATATCTTTATTATAAAGAAATAGTGGTGAAAACAATACATATGAGATTTACTTACCATTATATAATTTATGAAATCCAGAAAAAAAGAAAATCTGTTATGGCCAGCACAAAACCTTCCGTCAATTCGATATATTTTGTACAAATCCCATACCAAAAGATCCTTGGAAAAGATTTTATATATCCTGTAAAATCGTAACACGAACACTTGCTATTTTTTTACATATTCCATGCCAAAAGTTCCTTTGAAAAGATTCTATAATTTTATAAGGGGTCACTGTTTCTTAATCTTCTCTTCCACTCATTCCTGTCCAACGCATGTTCTTCACACAGTTCTTCCTCAATTCTTCTGCGATACAGTCCTTCCTTCTTTTCTTTCGTCTTCCTCATACTCCCGGCATTCTGATCCTATACTTTTCATCTTTGGTTTTGCACTTGCAACTGACATCTGTCAATTAGATTTAGTATCAACTGTTTCTATGATAAATAGCAAAGCTGACTGATTTTTGAAAGTTAAGCTCTTTATAATGCTTTAACTCTATATCTGTTGAATATGAAGGAAAATGTATAATCAAACCGTATAGAGAAGAGCATTTTCTTTAATATTTATAACATAAAATGTCAAAAAATAATATTTAACTGCGTTTTTTTAAAGAAAAACTGTTAAAAACTTCAAATTAGGGCACTCCCGGTGGATCATTTATAACCAAAATCGAATCAGCTCTTGATATGGATGTAAGGAAGAAAAATACGAAAGTATTATAAATTTTAGAATTGTAGTATTGGAGTTATCGTCGGAGAAAAATTTGTACACACGGACACACATACATCATCTTAAAAATAGTTAATTCGCATTCTAGGGACCCTAAAACGTGCTTATTTATTAAAAACACCAACGAATTTTTTGAAAGGTTAAAAGTGTCACGACTATTGCTATGAATTAACAAAAAAATTTTTTTTTTATTTGAGAAGAAACAGAAACAACAAAAAATGCAAAACAGTTTTATATGCAACTTTTAATTCTGAACAACATTAAAGATCATTTGTATTTTATCTAGAACAATATCTGAAAAGGTAAATTGATCAAGATCATATGAATTGATTTAAATCAGCCATATTCAACATTGCGCATAAGCATTTGAATGAACGAAATTTACTTATTAAAATTGAATGTAATGATAATTTTGTTGTTACAGGGAACCTGGTGCAGCCACCGATAATAGCGAAATGAAATTTGTGCGTGTGTGAACTCCGATATGGTATGATCTGTAAATTTGTCCCCAGAAAGAAGAAGAATAAATGAAATGTGATATTTTTTACAAGCAAACCGAGAGTTACTGGATTTTACTTCTTTTTGTACATACATGATTGTGTCTTATGTTCAGCTGTGTTAAATACGTATTGTGTATTCTTATTTCGGTATTAATTTAGAATTGTAGGTAATTTACCAATTTACAGTGTTTAGAATGAAATACTGTTAACTATGGCACTGAATTTGAAATATATTTTATTATACAGTTATATGTACATAATGGAATGAACAAACTTATACATAATAATAAATATTTCTAATTGTAAAGTAAATACTTATTCTGTGACAAGGTATTCATACTTATTCATATAATGAATCTGTGTGGAATATTATAAGCTGCAATCTTCTACTGTATCCGATGATGGAATATAAGTTTTAAATGAGAAGCCACTTTCTATAAAACAACCCTGAAACAAACTCAAACTAAGTTTCCACGAAATGGTTTGTCACGAATACAACAGTTTATGACAGTTGATGAAGACCTCAAGCATGGATTACATGATGAAGTTTTTATTTTCAAGTGACTTGACAAGTGTCTTTATTAGTGACCTTACAAGTTTATCAAGTTTTGCGTGAATTAAAATATCCAAGTATCAAAATTTATGTTATACCTACATTAAATCGTCACTACTTGGATACATCAAAAATATAAACACAAATGACATTTGACTGTTACTTGACAGTCAAACTTATAGGGACTTTTTAGAAAAAGTAGGGCATGTTCCAGTTTTTCTTTAAAAATTTTTCGTGAAAAGTCTATTCATTTGTTTCTCTTGCACTCATGTCATTGTACAAGAGAGAAAACACTTTAAGTCACTTGCAAAGGAAAACATCGTGTAATCCACGCTTTAGATCACTTTCTACTTATGTTCCATTATACCGTGAGTTTCAGCTGAGATGCAAATTTACTATTCTGTCATTAATGTATTACTATAGATACCATTTACACATACTGTATCGTTCCAGATAAAATGCAACATAGATTGTCAATGTTAAATGAACATAATAATACTGATTTATAAATAACGTAAGAAAGTAATAAGAGTAGTATGATAAATGATAAGAATGAAATTTGTCTTTTAATAATTTTTTAGACGACCATTGTAATAAGTATGACATATCAACGTAGTATCTTAACACTGAAAGTTGAACTTATCACATTAGTGTTACGATAATATCGTATATTATACCGTGAGTATTTTTTAACGTGAAACATTGGGTTTGTCATAACCATGGTTACGAATCGACATTTGATTGACAGCAATGTATTTGCGTGTCCCATTTAAAATGAAACATAGGGAACGAATTTGACATTTGATAAGACGTCAGTAGAGGTTAATTTTGTTTAAATAATTATACCTGCTTTCTAAATTAAATTTAGTGTACCTTGTGCTCGAGTGATTTTCTAACTTGGCCAAATTTCTTACAATATTTAAATATAATACTCTGTCAAATTCATTCCCTATGTTTTCAATGAGACAGGCAAATATATTACTGTCAATCAAATGTCAAGTCGTGTCGTAACTTATAGGAAAATTCAGCGGTTATCTGTCATATTGACAAGACGTCATTAGAGGTTAATTTTGTGTAAATAATTATACCTGTTTTCTAAAAATTAAATTTAGTTGCAAAAAAATATTGTGTGCCCGAAATATGTCTCGAGTGGTTTTCTGACTTAGCTAAATTTCTTACATAATATAATACATCTGTCAAATTCGTTCCCTATGTTTCATTTTAAATGGGACACGCAAATACATTGCTGTCAATCAAATGTCAAATCGTAACCATGGACATGACAAACCCAATGTTTCACGTTAAAAAATACTCACGGTATTTTATATCGTAATAGTTGACACGGTTGCTAGGTTACTATGTCATTATTTCTGGCTATATGTATACATTATTCATTTGTCAGTTGTCAGTACGATTGAACCTAAATATCAGTTTTGAAAAAAAAGTTAAATTTATTTATGCTCGTCTAAAAAATAATGTTCATAACTTGTATGAAATTCAAATATCTTAGCTCGTGTGCATTGACTTGGACTCCGCTACGCGTCGTGCGTCAATTTACACTCGCATGATATTTGGTATATTTCATAACTTGTTACGAAAATAACTATAAATACAGAAGTTTAGCCAATATTTAATTAATTTGCCGAAACTTTTGTAGACAGCTGATTTTTTTCTTCTATTGCCCGTTGTAAATTATTATTATTTTCTTCAGTTCGCGCAGTTTTTGTTCTTGCCATTTAAGATTATTATCTAAACATCCATCACTTTTAAATTTTGTTAATATTCTCGAAACTGTAGAAGAATTTGGTCTAGGATATTCAGGAGATAAATTAGCAAACAAATCACACATTTCTAAATCTGTAACTAGCAATGTAACAAGTAACCATTTGATTTCTTTCTTTTGAAGTAAATATCTTTAAAGCGTGATGTCAAGTTCATTTGACATTGACAACTTTGACAACCTATGTTACATTTTATCTGGAACGGTGCTGGGGTGGAATCCCAAGACTACGCTATCATAGCGTAGCGTAAAATACTCCTTATGTTTCACCTTCCTTTCCCAATCAACTTGTTGTTAGGGAAAGGAAGTGTTATTTGTTGCTACGCTATCATAGCGTAGTATCCCACCCCAGTATGTATAATTAGTATCCATAGTAATACATTGACAGAATAGTAAATATTGCATCTTAGCTGAAACTCACGGTATATTTTTTCGCACATTGAGCCGGTTCCATACTTTTTTAAAAGTATTTTAAATGAAAGTTATGCAATATTTTTCATAGTAACAAAACAAAATAATAATTTATTATTTTCGTAAATAATTAAATAAAAAGATTTCCGTCCGAAATAGTCATGAAAAACAACCTCCCACTCAGAGTTGTAGGTATTTTGACCAGAGTGGTTTTATCCACAGGTTTTAACCGTCCTGGTCAAAATGTATTTTGACCACTACCACTGGTCAAAATACATTAGACCATTCAAATAATACGTTATTTCACTAGGAATTCAAATTTGAAAATGCCATTGATACATTTATTTCATTTAATAAAACAAAACCGAAAATTATATTACAAAAATGTTTCACATTGTACTCAAACAACAGGCAATAAGACGTGTACGAACATGTTTGCCTACAAGCACCAATATGCGTCAGATTAAATTAATAAATGAGTTATACCAAAATAATTTTAACAATATCATGTCTTCTGTTTATTTATGGAACAGTTCATTTAAAAATGAATAATACATGTAAAATCAACTAGTCAAATGATTTAAAATGAATTATTAGTAATTTTGACCAGTTTTGACCATTTCTGACCAATTTTGGACGGTTAAAATCAAATTTAACCACTGTCCCGTCCAAAATTCAAAAAAACGGCTTTTTTAACAACCCTGCTCCCACTCCTGTGTCGTTAGAGTACATACAGTACGTCATTTATAGCCAACAGGAAAACAGTACGTTATTTATATAGATAAAAGTAGGCAATGGTTTGGCACAAACTGTATGTACAGGTGTCTCATTTGCGATGTTTCTTTAGGGTATCTCGGGAAATATTACTGATAGAGCAAAATCGTTTGCACATTCCAGGGACAACTTTTTGAGAAAAGTTTAATAGTCACCACAGGAATTTTCGATCTTCTTTTGTTACTGAGCTACAGGTAAAAACTTGTTTTTCGCTCATTTCGAAAATATCTCCTAACTTATTTATTATGGTAGTTAGAGAAAAATTGTTTAAACAAATTTTGTACAGTTTTTTTAGGTAAAATAAAATGGCGTAATTAGATATTTTGAACACTTCATAATTCTCGAAATATAACACAAACTTATAATTTTTTAACCGGCAACCTATGTTGAAAATGGTCTCATCTTTTTGCTTATTTTACAAGCTTTTCAATTATATACAACAAGCCTACATTTTTTTGTTTTACACATGAATAAAAGATGAATTATTAATTTTTTGGGGCGAAAAAATTGAAAATTATTAAGAAACAAATGAAAAAACTATTATAGTTCCATCATTTTATTTTAATCTAAAATGGAAATCTTTATTATACTTACTGGATTAATAACTGTACATCCCTTGTATTTTCCTTCATATGGACTGCATTTATCCCCAACTACTACTAAATTGGGCAGAGGGTACAAGTGTAGCGTATAATCAAAATTCCAGTGGACTGGTTGCGAATTTAATGAAAATGGCGATAAATGCGCTTGAGAAAGTAAAGTTCTCGTTACAAAATCATCCACTTTATTTTTCGTAGGTTTATGTAAGGAATCCTGCATTAATTTCGTTAATAAATCATTTCTATACACCACTATCTCTCGAGTACAATATTGTATTCTACAAGGGTTTGTAGTGAAAAATGATCTGGGTATTATTTTTTGGAAATCTTTGGTGATAAGTTTAGGTAAAGATGGTCTGAAATTAGTTTTGTTATTCCATTTTGAGTGTTTATATACATACGTTATTCTTACCGTGGTAAAATATAAGGTAAGCATGGATCGCTTATGCCTGGTACAAAAACAAAATACGAATGTTTGTGTATTTCATTATATTTTTGAATTATTTCTGCTAACCTTTTAAAAGATTTTGTAAGGATTTCGCAAGTTTCTGTGTCGTAGCAATGAGATAAAAAGTTTCCTAAAAAAACAAACGCGATTGGGGGGAAATTATTATATCCCTCAAACATTTCTTCTAATTTTTCATAAACCTAGAAATTGAAACTTTTAAATAGAATATTCTATCAATATTTTTTTATTACATAATACCAGTTCCTTATCTAACCATAAATCCGAAATAAATATCATCATAGCTTGATCATTATCTTGCATGAGCGCATCTAATTTTTCTGAATCCCTTAGTAAATATTCTGATTTTCCTCCAAAATAATTTATTTGAGTAAACATTGATCTGTAAAGAAAATAAATAAGCGAGCATTTGAAATGTGGTACAAAAATCATATTAAACGATATTAACCCTCGAGCGGGAGCGCCAATATTCATAACATGAACAGACGCGCGGCGCAAAAAGAAAGGAATTTTGTGACTATTTAGAACAACATATCTCTTTACCCATTGGAAGTTAAAGTATTACACATTATTAAATTACATTTAATTTTTTTTCTTTAAAGAAATAGCGTACAAAACTAAAAATAAAAAATAAACACAAATATGATTGTTCGATTTGATTCATTATCTGATATTGTACTCCGCAATTTTGACATAAAATATTGCTGATTGTGTGTGATTTGCAAACAAAGTAATATAAAGATGAACAAAATAAAAATTTAGATGGAAATATAAATATACGAACGAGTATATTTCTAAAATACTATCTGTCTGCCTCCAACGAAAAATTGTAACATGTGGAAAACGTTATTCTGAAATCCATGCAAATTCATTTCAGAATCACTAATTTCCCGCACTTTTGCAAAAATAAATCTTTCATATCTGATTGCAACTCTAAACATTCTATTTGTAAATGAATTAGTTATTGTTCTTAAAATGAAATTGCCCCATTTTCAGTTTACAGTTTGCGTAACAATTCTTACTTAGAATCTTTAAATTCCTCAGCAGGTGGTAACATCATGGTAGAAACTTGTAAAATTCTATCAGAATACACTCCATTTACTAACACAAAACTGTTTTCATAACAAAATCCTACGTGATATCTGCAAAAAAATTATTACTGAAAATATAATAATTTTGTTGCTGCTTTTACTTTGCGTGTCTTAAATCGAGCTCTATCATTCCTGTAGGGTCTTCAATGTAATATTTGCCGTTGGACGATTGAAACAACGAGCCTAAAATGAAATTTCTCTCCAGATATTCTTCTGAAGCGGTAAGTAATGAGTCTACTGTACGTAAATGGAACTGATTATCAGCATCTCGTTCATGATTTTTTTGTTTAAAACATCTATCAGATCTTTGTAAAACATTTAGATATCTTGCTTGAAATAATTGGTTTTTGTTTTCTGCTTGTGCAATAATGTTTGGTTTGGTTTTTGAATCGAGGTAGTATTGTTTCCTGGCGATATCATATTTTAATCTAGGAAAATTAAAAGCGTCGATTACTGAGAATCTAGTCTCGTGGTCGTCTGTTCCGATTTGAACACAAGCCTGAAGGAAATAAAGTTAAAAATGTAAACAATTTAAGTGACATCCAATACCTCTATTGCTTTTTCTACACTTTCTCGTTCAATACATTTTTCGACATCAACATGTTTTTCTAAATAATCACAGATGTTTTTAACATATTGGTCAAAGTTTTTATTTAGGTCTATATGAGATCTTGCCAAAGATTCAATAATTAATATAGCCAGTTCGCTAAAAATTAAAAATCATATAGGTTAGAAATAAAATAAGATTAGATATTTATTTTACCTTCTAACATTGAAACCATTAAGTTTGAAGGCAGTAATTAACTTTTTCTTTAACCTTTCGCTATCTGACATTTCAAATATTTATATTACTTTTCAAATTTAATAAAATTATGCTCGTTGTGACAACCACCTGTTATTAGTTTCCCGCGCTTTTAATCACAAAAAACAAAACATGGCGGTTTTGCGCATGGAGCGCATGTGAGCGCTCAGTGAACGCTCATGAAGCGCCAAGCGCTCACAAAGTAAGCGATCAGTGAGCAGTCAGACAGTCAGAGCGAAAAATTTGTACGCTCACTGGTGAGCGGTACGCTTGACATTTAATTAAAAATGGCGTTGGAATAATACACAACGGTCCGTAATGAATTGGTTTATTATCAGCTTCGGCCAAAAGAAATAAATTTATTGCGTTCACGTCCATTACGTTTAAAATAACAATTTTCAAGCTGTCAGAAACAGCAGTGCGCTGTGTATAGCTTGCGGACACTCACGTAACGAAGCGAATTAGCCAATCAAAGGTTGGGGAGAAACTGTCAGATTGAAGAACGGGGAGCTAATAGTTATTTATGTATTAAGAGCGTAAGGAGGCTTTTATGGCCTGCGGCGGGATTTTGAGCCCGAGGCGTAAGCCGAGGGATAAAAACACGGCAAAGGCCATAAAAGCAAGTTACGCTCGTGGTACATACAAAACTTTATGCACGGACAAAAATTTTCAAAGAAAAATTGTAGCGAAAAGAATTTGTCCTCGTACATCCAGTATTCTAGTGTTGCTATGACAGCTAAAAACAACAGTTTATTGTTCGTTTATTAGTTCTGTCATTTGAGTTTTATTTTGTGTATCTCCGTGCTTTCCAAATAAATATTACAAAATTAATGTTCATTTTTCATCAAAGAATATAAAAAATTTCGATTTGTAATACAAACTTTTCATGTTGCCTGTTTAAATTGTTTATATTGTAGGTTATAATTTGGTTTGACGTTTCATTATAGCCCGGCGGGCTATAATGAGTCCCGCGGACTATAAAATAACGTTTATATCAAAGAAATTTGTGTATAATTGTCAAATTATGATACGTCCGTGCATAAAGTTTGTTTTGGTTTATAGCGTATTATGCGTTTTGTTTTCATAGTTTGGCAAAAAAATATAAAATAACGCAATACGCACTAAAAACTTCAATATGAAAACTGCCAAACTATAAAAACAAAACTCAACCTCTGAACACGCTACCAAAACAAACTTCAGGGTTGCGTTCCAAAACTACTACAGAGTACGAAATTACTCAAAATCGTTCCAAAACTAATAACCTTACTCTTAGAGGGGGCTTGACATTAATGTTGTAATTATAAGTAGTTTCGTTAATTTTTTAAAATTTAATTTCAATTTTTTACTCTAACAAAACTCATTCTTCCAAAACACACTACACTCTTAAATTACGGTACTCTTGAATTTGGAAAGCTGCACAGCTCTGTGACCTTCGATGTGACAGTTTCTCCCCAGCTTCTGATTGGCTAATTCGCTTCGTCACATGAGTGTTCGCAAGCTATCCGCGGTAACCACCGTCAATAGATGGCAGCATTGACATCTTCGTAGTGGGGAAAACATTGTATTTTGTACATTGATGGTATAGGAGTAATCTCGAATTTTTGATTTAGTTCTTTTTATTTACGTGAAATAATTAATTAAAATAAGATGTTTATCTCACTCGGCGTTATCTACATATATTTAAATGGTGCAGTAAAGCCAATAGTGGAAGGAGAAGCAGCATTTAAAGATAAAGTAGTTAGTGGAAAAGTTTGTAAAGTAACATTGAAAATTTCTAATATTTTAGCTGGTCATAAAATAATGTGTGGTTTCCAATTTAATAAAGAAAACAATGTGGAAATTCACGGTATTTGTTTACAAACATTTAATTTAAAAGGGATTCCACATAATACCCGCATTTGCCTTGAAAACAATATACAACAGTGGAAGTGTACGTTGTATTTGAAAAGACACTTTTATTTTATTGGTTTTAAAATCATTATTTATTATATAACTGCATCCATGTATGGTTTTAGGAGATCCAAAAAAATCTTCTCTAACGAAGCAGAACATACGAAACATAATAACGCCTGCCGGTGTAACTCTTATTAGATATTTTAAAGTATGTCTTTGTTATGATTATAATATGATCTTATCCTGCGACTCGAAACACTTTGATTTCTGAATATCAATTTCAGTGCACTCCAGCACTACTCTAACATTTCTGATTTTTTAAAAAATATTTCGGAATAGGTATTTAAAATGTGTTGTTCTCTTATCAGGTATGGAAATAATTTGTTTTTAAAATTGTAAGTATTTCTAGCATTTCCCAAAAATATATTCTAGCAGTTGAATATGGTAAATTAAAAATGACACTTATTACCTTAAGTGTATTATTCGTCTTTAATTTAAAAAGAAATATTTTTTTTAGTAGAGATCTTTTATCTGGGTTTTTTCCTGTAAATATTTTTTATAGTATTAAAAAAAAATATTGAAACTGTTATACGATTTACCTTGATAATAATCCGAAGGCAGAAAAAGAGCAGAACACACATTCATATACCGTGTCACCTTCTTTCCTATTTTTAACGCAATTACCCATTTCTTCGCATTTGTTTGTCCTTCGGGAAGTAGTGTATTGGCATTTGTGCACTAACATAATTATTGCACTCCGGTACAGAGCAATATTGCTTACAATTGCAAGACATTTCTCTCACTTTTGCTTGGTTCCTATGCTAGTACAATTCACATGCCGCAATGTTTTCCCCACGACTAGCATTTTTAATTTTGCCACCAGATGTCAGATACTTTGTTGGCTCTCATCAATTCAGTGCACTACACTACAATCACTAAGCGCCACCAAGCGCTCAGTCAGCTAAAGAGATTGAGTGGATTGTGCTGATTGCGCCCATTGCGGCGCGGGCAGCCACGTGACTTTGACATTTGCTTGTAGGAGGGTCCAACAAGGTGGCCAAGAGTACAGCTTGTGTACGTTGCCTGAGTTGCCGAATGAATTTGAGCATAAAATTAAAAAATAAAATTGTAAAACCAGTTATTAATAAATATGATGTTGTTTTAGTTTTTATCACATATACTTCATTTTTAAAATCTTTTTTAAAAATTATGCGAGTTTGCTGCCATCTACGATACAAAGATTTCTTGGCCAGCTAAATTTGAGGAAAACCATCAGTTGAATGTTGAACAGTTTGTTTATTCTACAAAGTAAGTTTATATGTTTTTATTAATTTTACGCTCAAATACATTTGGCAACACAGGCAAGGTACACCAGCTGTACTCTTGGCAACCTTGTTGAGCCCTACAAACAAGCAAATGTCAAAGTCACGTGGCTGCTCGCGCCCCATAGAGTCCTCTCCAGCTCCAGGGTCCTCCATAAGACAAGTCCTCCATGACTAAGATATGTCATTGGATCCTCCACTATATTTTTTATACTTCATCTAAAATGAAAGTGATATGTAATTTTAGAAATTAGAAAGTATATATTGTTATTCGTTAAGGCGTAATATTTTTTTTAATATTCTGTGACGTAGATATAGATGATTTTGTTCTCAAACAATGGATTTGGCTAATAATTGAAGACACAAATTGATCTTTTTCAGCACTTATAAAAATATATAAATTTGTTAAAATAACTCTTGTACTCTATAATTGGAAATATGGGTGGATAGTAAGCAATTTAATAACAAAATTAAATAAAAATATTATCTTTTATTTTCATATCAACGCTTGAAAACTGTTATGGCATTATAAATTTATTTGGTTTACTTCTGTTGTTTTATTGTTGTTATTTTCTGCATTTATGTACGAGAATTGAATTCCGTATTTCAAAAAAGCGATAGTAGAAGGTTTAAAAGTAGTGAGAATTTAGAATAGAATAAATCTGTGACGTACTTCTAGTGATGAGGAAATGTTATTAAAAACTCGATTATGTTAAAAACTAATAACTATTTTTAAAGCTTGATATATAGTCCTTAACATACAGTTTTAATATAAATGACCCATGTTGTCTTCTACAGCATTCTAAAGATTTTCTACTGTTAATTGATTTGTAGATAGTAATAAAGGTAAATATTGAATAAGCATGTAATAACGACACATTTATAAATTAATAGATTGTATATATAAAATAAAAATTAACGACGAGGATGGGATTCGAACCCACGCGTGCAGAGCACATTGGATTAGCAGTCCAACGCCTTAACCACTCGGCCACCTCGTCTCATAAACGTATAGTTTTCTTTTTAGAAGACATTCAAGTCAAGGACATAATATATTCACTAATTCGTTAAAATATTATATTTATATAACTCTTGTACAGTTATTTATTAAAATCAATTCAATGCTTGTCCCTCAAAACGGATGTAATTAAAATATCATTTAAAATCCTCCTGGTTCCTCTATTGCGCATGTGCTTGCTGTTTCCATAACAACTGATGTCAAAACTAACCAAGTAGCACTTCAGCACCTGATATTTCGTTTAGTGGCGCATTTTTCCTTGTGTTGTTTGTTGTGATGGTTGTATTTTGTGTTTCCTGTGAACTTTCACTTGCGTGCGACACTTCAGTAACGGCTGATTCAAAGGTTCGTAGTTTTTTATTACTCAGTTATTGAAAAATTGATTTAGAAGCTAGTGGTTGCAAAATCTAATAGTCAGCTGTGGTTAGAACTGTCATTTCATGTTTACGTAAACATGTGTTCCAACAAAACAATAAGTTAGACAGAATGATTTCCAGTTTCAAAATTTAATTAATATTTTGTATTCACTCTTTACATTAATAATATAGTATTCCACATACTTGTCAAGAAGTAAGTAATTAATTTAGTATTTCCAAGAAATATTCTATTTTATAGTGCAAGCCCACGCATTATTCTTGGAAATAATTATGCATTGTTTGTTGTCTTTTATTTTCATTTTCTTGAAATATTATTATTTGATTGTTTTCAGGATAAAAATGAAGTTTTATTCAACTTTTTCATAAATTTACAGTGGTTTCTAGAAATAAAAAATCTGAAAAAGTGTACTTTGAAATTTTCCGCGTGTAATATTTCTAAGATAAATGTTTCTTTTATGGGATATGAACCTAATATATTTTTGGATTTTACTCGTCGAACTGAGTCGAAATTGAAAATGTCTAAAATTGAAAATTCCAATGTTACCTCTATGTAATGTGCCTAATATGACTTTTGGCGCATTCAGACCGATGCTAAACTGCTTGACTAAAAACAATATATATATATATATATATATATATATATATATATATATATATATATATATATATATTTTATTAATCGCTAACGCTACAACGGGAACCCGCCGGAAGTCAATCACTCTGCTTAGCTCCGTGTTGACTCCCATCGACGCTTAATCTAACATGACTTTAATGTGATCATCAATATGAAAGAATATCTTATTGTCTATATGATTTGATTACACATTTTCCTTCATATTCAATAGATGTAGAATTAAAGAATTATAAAAAGATTAACTTTTATAAATCAACCAGCTTTGCTTTAATTATGGGCACAGCCGATATATTTAAATAATTCTAATTGACAGATGTTAGTGTCAAGTGCAATTTACATAGTGTGTGTTCGTGTTATAATTTTATTGGATTTATAGAATCTTTTCGAAGGAACTTTCGGTATGGAATTTGTAGAAAATAGTATATGTCCGTGTTACAGTTTCACTGGATATATTAGAATCTTTTCTAAGAAACTTTTGGTATGGGATTTGTATAAAATACATAGAATTGACGGAAGGTAATTTGCTGACCATATCAGATTTTTTTTTCTTTGTATTTACCTACCTTAAGAAATGCAATTTTTTCTAATAAATAATTTACTTTATTATATTATAATCATTTTCAAATAATTAAAAAGTGCCGAATATTCGGTATGTATAACCGAATAATTCGGGAATAACCGAATAATTCGACTATAAACAAAAGTGGCGAAATATACCGAATACTGAATAAAGTAAAGTTCTGATTATATCGAGAATAATATAATTAAATTTGGAATTTAAAATTTGAAATTTGGTATTTCACCTTACACAGGTACAATTATAAGTAAAAACGAGAATCACCATGCAACATTAATAAATCAAAAGGGTAAATTAATTACATTTATTTTGCTAATTTTAAATTTTTGTTACATTATATTGCGTATTGTCATACCTATTTTTATAGTATTATTTATTGTTATAAGTTTTAGTTTTATATTCTTGTATTATTTTTGTACTGTTATTGTTAATTTGTTATAGGGTAATAACCTTTGTAGTTGATGCCCAATAAATAAATAAATAAATATAAATAATTAATAAATCGGATTTGGTCCATCAATACTTTTTTCTTACATACATACATTATTCTCAGTTGCACTGAAACAAATACATCCACTTGTTTAGAGCTGTTTTTGCTAGTAAAGTAGTAACATAAAAATCTCAATAGATTTGAATCTCACAATTATATTCATTTGCCTATGGCATGCAGCCGTATTTCTTAAACCCTTCAGTGTATTGTATGTCCCTGACCAGTAGCTGACCCACTTCTGGGGCGTTGCGTGCACTAATTCTAATATAACACTCAACGATGGTAGCGTCGATAGTGGAGAAGCTTTAAGTGTAAAAAGCTGTTTCATTGTGTAGTCTAAAGTTTTAATCTTGTAACAATACAATGAGGTAAAATTAAGTTCTGTGAGAATATTATTAATTGAAACTTAGATGTAACGCGGTGTTGCATATATTTTGGAGTAGATAGTAGACTTGCTCAGAGGCGTAAACTTTTGATTTTAGCTGTGGGTGCACTATTTTAATTTTAAATAAAGGTATAAATTTTTTAAATGAAAATAATGCAGTAAAAATGACACACTTATTTTAACTAAATTATGTGCAAATTTAACATAAATAAAATTAATATCTATTACTATAAAATAATATACAGAGTGTCAGGCATTTAACATGGGATAACAGTTTTTCCTAAATATTATCTGTCCCGTAAAACGTTATGTAGTGATTTAGAAATAGAGATTTAGAGAATAAAATTCTGAATTTTTAGGTGTCAAAATTTTTAAATTTACACTTTTGATGCCTGAGTAATTTTAATATAAAAAATTTATTATGCGTTATTTCAAGAAGATACAGATACATACTCTTGACAAATTATTTGGTTTGACAGTTTACATGACATTAATTTTTTGACATACTCGCATACTATATTTCAGCATCCAAAAATTCAGAATTTTTTTGTCGAAATATTTATTTAAGAACAATACGACCGGTAGTATTTTATTTACTCTTAAATAGGGGTGATTGAGCGTTGACTAAAGTAGCAAATTCAGTTGTTTTTCAATCACCTCAATGTATTTCTAAATGGTAGTCATGGTAATTAGTTATATAGTCAGGGTGACTAAAATTTTGAGTAAATACTACCGATCTACACAGTGGCGTAACTAGGAAAATCCACAGGCGGGTTTTTTCTCAGTAAAAAGGCGCCATAATAAATTCGTAATTTATTTACAGTAAAATATAAAAAAATAACATCAGTTATGTAACCTTAATAATAAAAATATATTTTTTATGGTATAATATAATTCAAAATTTAACCTACGAGTTTTGAGTTTCTTAAATTCATCCAACACCAGGATTACTCGTTACTCGTTTACAAACTTTCGAATTGTCTGAATTATTACTGGTAAAAACTGTATTTATTTTAAGAACACCTTTTGTACTCTCTTTTAATGTATTTGCTTTTTTTCTCTGCCATCCGGACATCTTTTTCTTAATTGAACTCATTATTAAAATGATATTTTGAACTTAATAAAACAGCATAGAAGATAATAAACAGTAGACAGTAGCATAGAAAACACGCCAGACGCCTGCATTTGCAACTTGTGTCTTGTTGATGTGGCGATGTGAAAAAGAAAATACATAGTATTCAACAAATAAAACTAATAGGCTATTCCACGATATTTTTTTAATTTTTTTATCTTGAACTACATAAGTATATAAAACAATATGTGAAAATTCGAGTTTAAAATTCCTCCAAATAAGCGAAATATTAAGTTATGAATTTTAAATTTCATTTGTGACGAGGTAATATGGGTAAACAAACAGTGGTTCACAGACTTACGAAAAAATGTTGAGCAAATTACAAAATAATGTATATTTGAATTGTAATATTATATTTTTAGGGAAAGAAAATATATTATTGCAATTAATTTATTTTACTTTTTTTCTTATTTTACAAAAACATTTTGACATTCTCGAAGTTGGTAGCACACAGCACATGGTTCGTGACTCACGATTTCAAACAAATTTGAAAGGAGTGCTGCAGATAGATGCAAAGACAAGAAAATCACCCGAACATATCCGACACACCCGAATAATTATATTCTTAGTTGAAGCAAAGTGCGAACGGAGATCTATATAGTCGGTGTTCAAATTTAAATCCTATTTGCTTAAATACCCGTGCACATGTCTTACGTCATTAAAAGTAAAACTCCCCGGATTTTTTAGAGGGAATAATTAAAAAAAAAATAGTTGGTATTTTTCTTATCGTTTAATATCTTTCATATTTTTCATGAATTTTTACTCTTTTCGATTACGGTGGAATAGCCTATTATACTATACTTACTATATAATTATTTATGTTAAAATTAATAGATATATAAAAATATTAAAAATATTATGATGAAAAGGATTTCATTCAAAGGAATAGATATATTAAAATATTAAAAATATTATGATGAAAAAGATTGTATTAATAATTTTTTTTTATTTATAAGTTCAAATTAAAAAAAAAATATTAATGATTTTAATTAAATTATTGAAAAAGGCGCCTATATCTTGAAAATCTTCACAAGGGGTTGACGCACCCACCTAACCCCCCCTTAGTTACGCTACTGGATCTACATGTTTTTCGGGACAAATAATATTTAGGGAAAACTGTTTTTACTTTTTAAACGCCTATGTCACAGTTTTTATGCCTTTTTAACTTCGATTTCAGAAATAGTAAATTTACTTTCGGAAAAAGTAAATTAAATTTCAGAAAAAGTAACTTCAATTTTGGAAAAATTATATGAAAATATCAATTTACCTTTTCCGAAATTGAATTTACTTTTTCTGAAATTGAAGTTGAAAAGGTATAGTGTATCCGGGAGAGCCACATCCTAGAGATGGCAGCACTAATGACCGACTTATAGGGAAAGCATTCTATTTTACGTTTGTGCTAGTTGTATTTTGATTCTTTGTTTTGAGGATATTTTGTTATTTTTAATTGAAATTAAATATGTTTATCACAATGTCAGATATATACATTTATTTAAATGGTGTTGTTCGGCCTATGGTTGAAGGAGAAGCAGTATATAAAGGTAAAATAAGATTCAAAATTGAAGTTATTTGGATGTTAACTACTTATTTAATTATTTTTAGCTGGACATACTTGTGCGCATATAAGACAGATAAACAGAATAATATAGAAATAAATGTACTATGTGTCCAAACATCTAATTTGAAAGGAGCTCCTCATTCAATTGTAATGACAATAATATAAATGCACATAAAGTTCTTTGTTTTGCAAGTCTTCCTCACTGTTGCTCAACTTCTGATATTTTTATAGTTTCTTCTTCTATATCTTTCCTATAAACAATTTAAAATAAGTATATAATATTAAAGAATAATAGTTACTACTTACAGGTAACGTCTCCCTGTTTTTCTTCTCTGTGCAGGGGTTTTGTGAATTTTCTTAAGGTAATTTTTGGCTTGGTATAGCATTTCTTATAATATTTTTCTTTTAATAACTACAAAAACAATCTAATAATATTTTGAAGCATAAATTTTTATAAATACTTCCATGACATGGAATAAAATCGCTTAGGTATAAAATGTTGTGAACAAACGTTCATGAACGGTGATTTGTCCTTTCCGATTTTTTAAGCGATTTTCGACTTATTTTTTAATATTTCTCTTTTTGGAAATAATGAACGGATATGTCAGCACTTGCATAATTATTGCACCTCGGTACAGAACAATATTTCTGCGATTTGCTGGTCATTTTTGGTTGCTGTTTACTTCATAACCCTATATAACAGCACAACGTTTTCCCTACGACTTATGTGTTTTATTTTGCCACAAGATGTCAGACACTTTGTTGGCTCTTGCCAATATCAATAAAACATTCATAATGAACACTTAAAAAAGACGCACTTGCATTTGCGCAGTCTATAAATACGCAGGTACTACTTTTACGTTTGGAATGAATGCATTTTATGCACAAAACATAATACATAAAAAAAATAATATATAACATAATATAATATAAGTAATATAAATATCTTATGTCATAGTTACTATCCCAGAAAAATGCAAATAAGTATACATTTTTAATTGAGCGCCATATTATTACAATGTACGAAATATACCTAATTCCAGTATTAGGGCAAAATTCTTATGGGTGCTATGCACCTATACTTACTTTCTGTGGTTGCAAGTGCGTTCTTGCACCCACGTAGTTTACGCCCCTGGACTTGTTCGCTTTCTTCGTGCTTTCCTGTCACCAAAAATTGAGGGATGCCTATCATTTAAGTTTATTAAGAAACCTAAATAACAAGTCTGAATACTGTCACTGTTTCGCACCCAAAACTAAAGCAATTTGCGGTGTACAGTTTTGTAGTACAGGGGTGGTTAAGCTGTTTATGACTGTTCCTGTTTCAAACATACGGATTTTTATGAATTATTTTCCGCATAAATTTGGAATATAAATAAATGAAAAATTATTATATTTATTGTATCGGGTCTCGTGGCCATGAGGCCATGTGCCTGATTATCTTGACGCGAATCTGGTGTTGGTGACCCAGGTTCGAACCCGACCGACTCTAAAAATTATTTTAAATTTTAAATGGCACAAAAAATATCCCCGTGGTGCATTCTCCACGCTACAAATAAGTTCCCTTGAGATGACTCCTGGAAATACGTCATCATTATCAATATCTGTGTACATAGTATACGGCTCGTCGTAAAGTCGAAGTTATGAAATTAATAAAAAAATATAATTAGCGAGTAACGATTTACCAAAATAAGTTTTAAGTATATCGTTACTCACTAATTATATTTTTTATTAATTTCATAACTTCGACTTTAGATTTACCATATAATTTGACTTCTATATAACTATATGGTAGAATAAAATAAATATATGTAGATGTTTAAAATTCATTTTTATTGAAAGATTATTGGCAAGTAAATATTCGGCCAGATTAACATTTAATAAACATGATAAACTATTCCCCAGTAAGCAAATTTTAATCACATAGACATCTCTGTAACACAAACATCACAAGTGTGATTTCACGTTTTTGTCCCTGTAATGTCGCACAGCAAGCTATGTAATCATTAATGTCCTACTAAAGTCACAACAGTCTCAGAGATATCACGAAACTATTATTTTACTGATGTTTCTATAATCTCAAATGCGATTTAATATGCCTTTGTCTCCGCGACGTCGATTATATAACAACTTAATATTCTTAAAAATCACAACAGTCAAATAGATATCATAAAACAAATATTCCAACAACATTTTCTTTATATCTATGGAACGTTAAAATGTTATATAGATGTAATCTTCATATTGCATACTTACCTCTTTCTTTTATATTTCTCTTTTCGTTGAAGGTGAAAATTTTCGTTAAAAATCACATACATACTTAAAATTATTTAAATACTCATATCCTCGCTCATATCTCATATCACTATATTAGATGTGATATTTATTAAAACAACAAATTAAAAATTTCTAAATATAATTAGCTTTCTGCATAAGGTAATGAGTATTTAAATATATAAAATGTGCATATGATTTGAATGAAATATATATATATATATATATATATATATATATATATATATATATATATATATATATATATATATATATATATATAATTTGAAATAGGTTTAATTAAATAATGACTTTTTTTACGAAATGTATTTATTGTTTTATTTTTTTTTTAACAAAAGTACATTACTTATGCATGTTTACATATCTCAATACAAGAAGGAAATGTGAACGTACAAAACAACGCTCATAAACGCAATCGCACAACTTTTTTCACTGTTCTATGGCCCCTGTTGACCAGAGAATCACACTAACTAAACACAACACTAACACACTACCTGCAACCTGACTGATCACCGAAATGACGACGCTATTGTATAATGCAATTGCAATACCAAAAAGATAAACTTTGCTATGTCTGTCAGATGTGTCTGTCTGTTAGATGTGTCATATTTGTTGCAAGTGTACTCACATTATGCGCATGTGCTTAATTTTGCGATGTCTATACAACGAGAAAAAGATTTCTTTGTTTCTGTGCAGGTGTATTTAAATTTAGTGATATTTATTTGATAAAAATAAATAATTTATTAATAGAATACGTACTTATTTATATGAATTAATTATAATTCAAACAATAATTATTTATTAATTCTAAATGAATAATTATTTATTTAATCAAATAAATATTTATTTCACCGTATTCAAATATACTTGCCCTGTGACAACGAAATATTTTTCTCAGTGCATTTAATGCCTTTGATAATATTATTGATGTACGCCTATACAATAAAAATTATATATTAGACTAAGCTCGTAACATATGACATTTAACATATGCAAAATACCACATTCTAAATAGTTATAAAATAATATTTATAGCATATTTTAAAATTACCAAAAAGATAATTACTATACAACATTACTTTTGGTATATCAGAAATGAAATAGTTTTCTAAATATAACATTTAGAATAACTAAAGATGACTCAAATGAAATATGTATATTTTTGACCTGGCTAAAACTGTAATGTGTGATGCTTGAATAAATTATTATTATTATTATTATTATAACATTAATTCTTGATCATTTTAAAATGATCACAAAGGTAATTACTATACAACTTTACTTTTGGTATATCAGAAATGAAATATTTTTTTAATGTAACATTCAGAATATCTAAAAATATCTCATAAAAATATTTATATAATATTAATTCTTGAACATTTAAAAACATCACAAACGAAATATCTATGTAATAATAATAAAATAGTGATTAAAATTCAATATCTTTAGGTAATATCTCACAAGGAATATACATGTGAGATGGTAAAAACATTAAAAAGTATGTTACAAATGAAACATTTTAAATGTCTCTGTAATAATCAGTTCTTACTGGATTATTTATGTGGATAGGTGGAAGATCAGCCTTGGCTGAACTTCGCCATTGGGTTTCTTTCTCAATAAAGTATGTATATTATTATTTATTTATTTAATACGGATTATTATTATTTATTATTGTCTCATTTGTTTTAAACACGGTATATACTGACACTTTTCTACAGTTAATAAATCCCATACTTCTTGATTTAGGCCCTAAAACCTTCCCGTGTTCTTTGCGCGTTATTTCTCACTCCTCAGTTTTTGTTTCATTTTGTGCAACAGTTTCAATTATATCCAGATTTCTGGAGGACCTATCCAGTACTGTCAAGTCATACGTTTCGAATCAATTTCGGGTGGTTTTGGCTATATTTGGCTCCGGTATGTTAGAAAATAAACGGCGCCTCTGAATATATTTTTTCTATAGGGTTATTTTCCAATATAATATGTTGGTGGTTGACGGTGTTAACAGTTGCATTCATGAACTACATTTTAAGGGCTGAATTTGTGTAGTAGTTTATAAAGATATAAACATGAATATATCATATGTCTGTCCACAAGTGTGCACATAAGTTACTCCGCAGCTTTATCCACTTAAACGGTGTGTTTTAAACAGTCTTTATCAAAAGCCTCATTTTTGCCGTGAATATTTTTTTTATTATTACCTACACTGACATCAAATTTAGTCTTGTCACTAAAAATAATAGATTTATACAGGAATTGTGTCTTTGTCCTCCGTTACTTACAACAGATTAAACTATTTTTTTCTGCCGTTCAATTAGGTTTTTCTTTGGCCTAAAATGTTGAATTTCTGTATTACTAATTTGCTGTAAAAATAGATATTAATAGATTACCGTATAAAAAGCAAAAGCAAGACCCCTTTTATGAATCCGCTTTCTACAAGTTTATATATATATACAGTGGTGGACAAAAATATGGAAACTTTTATATATTGCATTTTTTAAAAATATGTTTATAGTTCTCGCAAATTTTAATCGTATTTTCTAAAGTCAATATATCGAAGAATATATTCACAAGAAATCTTTTGATATAGTGAGTGAAATAACATATACTCGTTTTTTCGGTGGACAAAAGTATGGAAACATTTTGAATATATGATTTTAATTGTCTTACTTTCAGTTGTATTTTGTCATTTATTAAGTTGATGTTAAGATGACTAAAAATAAATATTTTTCCGACGACTTACGAGAAAGGGTAGTACACCTTCATAAAGGTGGTGTGAAACAGTGAAATATTTAATTTTTTTTAAAAATCAGTAACAGTGGCCTATCAAAGATTTTGAAAAAAATGTCAGTATAGAAGTGTTAAAATTAATATAAAAGTCGGTGGTCCAAGAAAACTAGTGCTAGAATTGACAAAAACCATTCGGCGTCTATCCGTAAGTGATACGATGGCTATGTGTTGTAGAATTACTATGAAAAAGTAGCCGTTAAGTAACCTCTACTATTAAAGAAAAACAAGAGGGTCAGAATTGCATTTGCTGAGAAACATTCACCGTGGACGAGTGAAAAGTGGAATACTGTCCTTTAATTATACCTCTTGTTCACTGGATGTTCAACATATTGACTCCCGTCGGAACCAAATATTTTGAACTTGCTTTCATCGCTCCAAAGGACAGTATGCCATTTTTCACTCGTTTACGATGGTGTTCCTCAGCAAATGCAATTTTGGTCCTCCTGTTTTTCTTTGATAGTACAGGTTTCTAAACGGCTATTTTTTCTAGTAATCCTATATCACATAGCCATCGTATCACAGTGCGATCACTTAAATCTACAAGAAATTGTTCCCGAATTTTTGCAGAACGTTCACTTGATGATAAAGTAGGATCACTTACGGATAGACGCCGAATGAGTGTCCGTGAGGTGACGCCTGGTAAGCGCCCACACGGTAAAATATATCGTCATCATTACCGATGTCTACATGTGTTGTAGATACTGGCATACCCAGAAATGGGTAATATGCCGTGATGATATATTTATTTATTTATTTATTTACTTACGGATAGACGCCAAATGGTTTTTGTCCATTCTAGCACTAGTTTCCTTGGACCACCGACTTTTATATTAATTTTAACACTTCTATACTGCGAATTTTTTTCAAAATCTTTGATAGACCACTTTTATTGATTTTTTAAAAAAATTAAATATTGCGCTGTTTCACACCATCTTTATGAAGCTGTACTACCCTTTCTCGTAAGTCGTCGGAAAAATATTTATTTTTAGCCATCTTAACATCAACTTACTAAAAATGACAAAATACAACTGAAAGTAAGACAATTAAAATCATATATTCAAAATGTTTCCATACTTTTGTCCACCGAAAAAACAAGTATATGTTATTTCACTTAAATCGTACAGTCAATATCAAAAGATTTCTTGTGAATATATTCTTCGATATATTGACTTTAGAATATACGATTAAAATTTGCGAGAACTATAAACATATTTTAAAAAAATGCAATATATAAAAGTTTCCATACTTTTGTCCACCACTGTATATATATACAGTGCCTTTATCTCTAAATCTTTATGATCTATAATCTAATCGCAGAAGCTAAGGCACTAAGGAAACTAATTCTATCCATAGCACTCTTATACAATACAAATACACATAAATTTAACATGCATTTTTCTCAGTTATTTTGTTATATTAGTATATGATATGTTCATATCGTTGAATTCAGAAAAAAATACTCTATCGAATAACAAAAAATAAAATGTTCCCATTTAAAATAAGAAAGTTGTGTTCCGTATTTTGAGAACCAGAGATCGAAAAAAAATTTCTTTTTTGCTCATTTATAATAGTCTTGTAAAATGGTGGTTCTTTGCTAATTTAACCAACCTCGTAGCTCTTATAGTTCTCGAGATAGCAATGGTGGCACACTTAAATGGAACAGCCTGTATAGTGCCCTATGAGAATTTTTGGAAAAACAAATGCACATCTGAGATTTCATTTCACTGATATCGTATAACTTGTAGTAGTTCTCGATATCTCAATGGAGGCAGTTCTAAATGGCACATCCCACCCATGTAAATTAATAGGAAGTATGGGTCTCAACAATTTGACGCTCCTGAAATTATATATGTGAGTTTTCCGAGACTGGAGGAGGTGGAGGTGAAGAACTATTCATTCTTTCTTGAATGTAAATTTGTTTACCTCGCATCTTCGAAAGTATTAATCCTGCAAAAATTAATACGCTTTTTTTATAGGAAATTTTATCTACTTTAATTTTGTATATAAAGTTTTTTCGGTAGGTCCAATAGTT
The DNA here is from genome assembly GCA_943142095.1 of Ophonus ardosiacus. NCBI lineage: Eukaryota > Metazoa > Arthropoda > Insecta > Coleoptera > Carabidae > Ophonus > Ophonus ardosiacus. Next base: position 20,001,791 of record OW964837.1, read on the forward strand.
TCGGAGATTTTTGCAAAAATCGTAAAAAAAGTACCATTAAATAGTCCTCAACTCTTGAAGACTTTTACTATCTACTATTAATACTACTATTAAACACCAACCACTATTAATACTACTATTAAACACCAACGATTAACTGAGCCAAGTTTCAAAACTCCTATCTAATTTGACTGGGCTAGTATTTGTAATTCAATAGTTGCAGATAAAAATAATAAACGATATTTTATTTGTTTTATTGTCACAAATTGGTGTTACTATCTATTGTATAAGTCATCAGAAGTCGAGGGATCATAATAAACCGTTTACACACATTTCAATTACGTTCACAAACCCCTTAATTACGTTCAAAAAGAAACCTTAATTTCTATTGCCATAAATAAAAATGTAAACAATATCATTGGTTTCTCATGTTTTGCACAGGGTTGGACTCTTAACCTAGCAGAAATTATAAATAAAATAGGAATTAAATTAAACAACTTTTTAATCTGTTACAATAAAACTTATTTATAGTGTTGCTGTCAATTTTCATTGTACCTATGTATATACATACAATTTTTAAATACGGATATTTAACATTAACATTAATGTTATAGTCATACATAAATAATTACTTATTTGATTCAGTACTATCGTTACCTACATGTATTATATAAATGAAAAAACATATATTGTAAAAACAAGAATAATTTTTTCTTGAGTCCGACCCTGGACATTGGAAGTATATTGACAAAAATACAGCAATTTGCGGTATCACCGTTGAAAGGCACTTTTGTACTTTTATATTTGAGGGCCGTTTAAGCTATTTATGGTGATCCCTCAACTTCTGGTGACTGATACGTTACTACGACGCCTACATAAAAGATTGACAATGAAAAATTGAGTATATGGTTATTTGAAAAAGAATAAAGGTGGCCCAATGAAGTCCAAGTATTATTCAGAAGTTATTTACGTTATGATACCTAACAAATATTTACAGAAATTATATTTTGGTGAACATTTAGTAGAATTTTTTCGGAAGAACCAAGAACAAATACATCACTAATAATGCGATAACTTATCTATTTAATCGATTTTGAATCTCGTCCACTCATAGAAATTCCTACGCAGGACACGTTATTTGGGACATTGTATATTTGCTATTGATTGTTCAATACATCAATAATATATTATTTAGGTATATGGTTTATTAATACAATAGGTATTAGAATATGTATATACGTGTTTATTGTCTTAAAGAGTAAACAAAGTATTTTTTTTTATAATACATATATGCATTGTTAAACAATATTTTGTATGTAAATCTTGTGAAATGCAAAAATGTTCTTATGCATTATGCAATACTGCAATACACAGTTGTATTATTGGTTTCAGTTTAATCCTAACAAAAATGTAGAGTTTAATATTCTTATTTAAATCACTCTGGTATTAATTGCCAATTTTACTAACGTTTTCATCGTTCGTTCGTAATTTTTATATTTCTGTACTCTAAATCTGTAGAAGATATAATAAAAATGTTCATTGTATCGGATGGAGAATTTTGTATTCTATAATATTTGTAATAATATAAATTTCTAAAAAATAATATTTAGAATTTTTTTTTAAGAAACTACTACTTCCGGTTATCCACTTGTTACCAAAACCTTTTCAGCTCTTCCCATTAATGTCAAATTAAGGAATACGTAGATAAATTGGACTTTTAGAATTTGAGAAACCCTCCCTCCAACATTCTGCTACATACACACAGACAGACATCATCGTAAAAATGTTATAATCGGATTCTAGGGATCTTAAAACGTGCTTATTCACTAAAATCTGGATATGCGACTTTTTTTTAAATTTTAAATAAAAGTTCATTTAATTTTAAAGCAATTCGTGGTATCAAAAAGTCATAATTGTTTTTTGTATATTGCATTTCATTTTAAAGAAACCTATATTTATCTTTCTCACACCAGTTTCTGTAGTAGACTGCGCGGACTGTTCACAGCTTCAGGTAATGTATAACTTCCGGTTACCCCATTTTAATTAAAATTTATTATGTTGTTCCCATTGATATAAAAGTCTTATCAAATTGAATTTTTTTGGATTATATTTTAATATAATTTTTTGTTAAAATCTATTATAGGCTTCAAGTAAAGTACCACTTCCGGAAGTTATGTTATGGTCAAAAAGGGAGGTGCACAACTAGATCCTGTAACAGTCAAATACAAAATTTCTACTTTCTATGGTTTACCGTTTTTGTGTTATGCGTATGTATGTATGTATGTATGTATGTATGTATACGTACGTACAGACGTCACGACGAAATTAGTCAAAATGGATTCAGGGATGGTCAGTATATACCCGCTGAAATTTTTCGCGATTACAATACTTCCTTTACTTCGTAGAAGGAAGTAAAAACGAGTACAATGGCTCGATTTAGTGGAAGAGGTTATGTTACTTTAGAAAATATGTAGGTATGCGAAATATGTCCAAATTTTCTATTACAAAGTTAGTGTGTTTTAATGCTGAAATGTTGGGACCCAAATAATATTTTTAATAACCAAATGAACTATTTGTTGGTTAAAATGATAAAAACTCCGTTTATCATTTTAAGCATCTACCCTAGTAGACTCTACTTTTTGTGATTATCGTTTATGAATAATTTGGGCCTTAAATTTTGGTGCTCAAATATTATTTTAGCATGTGGAGAACGAACACATATTTGGAGGTCAAATATTGTGCTATTATTTAATTAATTCATTTTAAATACAAAAGTAGGAGAGATTTTTTTATAGAGATTACTTACCATAGTTATTTGTATATTAAGTCCGCGAAATCGCTGTCGAGGGCGCTAAAGAATTTCGCGGAAAAGGTGTAGACACTATTTTTTGTGCACTCGTAAAAATATATAATTACAATTTTATGTATTTAATTAGTTTAATTTGTTGAAGTAGAAAGACAGCTTTGATGGAATTGACATTTGATAACCAAAACAATTAGTTTTGTAAAAGATCGTTGAAAAGAACAAGTTATTTCTAAAATAACTATTAGTGATTCGGTCGAGACGAGACGAGACGAGAAATTCATTGTCTCGTCTCGTCTCGATTCAAATTCATAAAATTATGTCTCTTCTCGAAATTTTTCTCGTCTCGTTTAATAGAGTCTCGTCTCGGCCGAGATTCTCTATATTTTGGTCCCATAAACTAATTATTAAATTTATACAATTTTGTATTAATAGCAATTTGAACAAAAAAATAAATATTTGTCGTTTTATCTGTCAAAATTTGATAAAACCTAAAACTTGTACAAATTTTTTGTTATAATTTTATTAATTTAATATTTATCTAGTATTTTGTAATCTGTTATAAAACAGCAAAAAGAAAATAACGCTAAAAATCGTAGCTAAAGCCTGGATTACACGTTGAAGTTTTTATTTTCAAGTGACTTGAAAAATTTCTTCATAAGTGACCTTACAAGTATATTTACACGATCAAGTTTTGCGTGAATTAAAATATCCAAGTGTCAAAATTCAAGTTATACTTACATTAAGATATATCGATCGCTTGTAAACAACAAAAATATAAACACAAATGACATTTGACAGTTACTTGACAGTTAAAATTTGTAGGGACTTTTAAGAAAAAAGTAGCGCATGTTCCAGTTTTTCTTTAAAAATTTTTCGTTAAAAGTCTATTCATTCTCTTGCACTCATGTCATTGCGTCATGTGCGAGAGAGAAAACTTGAAAAGAAAAACTTCATCGAGTAATGCACGCTTAACAAATTCTGACAGATAAAATGTCAAATACTTTATTATCTTTTTGTTCAAAAATGCCATATAGAGACAGCTATCACAAAAAATATGTTAAATTTCACACGTTTGCAAATATAACTCATGAGAAAAATAACAACCGAGAAATCTCGGAACAGTTTTCCGAGAATCGAGATCTCGGCAAATATTTCTCGTCTCGTAAAATATTTTTTACATTCCTGTCTCGTCTCGTCGAGACGAGAAATATCGAGTACGAGACGAGACGAGAATCGAGAAATATCTCGTCTCGACAGAATCACTAATAACTATTTTACAATATTTATTGTATTTATTTTAAGAAAACAAACTAAGAAACTTATTGTTGCCATAATTTAGAAACGTCATTGTCATTGTCATATTATCTGTCATGTCAATTCTCAAGTGTCAAAGTAATTTTAAGTTTAACGACCGCGAAATTGTATTGCCCTCTGCCTGTATTGCGTCTGCGAAATGTCTTGAGAACCAGAGGATCGAGTAATTAAAAACTCTGCTAGCTTGAATAGAAATTCTATAAGTTTATTAAATGATCAAAATATTACATTGACATAATATTGACGTATATTTTTATTGACTTTTATTATTTTGAGCAGTTAGCTATGCCTCGGTACAGCCGTTGCCTAGCAACCAAATAGCGCGAGATTCAGATCTCCAACAAAATGTTTAGTTCGTGTCCGGTTACACAAAAAATATGTCATTTGATTTGTTGGGAAATTATTGGTTAAATCGATAGTTAGTCTTGCATACCTTCTCGTATTTTCCTTTCACTTTTCTCGCTATTAGTCGAGTTTATGAATGAAGCTTTCAAAGCTTTTATGATAGTAAATAGCATATCGATTTGAATATGTTTTAAAAAATGTGTTATATAGAGATAATAGTGTTTGTGACCTACAAACAGATGAATTTTAAAAGAATGGAGTTTTGTTGTTATTCATACAATTCCATTAATTATGAAATCATTTGTAACTTCCATATATCTATTTGTCTATAAATGTATTAGATTTTTATTATTCAGATAGTTAATTACTTTTCCATTATGAGTTTTCATATTATTTTAATTAGATAACGACCTGATTGACCTGAATTAATATTAATTCGAAATAGTATTATCAGTTATATAATTGAAAGAGTAATAAAATAATATGTATTCATAAATATTTAATATGTATTATAATAGAAGACTAACACTTTTTTCTCCCACATCTACGTACATATAAATCGGCTCTTTATTGAAATCTCGTTACCAGAGATGAAAGTAACAATTTAAAAATATGGATGGATAAATTTTGTAAAGCCTGTTTTACATTTGCCAATTTTAATAAGTTGGCCAAGTTCAATAAATTGAACTTAAAATTGTGACTCAACAATTTCTAGGAAACAGTAAGTATATATTTATCAATTTTCCTCATATTGAAATATCAAAAGTTATTAATATCTAAAAATTATAAAATTAAATTGACATTGTTGGTGTGTTATGAAAATTACTAAAAAAATTGAAAGAAAAATAGAATATGCTCCATATCCACCTTATTTAACGACTTACTTTTAGAACTTAAAACTACCGCAAAATTAACAAGTGTAATGTAAGTGTAGGGTTGCCAACTTTACAAAATTACAGAAAAGGACATTTTTTCGGCAATCTTTTTCTGAATTATGTGTAGGATTTAAAATTTACGAGGGAAAAAATGCGCCGCGATTTTTTGACAATTTTCAGGGTCAAATGTGTTTTAATGCAAAGTTGGATAATATACCGGGTGTCTACTTTTATTTCTGAACATAGGAAATTCAGTGTTAAAATTTTGATTCGGCGATATCTCCTTACCTATTAATTTTAGAACAAAAGTCTAATGAAGATAAATGTTCAGAGTAAAAAACTGCATTGATTGAGTACCAGGTTTGTTGTTCAATTGTTTTTATGTATAAGTTAGAAGCAAAAGAAAATACTCGTTTTAAGGCAATTATCAGAGTGCCATGAAAAAGAAAACAATAATTTATATTTCTTGTCTCTGGTATATCTGACAGATTTGACATATCTTGTTATATTATTATTACTAGAATAATGGGAAGTGTTAATCTGGAAGAAAAAAATAATAATCACTAATTCTAATAAGAATAAATTAAAAAGAAATGTCAAATCTGTCAGATATGCCAGAAACGAGAAATATAAATTATTGTTTTTTTCCATGGCACTCTGATAATTGCCTTAAATGACGTATTTTCTTTTGCTTCTAACTCGTCCATAAGAAACAATTGAACAACAGTATTGGATCTCGTTGATACAGTTTTTCATTCTGAACATTTTTCTTCTTTACACTTTTGTTCTAAAATTAATAGGTAAAGAGATATCACCAGATCAAAATTTTAACATTTAATTTCCTATGTTCGGAAATAAAAGTAGACACCCGGTAGAATTTTTTACAATGAAGCAAATTTAACAAATTCTTAAAAAATGAAAATCAATATTTTATGACGAAAACAAGTAAAACAAAATAAGATATTTAACCTTAAAATGTTAACTGCCAATACCTGATTTTACATTTTAATTTTTTAAACTGATAAAGCAGTTTTTTAGCGTTAATAAACTATAATAAAATATTAATGAGTAATACTTGATCCGGATAGTCTTTCGATGAGGATGAGAACATGACCTTGATAGTAACAATTAACAAATTTGACAAGTCAACATTAGTTAACACCAAAGCATACATCTCTGCGTCTGCTACCTCCACCTTTTGGAGAAAACTATTAACTAAATGTTAGTAGATAAATTAGCAACAATACATCAATAATTCAAAAATTCTATCTTTACTTCATTACTTTACATAAAATGAGAAATAATTATTTCATTTTCATATTTATAATAACAAGAAAAATATTATTAATAACAAAATTCACTATAAAAGGACATATCACGCCCTTTCCTGGTTTATAAAAGGACAAGGACAAAATATGCTCAAAAAAGGACAGTCCTTTCCTAAAAAGGTCAGTTGGCAACCCTATGCAAGTGTTGTAAGCTCAATATCCAGAAATTGGCTAAGTTCTTAAAATGGTAATGTTTTATAATAATATATAGACCGACGCCAAATATTTCGAAATTTAAATGGCACAAGAGTGACCCCTGTGGTGCACTCTCCACGCCAGCAATGAGTGCCCGTCAGGTGACGCCTGGTAAGCGCCCTCACGGTACAAATATGTCATCATCATTACCGATATCTGCGATAAAGCAGATTGGCACACCCAGAAATGGGTAATATGCCGTGATGATATATTTTATTTATTTATTTTATTTATTTATAGATATGTAACTTGGAATTATTTAAAATAATGTTTAATATCATTTTGTTTGGGCGTGTTGGAAACTACCACTGAGCAAAGCCTCTGCACTGCACTGCATTGACGTCATAAATAATAAACGCCAAAATTACATGTCATTAACCATATTTTTTTTTTTTCTAAAAGTTCGACTTTATATTATTTAGTCTTTATTTTGTTAAATATTATTGTAATAACAGAGAACAGTATTTTTAAAAATTTCTGTAAATTTTTCCTAAGCCATATTTTTGAATTCTTTCATTTAATTTTGGCATGTTAGTTTGGTGATATTTTGCTTGAAATCGTGACGAAATGGAACTTCAGAAATATTGTCGTAATAAGATACAAAAAACCGTATTACAGTTAGAGACTAAATAAACTAAATTTATCAACACCTTCAAATGAAATATACATCACATGTTATTTAATCCACTTGTTTACTGTTTTCTAATTAAAATTTGCATTGATAAACAACATTTTTCATGTAAATGTTTAGAAATGCAAAGATACATAAATAAATATTTATATAGGTACATATATGCGATATCACAATGCACCCGAGCAATATTTGCATGTATGCACATAAAGCCTGAAATTTAACCTAATATAAATTCTATTATAAATTAAATGTAGGTACCTACCTACTCTAAGTATACCATGTCAAATTATAATAATATTTTCGAGCATATACTGATTAGAGAAGTAATTCCCTATACCAATGCATAGGATGTAGGAATGACGAATTCCGATAATTTTGGTACCCGAGTATCCGAAACAATTACCCGGATAGTACCCTATATCCGTTTATTACCCGCATCCCTTTAATTACCCGTTATCCTTTAAATACATATACATAATTCTTTAATTAGTTAATAACCAGTTACCCTTATATTAGCAGTTTATTTTTCAATAAAATTCATTATTATTGTTCACATATATTAATAAATAAATAAAGGGTATCGGGTAATTAACGGGCAGCGGGTATATTTCGGGTAATGGGTAAGAAATTTTATACCCGGGTACATTATTGTCGGGTAGGTTCCGAGTACCCGGGTACCCATCGTCATTCCTAATAGGATGTTATGATTGGAAGATATGCATTGGGAGGGGGGGGGGGGGGTCTGTATTTGCGGGGCTGGAAATCATGGTGTATTGTGGGCAGTGTATTGTTGTGTTATATGTCACTATTTCTCATTTTATTATTTTTTGCGTGTAATTTGTGAGTATATCTCGGAGTATATCAAATTGTAATGAAAAATACAAAGAAAGTACAGATATTTCGTTTCATGTGTAAGTCACTGGGATTCTTTTTACAAATAATATATTAAACCAAGTGTAACTTTTAGGTTTCCTGCTAATAATGACGTAAGAGTAAAGAGACTAAAATTTACGGGAAATAAAGGTGATTTCCATATTTCATAAGCAGCAATTAGTCATTACTTTGTAAAAAAGGTAGTACAAATATTAAGATAATACGCAGCCAGCAATACACCACGGCTTCAATACGCAGCTCGCAATACACCACGGCTTCCGTCCCCGCAAAGTATATGCTCGAAGAATAGTATATTAAAACAAATGTTACGCAAGGCAAAGTATCATAGCACGAGTTACAAATTCGCTAACGAGCGCGCAGCGGCGACTGGACGAACGAACGAGTGCTTGAATGGGCTACTTGCGTACCTTTTTTTTATTTAATATTTTTGAAGAGAAGGTAACAACTTGCTACCCATATTTTTTCTTTTGACAAAATTTTTATTAATTAGCCAGAAAAAAATAATGAAATTTGATTATAGAATTACGCCGCACCAATGAATAGTCGTAAAGCCACAGCGTGGTGCCGTCCCATAGTAATGGTATGTTTGTGCGGGTAATGTAGATTACCTGTTTGACGTTTCAATAATAGTTTGGAGGTTAGTATTTTAGTTAATATTTTTGGTATCGATATTTTAAATTACAAGTAACTACCTATGTGTTTATTTATAAAGTAATTAATGTATTTAAGAGACCAGAGAGAGAGAAAAATGAACTAATGTCAAATTCAAATTAAAACTTTCTCGCACGCCATGCCATATATTGATAACATTCTTAAACATGCTTCCCCTTCCCAGTTCAATATAAAGACGTCACAGAAAATTTTCTTTCTTAATTTGATAAAATGATTAGGTTGGTGTCAGTGATTTGTGTTGTTTATTCTGTCCGTCACCTAGATATTTAGTGTATTTATTGCAGTCATGCCAATCTCAAATCACCCAAAATCGTTTAAGAATGAAGTTCCTTCTAACACAATGGTTTCTAACCTTTCTGTATCTCCTCCCCTCCTTTTTCATTCAAAAATTGTTGCTCCCTCTTCTTAATTTTCGTAACAATCTAATTTCCTAAATACTACTTTTATATCATAATTTATTTAGGGCCGGTTTTTCAATATCTGCTTAAAATTTTAACCAACAGTTAAATATACAAAATAGAAACGAAATGAACTGTCAAAGTGTCACAAATGACAGATGGAACAGACAGATGAAGAAAATGATGCAAAATTGTTTTTGCCCTCCTGAAGTGTAATGGGAACTTTACAATTGTATACACAGCAAGTGTAACCTACATTTTACGCTTATTGTGTTGTAACTTGTCTTAACTATGCGGTAAAATAAACAAAATACACTGGAAGTTTATGGGCATTTAGAAAATAAATCATCTTTACTATAATAAAGTTCATGTAAAAAAGTACTACCTACTTAAGTTATTTTTTTACTTTAACATATCCTATATTTAAAATTAATTTATATAAACCAAAATCACGGCAGCGACATCTGTCATTATTGTAAAAATCCGCCGTTACCGACATAGCCACTGATCAATATACCTGTCAAATACGCGAGGCGAACATTTCTGAAATGTCAAATATCGACACCTACCTATTATTTATTACGAAGAAAACATCAGCAAATAAATATATTATCAGTCATAAACAACGTCTATTATTACAGATAAATTTTCGCTAGAAGTAGTCTAATGAAGGTAAGTAAAATCAAATTTGGAAACTGACTTAACCCCAGTATTTTAAACTAACCCTTTTCAGAAGTACAACCTATCTCATTAAAAAAAAGTGATTTTCATTATTGTCGGCCAAAAAATTTGATACAATTTTCGTGCATGAAGTATTTTACACGCACTCAAATGTAAATAACTATTACTTAATTAGAAGTTAAAATGTTAACCAGAGATTGAAAAACCGGCCCTTAATGAATTAAACCATATTTTGCGTTGATATTGTTCTTTGTACATCAATATAGTATATTATTCATTAAGGGAGAGAAGTGTATGATTTTTTTCCCGCGGAGTAAATTGTAGCACGAGCGGGCTAGAATACGACGAAAGAAAAATGTACTTCTCTCCTGCGGTGTATAGACTATTTTTTTCGGAACTTTGTATTTAAAATGAATATTCAAATAAAATATTGACACATTAATTTTTCACAATCAAATTAAATTAAGTATATTGTTGCCTATGTATTTCTTGTTTTCTTTTTTTGCAAATGCTATAACAACAAATTGCATTTGTTTCTTGATAATAACAAACTGTCAATTTGTGAAAAATGGATGAAATTGATTACGAAGAACCAGCTGAAATTGTGCAAATAGCAAGTGTAACTACATGAAACTTATTACCATTGAAGTCTAGAGAGTTATACAAATACAATGGAGCCTATAACAAATTTATCGAATGGTTCAAACAGAAGAAGATAAAAAAATATACAGAGAATGTGCTTTTGGCATATTTTGCAGAGAAGGTGAAACAGTATAAATCTTTCACAATTTGGGCTCATTACTACATGATTAAATCGTGCTGAAATTCGGTTGGGTACAAAGCCAAAAAATCAGAATGTTTGACGAGAGAACATTTTAACAAGTTTTTGTTGGAAGCGGATGATCAACATTTTTTGATGATGAAGGTAAGTTTCAAATAATACATATTATTTCTCCGATATCTGCGATAAAGCAGATTGTGGTTCACTCAGAAATGGGTAATATGCCGTGATGATATATTTATTTTATTTTATATTTTTGCAATAATAATGATTGAATAAAATGTAGGGTGCAATGATTTTGGGCGTTGCCGGAGCCTGTTGTGGAGATGAACTAGTACATTTATTGGTCGACAACATCGAGGATACATTATCCACATTAATTGTTAGATTGCCTTAAACAAAAACCAAAATTGAGCAAACTTTTGTTGTAACTGAAAACGAAAATAGAGAGTTGAACATGCTTAACATATACCGCAAATATGCCGCTTTGCGCCCACCTCATATTGATCATCGTCGTTTTTTTTTATACAGTATCGGAACGAAAAATGTATTACAGAGGTCATTGGTAAAATACATTTGGAAAAATACCCAGTCAAATAGCTATGTATTTGGGACTGTCAAATCCATCTTCTTATACGGGACATTGTTTGCGAAGAACATCCGTAACATTACTGGCCGATGCGGGAGCAAACATCACAACAATTAAACGCCATGGAGGATGGAAGTCAACTGCGGTCGCAGAAGGGTATATTCAGGATTCCGTATAAATTAAAACAGTAATTGCGTGCCTGAGTGTCTGGTCGCGATCCCGGGGGAACAGGGTTCGATCCCGACAGACGCCAAATTTTTCCAATTTTAAATGGCACAAAAGTGACTCTGTGGTGCACTCTCCACACCAGCTATGAGTGCCCGTGAGGTGACGCCTGGTGACACGGTAAAATATATCGTCATCATTACCGATGTCTATATGTGTTGTAGATACTGGCACACCCAGAAATGGGTAATATGGCGTGATGATATATTTATTTATTTAATTGCAAATCAATTATTAATGGGTGTAGGGATGTACTCGATTTCGAGCTTTGGCCCGACCTGGCCCAAAGTCACAGAATATACATGACTAACGTCAACAGAAGCGACACTATTGTATGTATTGCCGTCCGTGTGCTCATGGCTATGTGTGCGTTAACTTAGGGAGGGGTAACGCAAGGATATTGGGCGCACTCCGGTACGCCCGGCTATGCCAGTGACGGAGTGACGGCGTTTGTGCGTAGGACAGTTCAGCGCAAGAATATTACAACTACCAAACTAGACTATTAGACATAATGCAGGGTGCTACATATTGTTGCGTAAAAGGCTTTAAAAGTGTAAGTTTTATAGTATTAACATTGATATCAAAATAAATAATCTTTCTTCCTGGACATCTAGGCAGATATCTTACGTACGCCGTAGCTAGCGCGCAAAGGTTGTGTAAAGCGAGCCTGTTGAAGGTCATCAGATTCAAATACACACGTACAGGATTGTGTCGTACCAGTGCCAAAGTCCGCCTCGATTTCGAGTCGATCATGGGCCGAAGATATTTTTTTATCGGGCCGAATCGGGCTAAACATTTGCAAAAATTGAGACGAGTCGGACTTTTGATTTTGGCCCGGCCCGAAAATTCGAGCTTTCCTTAATATTTTAATGAAAATATATAGAGTTCAAAAGGATGAAAATGATTTACTAACATCATACTTCACATCTTGATATATAAAAATGTTACTTTACTTCAAGAAGTCAAGGTTATTCACTAAAGTATAATAATGCAATTGAGATATTATTACTATTGTAACAGAAACAAAGTTCTTATCCTTATGGAAATAATGTTTTTTTTATAAGATTTGTGAAAAAGTTGTTTCTATTTTTGAAAGCCTTTAGTAAACAAAGTGTTAAATACTCGTAGGTCTGTAATTTTTTTTTAACTTATGTTGAACTTTATTAACCGATTTCGAGTCAATTTTCAAGCTGGATCAGCTAATTTTTTGTCGAGTCGATCTTCGAGTCGGGCCGGCAATTTTTATTTTTGGGCCGAATCGATCCAAACCTCAAAGCCCGGTCCGACCCGGCCCGAATGCAAGCAAACTCAAGCAACTTAGGTGTAAAGGATAGTGAGCTCAAGTGAGCTGGTGACTGAAGAAGTATATACAAATTCACTGCCAAAAATAACTTTTAATGATTGTTCAAATTGTAATTTTGTAATTAATACTAATAAATAAACAACTTTTCAAACTTTGATTTTAATTTATATTAACACACTTATTTCCTACGGGAGATAATGTAGGAAATAATGTGATATTACTATCCCTACTTTGATGTCATAGAAACTAAATTCTACTCCAGGTCGTAAAAAAAAAAAATTATAATTTCGTTTCATAATGGCGTCTTTTTGATTGTTATTTTAGTATTGAAATGACTGTTTTGTGCTTAATAGTAGTGTATATAGCAAGGGAGTAAAGTTCGTCATTATTTGTCGAGAGCGAAGACTGAATCCTGAGGGCGTAGCCTGAGGGATGCAATCGCTTGAGGCAAATAATGTCACTTTATTCCCCAATACTATTTATTTTAAATTTAATTTTACAAAAATCGTTATATTTTTTCCCAAAATAAATATAATTGTCAATATTCCTTATTTGTTAATCAATATCAATTAACAAAGAACTTGAATCACTTTATTTCCTTAGAGAGTATTTTATTTCCCTGGGGAGTACTTTATTTCCCTCGATAAATAATGAAGTTATGATTTTGATAAGAATAAAGTTAACATTATTTACCGGTTATATATAATAGTGTTAGAAATAGCTTGAATCAGATCTAAAAACATAAGAACACTGATCAATAACATAAGTCTACTCTAACAAGAGCAACCCTGATATATCGATGCTGCCGGTAACCCGTTCACTGCTCGATAAACACTGTCCCCTATGCGGTAACACGTCTGCTCTTTTAACTAGTCGTTAGGTCACAACCAGACTCTAATTAGTAAGGATGCTAGTAATTACTATTTGATCATAACAATATTAATCACCATAAGATGTTGTATAACCATTTCCGGCCTTCTTAACTTTATTCCCCAACACGGCCTTTCCTAACGGATGAGCGCCCTCGATCATCAAGGTGGATATATGGACTAAATCTCCCGATGCCAAAAAGCAAATTATTACTGGTTTGCTAACATTCAGGTGCTAGATGAGAGTTCCTAATGCATTTCTGAAAACTTAGAACGTCGTCTTAGGCCACGCTGCACATCGTTTACTGGGAATCACATGACAGAGGTACCTAGTTAACATGTCAACTTCGGCAGAGGCATCACAGTAGCATGTCATCTTCCACTACGGCTAATAATTCTGGAAAATTTAACGAAAATGCCCACTCTCCAGACCAATGCCTCAATTACTCCTTAGCCACTTTTGTTGCAAAAGTTTTGTCGGCTCTTCAAAGTTTTAGTTCTCCCTGTAGATTGTCAACGATCCACTCGCCGTGCCTGACTGTATTGTGGTCTCAACCTACAGATGGTTCATTATTGTATGCACGAACCGCTCTAGCTAAAAATTAGAACGTGGATTCAAGTGTTATGTAAATAATACGTAATACCAAATGTATCGAAACACTCCGGCATGATTAAACTTAAAGCAATTTGTTCCAGCGTCCATTACGCTGCACTTAGGCGTGCCAAACATTACGACAAACATGTGAAAAACAAGTCTCGTCTTATCAGACTTCTCTGCTTCCAATGGCTGACAGATTTCTGTTGCTTAATTGTTTTCCAGGTAAAACACTCGGCTTCGCAACCGTGGCAGCCTCCCCACCGGGCACCAGCTGCTCTATACAACTTCTCTGCGGATGATCTAAATTACCATAACTAAAACATTCAACAAATTCACAATTTGACAAAACTGGCATGGTCGCCCCAAAACGCCTACGAGGAAACTGATCGGTCACAGCCCCATCAAAACCAAACGTCAAATTTATAGCTACGACCACGCTGATCAGTATCCCGCTCTCGGGATTCTTAAAGTTCTGTTTCATTTGGAATATCATCTACTTGCTCAACTGTTTCTGAAAAAGTTGCAAGTTAGACACTTAGTTCATCTAATTGAACAATCTTAACGCTCGTCCATTCTGACTTATTATTTCGAGACAGACTGGTTCAGACTTCGTGCTTAATTACAGCTCTCCCGCTGCTGTCATCAATATTTTTTTCAAATAACACCACCGTACATAACTGATCGAATGCATCGATCTCACATTTGGTACGCACCGCACCCATCGTTTAATTCCTGGAACAGGTTCAACTCTTATAAAGCCCTTAGCTCTACTTCACTGGTAGTAGAAACTTTTCTGTTCAAAACTCCCACTTCAATCACATTATCCTTAACTTCAATGCTTGTACCTAAAACATGAACACTGAAAAGCTCACTTGGAACTTATACATTAAGAAAATCATCAAAACAGATCCCGCGAAAATTGATAATTGCTCCTCTTTGGCCTGGAGCTCTCTGAGACACAGAGTACTGGGGTAAACACCCCCAAGTGGCCTCCAACCTCCCCTTACAGCCACCCCTTTACCAGCCAGCTAGTACTCTGGTCTGATAACCTAAGAATTACTGGTATAGGGAATCTGGTTCCCTAGAAATAGCTTGAATCAGATCTAAAAACATAAGAACACTGATCAATAACATAAGTCTACTTTAACAAGAGCAACCCTGATATACCGATGCTGACGGTAACCCGTTCACTGCTCGATAAACACTGTCCCCTATGCGGTAACACGTCTGCTCTTTTAACTAGTCGTCAGGTCACAACCAGACTCTAATTAGTTAGGATGCTAGTAATTACTATTTGATCATAACAATATTAATCACCATAAGATGTTGTATAACCATTTCCGGCCGTCTTAACTTTATTCCCCAACAATAGTATATTATACGCCAAGGTTGAGAAGATAATCATTATTGACCCAGCGCCAAGCTTGTAACCCGAGGGCGAATAATACGCACAATTTTGAATGTTCTTTACGATAACTTCAATGTCCGAGGTTAGCAACATTGACTATCATACTGACAGATTATTTATAACCTAACCTATAAAATAAATATTCCTTACACTTTTTCAATTTTTCAATTTCAAATAAAATTTCATATGCACCTCAGCACTGAAGTTTATTTTTGTCATTCATATTATAATTTCTTGATAAAAAATAGAATTTCTGTGCATTGATACATAATAAACAAAATAAATATTATTAAATTTATTTCACAAAAAAGAATACATGTTTAATACGTGACAGTAAACGTACGAGCGCACTACTATTACATCACGTAAATTGAAATGATTTCACTTGACAATGTCAAATTGTTGCATTCATGTGAAATCACATTAACAACACTTGCAAGCAATATGAATAAATGGGAAATATGGGTCTCAACAATTTGTCACTGAGAAGTGAAATCATGTGAGTTTACGTGACGTGATAGTGTGTATCCCCTTAACCGTTTTATGGCCGGTTGCATCAACGTAACTTAAATATTAAACATGATTTAAATTGATAATATTGCATCGAAATGAAATGTCAAATGAATTATAATATATTGCTGTCAAATTTTCGATTTGCATTTTGTTTAAGCCTAGCTTAAAATTTGAGCCTTGTTGGTGCAATTCAGCAAAACAGATTCATTTTTTACAACAATTTGAACTCTTTTGTTTGTATTAAAAATTATACGAAAACAATTAACTAGCTATGCTGTACTGATGAGCTCTAATAAGAGCGAAACACGTGTCTACAGCTGCGTTTGAGCGATGGGCCTAAGAAAAAAGAATTGTTTTGATTAAAAATTATGCTTTGGCGAAAGCAGCGCGCTTCACTTGGAAAAATCTCACTCCCCCAAAGGAGGCGCGCTCCACATCAATATGCGTGCTGGAATGTGACATTTTAATTTATCAATTATAAGATTCCAATTTTTCAATTTTAACTAATTGCTCAGATTTTTTATTTTTATTTGTCGTCATTGAGTCAGGTTACAGTTTTATTAAAATCGATGATTTTAAAATAATAAAATAATCGTTTTCGGACTTTTGCAGATTATTCTCAGATTAGTATAGCAACGTAGTTTGCAATACAATTTATTTAAATTATAAAAGAAAATTATTATAATATTTCTTGTCACTTTATTTGGATTTTGGAAAGTAATCTAATTAAATATTTAATATTTCGTTTTCTTCACAGGTTACCACAGCAACAATTTTTTTTCAATATCATTTGAAATTATATGATAATGAATTAAAATTACCAATGTCGCTTTTAAAGCTATTGTAATAATAAGAAGCACAAGACTCTGTTGATTCGAATTTGTTTCTATAAATTTATTATATGGAGCTAATAATAATTTTGTGACCTACTTTTTTCGATGAACTCTATAATAAAATAATGTTTTGTTGTCGGCCGTGAGTGATTCCATTAATTATGAAATCATTTGCATTTTCATTGTAATCGAGCTAAGGTTTTTACTAGTATTATTGATGTAGCTTATTACATTTCCAATGAGCCTATGAAATTTTAAGCAACAGATAACGTATGAAATTTTTAAAAATGTTTACCATCCGAGAGCTGAGATATTTGAAAAAAAAAAATGTCTCACAAGGAAGGTTTTTTCGTAGTCACATAATAAACGTCAAATTTAGGGAGGCGGTTGAAATACGTTACATAGGCATTTAACATGGGAAATTAGAATATTTTAAATATTTGCTTCACATTAAAACTGATTGTTATAGAACTTTGTAGGTACACATGTTCATGAACACTTATTGCATCATTTTAATTGTTAATTGTAGAAATTTAATAAGAAATTAATAAAGAAAA
Source organism: Ophonus ardosiacus (assembly GCA_943142095.1). Lineage (NCBI taxonomy): Eukaryota > Metazoa > Arthropoda > Insecta > Coleoptera > Carabidae > Ophonus > Ophonus ardosiacus. The sequence continues at coordinate 20,019,588 of OW964837.1, forward strand.
TTAAAAAAATGTTATAGTAAATTTAAAGTAATATTAATATCTCCCGTAAAATAAGGTTCGCCAAGAGAGGTATCGTTATTTTTTATTTTTACCTCCCGCTACCCTTGGTAAGGGAGGTATAGGGATCATGCTAAAAATCACATATCGAGATTCTAGTAAATGACCACGTTTTAAGGTCCCTAGAATCCAATTTTAACATTTTCACGGTTATGTCTGTATGTGTGTGTGTGTGTGTTTGTGTGTGTGCGCGTGTGTGTGTGTGTTTGCACTCTAACTCAAATACTATCATTCAGAAAATTCTGAAACCTTGTATTTCTACCCGTTTCTAATAGGAATAGAAGCCATTAGATTTTGGTGTAAATCGGATAAACGGAAATGGTACTTTACTTGAAGCTCATAATGGTTTTCTTCAAAAATTACCATTAAACGCCATTTTTCGCATTTAACTTGAGTATTTTTTAACGTGAAACATTGGGTTTTCATGTCCATGGTTACGATTTGACATTTGATTGACAGCAATGTATTTGCGTGTCCCATTTAAAATGAAACATAGGGAACGAATTTGACAGATGTTAGCTAAGTGAGAAATTTAGCTATCAGAAAACCACTCGAGAGCACTAAACATATTTCGGGCACACAATATTTTTTTTTGCAACTAAATTTAATTTTTAAAAAAAAGGTATAATTATTTAAACAAAATTAACCTCTAATGACGTCTTGTCAATATGACAGATAACCGCAGAATTTTCCTATAAGTTACGACTTGACATTTGATTGACACATTGACAGTAATATATTTGCCTGTCTCATTGAAAACATAGGGAATGAATTTTACAGAGTATTATATTTAAATATTGTAAGAAATTTGGCCAAGTTAGAAAATCACTCGAGCACAAGGTACACTAAATTTAATTTGGAAAGCAGGTATAATTATTTAAACAAAATTAACCTCTACTGACGTCTTATCAAATGTCAAATTCGTTCCCTATGTTTCATTTTAAATGGGACACGCAAATACATTGCTGTCAATCAAATGCCGAATCGTAACTATGGATATGACAAACCCAATGTTTCACGTTAAAAAATACTCACGGTATTTTACAGTTAATTTAAAAATCATTTTTCTTTTTTTAATCCCGAAGTCTAAGATAAACACAATTCCTTTGTTACACAGTTTATTTTTCAAATGAATGTAACTGATAGGTAAACGTCATTGTCAAAAAACTAATCACTTCAAATTAATAATAGTGACATATTAAATAATAAAGAAAATCGTAAATAAAGCAATAATTATATGCAATGGAACATAATATAGTTTGAAGCCTTACTAAATACGTAAGTATGTATTTAAATTAATAAAAATTAAATAGCGGGAGGTTTTGTGTTGGCCACATCAGATTTTTTCTTTATATTTATACAATCATATAAAATTGGTTGATTAATCACGTAAAAATAAGGTGACAAGTTCATTTGAGCAAATGTCCGTAAATGCTTTGTTTCAGAGATATTCATGTTTTTCTTATTGGAGCAGTGCTACCTTAAAAATCAACTTTATAACGAGATATCTAATATCTTATTAAGTTATGATATAACAATTAAATTAATTATAGGTAAATGATTTGGCTATTACCTAATTTCGATACAAAATTTAGTTTGCTTGCCTAAGGTCAGGGCAAAAATGAAAATTATCGATGAATTCAAACAAATTTATTATTTATGTATAATAAAATAATAACGATTTTTTATAACATTTGTTCAAAATGTTCACCTGTAGCAAGCAAACAGGAACGGCAACGATCTGCCACTGCATTGGTCGCTGCGTGACAGCGTGACATTGTTCGGGAGATATGGTTTCGCAAACTTGAATAATTTTTCTGCGTAGTGTGTCCAAATTATCTATCGGTTCATCATAAACTTTTTCTTTTATGGCACCCCAAGCAAAGAAATCTAAAGGTGTTAGATCGGACGAACGGGCTGGCCATGGTACAGGTCCTCTGCGAACAATCCACCGTTGTGGATAGTGTAAATTTAACCACTCTCTTGGTTGTCTCCCATAATGTGCAGAGCAGCCATCTATCTGTAGCCAAGAGTTTCTTCTTATTGCAAACATTACATTGAAATTCATAGTGGAATTTTTTCTCTTTAATTGCATGAGGATTTTCATGTAACCAAAGATGAGAATTTCTTTGATTCAAAACCATATCTCCCGAGCAATGTCCCGCAGCGACCAATGCAGTGGCAGGTCGTTGGCGTGCCTGTTTACTTGCTACAGGTGAACATTTTGAACAATTGTTATAAAAATAGTTATTATTTTATTGTACATAAATAATAAATTTGTTTGAATTCATCGATAATTTTCTCTTTTTTCCTGACCTCGGTGCAAGCAAACTAAATTTTGTTTTGAAATTAGGCAATAGTCAAATCATTTACCTATAATTAATTTAATTATTGTCACAACTTAATAAGTTAATATTTGATATCTCGTTATAAAGTTGATTTTTTAAAGTAGCGCTGCTCCAATAAGAAAAACATGAATATCTCTGAAACAAAGCATTTATGGACATTTGCTCAAATGAACTTGTCACCTTATTTTTACTTGTTTAATCCATGGTACAAGTTATGCCGTTTAAATCTGGGACACCTGTATGTATATATATATAAGATATAAAAAGGGGTAGTAGTGTAATAGTAGTTTTCTAATTAATTAATTTACCTCAATTATTATATAACTTGAATATAGAATAGAGTTATAGTTATATGATATAAGCATACTGTATTAAGCCGGCTTCCCACGGCCTGTGGCGCGTACACGCCACTACCTGAGTAGACGCGCTTCGCTCCACGAGCTTCTACAAACCTCGACCATTCCCACGGCGCGTTGGCGCGCAATACGTGGAGCGCGCGCAAGCATGCACGGGCTTGGCCGAGCCACCCGCCATCTTAATTTTAAGATAATTTGACGCTTATGCATATGCTTATGCAGTTCATTATGAATAATCAATAGAGAAAAATTGCTGTGTGTGCAGCTACATGTGTTTTATTGTCGGGAGAATTTTTAAAACAAAAGAGAATTAAACAAAAAAGACGCTGGTGGATGTCAACTTTCAACAAAAGTCGAACTACGTATACGTAAGTATACAAAAATCATAATTATTATATTCTAAAATGTATTGAAAAGAACCGTTCTGAACGTGTGTAGGGACAAGCAAGCACAGGCCATGGGAATACTTACACACGCCGCGCCATCTCGCGCCGAGTGTTTCCTTTGACGCGTGCAACATTTACCGACAAATGATGGGATGATGAGAGGACGCGCTGCGCGAACGCGCCACGCGCTGCCTCTTCCCATGGCCCGTTGCGCGTAAAAGCAGGTAGTGGCGTGTACGCGCCAAAGGCCGTGGGAAGCCGGCTTTATACTATAATCTTTTCTTTCCCTTATAGTCGGGACTATTAAAGTTCATTGCATGTGGAGTTGGAGTAATTACTATAGAACTATGTATTGTCAGGAATATGTGAACGATAATACATGCATTAATATAATATATATTTCACATTCCTTTTGACCTGTTATTGGCGTCCTCTTCTTCACACGCCCACGAGCTTGCCAGCATCGGACAGCTCCTCTAGGACGCGTTTCCCTAGGTGTTATAAATACACATTGTCATTCTAATCACAACAATGGGGTATTTCACCATTTTTTTAAAATAATTTCATCTGAAAATATTAGGAAAACTAAGACTATTGATGAAAATTTTGAAAAGATTGACGTGACGTCTCGCTTATGTGTTTTTATATCAAACTGTTTTCATCATGGACCTAAATGTTCTTGAAATATATGCTATTTTAAGTTATATTTACATAAAATAAATGAATATTATAAGACTGTATAAGTCTACATACTTTATAATTACAGGTGAATTTAAATTATTAAGTAATGCAAGAAATTTATGTTAAAATAAAAACTGTTTGAAGACTGCAGTACAGGAATGTTAGCCCCTCCTTTCGAATTTGAATATCTTAACTTCCATTGGTAGTAACCCCCACCTCCTAACACGCTATTTGTAGGCGGTCTTTCGGTCGCCAATCAAAATATTATATATATAGATTTCATATACGTGTCGAAGCGCTATAACAACAAACCCCTTATTTCCGAAATACCTCAATTATACCATTTCATTTTTTATTAATATTCGTTATTCAGCATATACATTCGTATTTTTTTACTATTTTCCTTTAATTCGATTGAGCTGGAATTCCCCATTGTTACAGGCGTGCATTATCATTTAATAACATAGACAGGAGGGGGAGAGCTTAGCTTACGGCCGTAAGTAGGTCCCAGACATATCATGGACCTCAGCCTCTCACTTATCGGTGTTTCACCACTAGGTACTCTAGCCACCTTCACATGTCCCAGACATGTATGAGAGCTTAGCTTAAGATCACCAGGTCCGAGCAGGGATGTGCATTTACGCGTAAAAAATATTTTTTACGTTTACGTGTAAAAAATGCGTAAATTTTTTTAAATAAGTAAAAAACGTAGATAATGTATAATTTTAGTTCTTCATAACGATACTAGATGACTTGTTGTCACATCACAGTAACTTTCCTTAATCCTATCATAAATATGTTCTATAATGACTGAAACTATGATAAGTTTATAAGAAAGAGACTGAAATTATTTTAAAATATTAAAAGAAACTTCCTGAAGCTGAAATTTGTATAAAATTCATTTTCTATAAGTTTTGGAGCTAATGATTTAAATCTATTTCAAATTATTTGAAACTATACGTTATTAATAATTAATAAATAGAAAATTAAATTTTAGTTTTGCAAATTTTTTTATTCGCCGTCTATATGTAAATGTATTCAAATTTTATTTCCTTACAAATCTGCCTAAAATTTACATAAACATTTTAAAAATATAATATAATATGCTTCAAATTTACGTATTTAGTCTAATTTTGACGTGAAATGTGTTTAAAGTTTGACGTTTGAGGTTATGTCTCAGGAATATATTTCCCTACTAATCTGATTGTTGATAGATTAAAGGTACCTACCTATTTGTTTGTCTGAATCAAAGAAACATGTTGATGTCACTTGGACTGCATGTTCTGGAATATTCATTACAGTATAAAAGAAAATATCTTTATAAAAAAAATGTACTCATCGTAATAATATTTTACATTATCTACGTAAAAAATTCACAAATATTTCAATGTAAAAAATATTTTTTTACGCGTAAAAAATATGGTATAATACGTGACGTATTTTACGTGCCCGTCCCTTGGTCCGAGACCTCATGTGAATCTCAGCCTCCCACTTATCGGTGTTTCACCTTTAGGTACTCTAGCCACCGTGGAGCACACAATTCCATGGACCATGCCAGCGCTTCTAAACCAGTGGTGCGCAAGAGAAAACTTTCTGATGACGTACTACATTTCACGTTTATGACGGAATTAGTGGACCATTGGCGAACTTGAATATTTTGTACATGGGTCAATCGCTACCAGTCAGTATTCGCTAGTGAAATAGAGCAACATGACGTCTAGCGGCGAAAATATGAACTAGTGCATGGTAGTAAGTCCTAGCCGACGTAGCGGCGAATGCATCGTTTCTGTCACTTATTTAACAAATAAGTCACGAGTGGAGTGAAATTTGTAGGCTATAGGGTACTTCATTTTACGTACGAAAATAGTAGATTGTTCTTAAGAGCCGACCGTTTTTACTCACATTAAATAAATAATTTAAATTTGTGAAACCAACCTTTGTCAATAATAAATATTTTTATCTGTAAAAATGTCAAAATCAAAAATTGCAACAAAATATGGTTAAACATCACTTAATTCTGTAGATTTTATTTGACAACTGACAAGTGATATTTGTTTCGTTTTTGTGAACTAGGTTTATATTCTGACCAATCAAAAGGTAGAATTTACATCCCTAATTAAACCAACGCTATTCTTACGCGAAATAAAGTATAGTAACAAAATCTAAAACTTCAAAACGTTTTTGTTGCGTTTAACGGATGTATGTCATTAGCACGCGGAAATCCAGAAATAATTAATTTTCATAATTTCCCGAAAACAGGAACCTAAATCTATGGAAAAATTTATTAGAGAAATTTGCCAATTTGAAATAGTTGGTGGACGACAGTAATGCATTCATCTTTTAAAAATGGTAAAGGAACCGAGCAAAAATATGCATGCTCCTTGCATTTTGTAAAGAAAGATTATATTTTGCTGGGTATAACTACAAGATAATAATTACTACGTGTCTTTATTAAATTACTTCGTAATGAAATCTAAACTGTAGACGTGCCTGCACAAAAATGACAATGAAATAATAATACTTATCTCTCCATTAATCTTCCAAAAACTGCAATAATGCAATATTATGTAGATTCAAGAAAACAATGACTCAAATCATGTAAATTCAAAATTCGAGTGAATGCTAAACATAATTTTTAGATAAAAAGGACTAGTTCGCAAAATTCAAAATGTTATTCATACTAGAAACATTATTTTTATATAATATTAATATTACTTATGCACTTCAAAGGCCACAGTATATAAGAATAGACAGTTGTGGGAAACGAAGCATCTACCTTAAGCCGGCCATATTGTTACGTCACGCGCTAAGCCCCTCCTCTTCTTCACTCGCGAATTGGATGGATGTCTAGTATTTTCTATTACTATGTACCAGTGGCGTGCAGTGAGTTTTGGGGAAGGGAAGCGGTCGATATATTAATAAAAATTACATTTGAAATAGACTGAATAAGATCATTTTGAATTATGTTTGATAATCCTGTGAGTACTTTCGATTGCTCTAAATGTAATTTTAATTGAGTGTCCGGTGTACTCAGTAAATAAAGGAGTTCAAAATAATTTCCACGATTATCTGACCCTAAATATTCAGAGGGTCCTCTAAATGCTAATTCTTGTTTTGATAAAAAACACTCTACGTCAATTAATTTACAAACAATGTACCTATTTGCTGTTTTATTTTATTTTTCAATATTAATTTTGAACTGATTACTTAAACTAAATTCAATTCTATTTTGATTTCCGAATTGTCTTAGTTTTTGACACAGGAATCAATGTGATACTAAGAACATTCATGCCTCTTTTTGCCTTGCTCAAATTGTTTAAATCACTAAAGCCATATTTATTCCATACATTTATATCCCTTGAAAACAATAGACATGGCCAACAAAAGAATTTTTAAAAATTTGCACACCCACAAATCCATGATATATCAGATCAGAATACACTGTTTTCTTTTTCAAATGTCTCACAAATGATTTAGCCTGAGTTATGTTTAATATTGGTGTAGGCTTTATTATTTTTAATAATGGTGTCCTTTTTAGAATAAGATCGCGAACCAAAACGGATCGTTAATAGTCTCAACTATAGTTGCAGAAATTATTCTCACAATTATTTTCTGTGGCCATTATTAATTATACAATGTATAAAGAGTACTTTGCAGCTCTATTTAATGCTAAAAACGCAATGTATTAGACAAGCTGTACAACATGGAAACGATTTTGAACGCGCTTCCACAAGTAGTAGAGTGCGACCGACTAGCACAGAACGCGCATGCGCCAACTACAGTACAGAAGATAGGCAGGCAATGGAAGCGATATTCAAGCAGCTTCTACGAAGCATGGTGTGCACAGCTCTTCTCGGTTGAGTTCGGGCGCATACGGCAGCAGAAAGTTGCTAACGCAGGGGCGTAAATTTTTGAACTATTTATAATCATAATTATGTAACATTGGATACAGTGTTTATGAAAATTTATATAATATAAATAATAAGTATTAATCAATGAAAAATTATATGAATTAAAAACTTTCAAGGGATGCGCCGCATCCAACGCATCCATGGACGGCACGCCACTGGTATGTACATGCAATATGATTGTTGCGATCTAATGAATTTTATTATTACATACAATAAATTCGTTTAAGATTAATACTCTTATTTTTTATTCGAACTAGAGGTTAAAATAGTATTTCAACAAAATTTGATATTAGTGTTGTTGCAGATGTTTGTGATGGGTGAGCCGCTACAGTGAGGATGCCTGCGGACGGGGGCGCCGCCCCAGCTATTGCCCCTGTCGCCCCGCACCCCGGCCGCACCACCCCACTCATGTACGCCTGCTCCCAAGGGGATCTCAAGCAAGTACAACGTATTCTTCAACAACAGGTACAATCAAATAGGGCTAAAATTCTCGTGGTTTTATGTTCAGAATATTATGAAACTAAAAAGATACCTGCTTATCTATATTCAACAAAAAAGGCTTCATTCACATTAGCGATACAATTATAGTACGATAACAGTACAATGTTGATACATTAACCACAATAATGATACGTTTTTGTCATAAGCAGAGGACTATCATTCAATAATGGGTTCAGAGATTGTCTCAGATTGCTCATTTTGCTTATGCGCGTTCAAATATTAACTTCGGGAGCACTCGGATACGTTCGATAAATTCATAGCTGAGCGCTCAGACCGAGCTCGATGAGCTCAGATGTTTTAGAGCAGTTTTAGAGAGATATGCATTGACGGCTTGGAGAGATAATTTTGGTTCTGACAAGTTGAGGTTAATTTCTGTTAATCGAAACATGGACAACAATTTATATGTTTGTGAAATTTAAAATTACTATATAGTATTCCATTTGTCAAGCTTTCAGATTAAATCACTTGTTCAGTTCAGATAGTTCAATTCACTTAAGAGTGGCTCATATGTGCAAATGGAACAACCACTATACGGTTTCTGTCACTATTTGATAAAAAAATAATGAAGATAAATTATATTTTATAAAAAAAAATATATATTTAAAACACATTCTATATATGAATTAGGAATGACGAAATCCAATAATTTTGGTACCCGAGTACCCGAAACAACTACCCGGATAGTACCCTTTACCCGTTAATTACTCGATACCCTTTAATTACCCATTATCCTTTAAGTACATATACATAATTGTTTAATTTGTTAATTTCCAGTTACCCTTATATTAGCAGTTTACTTTTTAATAAAATTCATTATTATTGTTACATATATTTATTAAAAAAGTAATACAAATAAATAATATACCTACTGTATCTCTATAAAAAACTTAACATAAATTATATTAATTATGGTATGGTAGTAAAAAATCTCTTCTCTTAGCTACAATTTTTTCGGCAGCTGAAAACTGTTCGGGTAATTAACGGGCAGCGGGTATATTTATGGTAATCGGGTAAGAAATTTTATATCCGGGTACATTATTATCGGGTAGGTTCCGAGTACCCGGGTACCCATCCTCATTCCTAATATGTATAAAGGAAGCACTAGATAATACCAAATAAAATTAAATCTATTATGTACCTACTGAGGAGTTATGCTTATATTTGTAAAAAAAAAACAAAATAATACTTTCTAGCTTTTTAGTCTTTGTTAAAAATACAGTTGTGGCATCTATTTTCATTCTAATATGTACGTTGTATTATTTTCTCCATTATATACTTGTAATGTAACCATGTTCAGAACCTGAATTTAATTCACCCACAATTTTATTAAACTGAACCAAACTGTTCCGTAACTGAACAAACTGCACCAAATATTTTGAGGATTACTTCGTACTGAGCAGGATCAGTAAATATAGTGTTGGGGGTAAACTGATCCGGACAAATGAAATGACAAAATAAATGATCTGATTCAAAAGTGTAAGTTAGATCTGATCTGAGTGGCAAATGGTGTACGCTATATGATTCAGATATGGAAAGCATACATAAACACATGAGAAATCATGAAATTAAAAGTAAATCTTAAACCTATATCTTTTCATACTTCATTCTAAAAGATATTCAAAAGTTTGAGGTAACATTCGGAAATATATTCTAAATTGATTATTTGTCATTTGTGGTACTATATTTTCTGCATAAAATTCAACTTTTTGTAAAGAACACTGTACCTACACATCATCATCATCAGACATAATTATATCATTTTATTAATGATATTCAAAAACAAAATAATAACGATTTCTATATATTTCTGCTATTTTTAATTGTCTATGTAAAAATTTGCTTACAATTGTTCGATTATACGAAGTTGTCTAAGATCACGTGACTAAGCTCGATCATCTACGTGCTCTGCTCGCTAGCTCGCTGAGGTAATTTTCGAAACTACCCAATATTCAATTACTTCTCAGTTCGACTTCATTTTGTCTACTTCATTCCATGACATTTTTAAACGAAAGCTGACATTTTGGACGGTTCAAAATAGATTTGTACGTAAACGTAGCCTTTCACTAACTCTTGTGTACAAATACTACGCTGTTCGCTGTCACCAGTGTTGCCGCGTGCTTTCAGGCCCGGGAAACACAAATAGCGGATACTGAGATAGCATTTTTAGTTTTGCTTCCATACACCAGTTGGCGATATCAGTATCATTTTTGTCAATTATTTTTTCAATTTTTTGCGCGAATTTTGACATTTGTCATTTTCAGTTGAAACAATTGAAAATACCTAAACTCTTTAAATTATAAGTCGATGCTCACTCCTCTGCTGATAGCAAACGACCGATGACTGATCCAGGGAATACCGGGAACGTGCATTCAATGATATAACCAATTAACCACGTAAATGTCCTTGTTGATTAGTTGGTGCCGTGGCCGCTATGTAAGCGCTAGTATCAATTTTTATATTCCACGCGCCTGTAAATTAAAATTGAAATAAATATATAAAGTTTTTTTTTAAATAATTTTTTATTTATACAAATTATACAAAGTTGCGTTATAAAAATATAATATATGTGTATATATAGATTATAAACATTGTAAATTTAGCAAAAATATAATAATTACATATCTCTCACAGCGTAGTTAGTGTTATCATTTTGTTGCATTAATATTTTCTCAGTTTACGTTTTACAAATTTGATACATTTTCATTTGAATTTGTACATATTTATTCATTCAGTATGTCTTAATGTTCGTGTATGATGTAATGAATTTACAAACTTAGATTTATAAATTAGATTTAGCGCACTGGTGCATGATGAATTTAGATTTATGAATTAACCGAATCAAATAAATATTTTGGTTATCTTGTTGTACAAAATACTGCGCAATTCTACATCAGAAATCAATTCCATACCTAATTAACATTGAGTATCCATTATGAATTACATTTATTATATAAATTACCAGTTTTGTGACGTATTTTTGATGTCAATAACTGTCACATCATTTTGTTTTTTCAGTTACTATTTGCTATGAGTTTGAAAGAAAACTGTATTCTGATTAGTAAGATATAAAAATTTAAAATAAAATATCAAATATAAAAATTTGTAAATCTATATACAAATCCAAATGCATCATGAACCAATAAATGCATTTTAATTCATAAATATAAATTTGTAAATAAAAAACATCATAAACAAACCCTTATACAAATAATTCGAATTTTTTTTTCCATGTGCAATAAGAAAATTGGTAGATTATCAAGGAATATCATACAAAACATGAAATATCTACATAATTTTCAAATATTAAGTAGTATACTAAATATTACTGAATGAATGTTCAATATTCTTATGAATATGAAAGTAAATGAACGTGTAATACATATTTTTCATTTAGTGATTGATATGTGTGAGTTACTTTTTGACACAATCGGTAATTTGATTCATTATTAACCACTGTTTAATGCAATATACATAACATACAATAATTTTAACCACATGGACATAACATAGACATTTATGTTTATTTACTTTCTAAATATATTGTCCTATAACTATTTTCTTTTACAAAATAAAAATTGCTTACTTTGAGAATGACGAGCAATTCAATATAGAAGTTAGTGTAATATATTTCATTCTCAAACTGATATTATCGAATAATTTAAATTTTTACATGATAGAACTTATTGTTTCATTATAGTTTGACCATATTTCATCATCTTAAATGTGTTAAAAACACTGAAAAACATAATACATTGTTCGTTGATCTGCTATATGTCTTCGGATGTTTAACGATGAGTATGTTTACGAGTTCTCATATTAGAATTACTTCATAATAATTGTGATACAATGATGAGCAAAGGAAGTTATTCGAACTAAAACTTGGGCTGTCCCAATATAAATTCGGCGAGGTAGAAGCACAAAGAGATGATGAAATGAAGAAACAGGTACAAGTACAAGGATGCATTCTTTGTGGACTGCCTCGTATGATGAATTCTGGAGTCCCCGGAGTACCACATAGAGTCGGTCGCAGGAACAACACATCAGGAAGTGATGACATTAGGAGCCAGTTGGTGACGAAGTCCTATAATAATGTATTAATTATTTATGAGTTATGACACATCACATTGAAAATTACTTACCTACGGTTTACTTGCGTTGTTTATATTTCAACGATTATCTTGTTGTAAATGAACTCAGCTGTCTTCTTATAGTATAGATCTAGATGTTTATGGTGTGTTTCCAACTTAGTAATAACTCCAATTTCTTTTTTGGGTTTGCAAATCGTACCAAAGTAAAAGATTTCTACGTGTATCACGTTGATACACAACAAAGGAAAAGCATCTGTTGAAATAAAATTATTGTAAATCATAATAAATGAGTAACAATAACATCTAAATAAATGATTTCCATACTTTCCCTAATTTGTATAAATAATTGAAACTTACCTTTATAAATGTAGATTACAGCTTTACTACGAAAAATCCAAATTCAACAAGTCAAATATTCGAAAAAACACTATCACACAAGGCCCTTAAACTCACAAAAGTTAAAATCGGAAATATATAATATTATTTTATCACAATATTTCATGTTTTGTTCTGCTCTTCACAACTTCTCGTACAAAATGAATTTAATTAGTTAGGTAATACTCAACACTAATTAGCTTCAAAAAATATAATTTTTAAATTTGGGACTAGTGAGCCATCTAACAGGCATAAAATGATTTATACTCTTTAGTGCCATGATCTACTGGTGTCGCTAGCTATGCACCAACGGCGGCAATAGCAGTGAAACTTCCCGGTATTCCCTGGACTGATCATAACATAATGTTTGCGAATATTATAATACCTTACTAGCATTACCTAACTGTTGCATCACATCCTCAATCACTCGTACAATAAGTTTTATATTTAATACACAAATTAATAAACATTGTCTTACATCATACCACTATCATCAATACGTCATCCACACATCGTTAGTACTGACGTCACGGGCAAGATAAGCCTCATCTCCGCAGCATCTCCTCGACGTGGCGGTTCCACCTCGTGTGGGCGTCGCTGTAACTCAAACAAATCATTGAAATGCATTCCCTAAATACTTTCAGTCAATACGTAGGTTTACCTGTTAGTTTGGAGGGCTTACCCGTAACCCATCTGTCTCGTAATCACTCTGTCGGTGGTCGTATCGACCTCCAGCGCGGGACCCACCTTCGCGCTAACACAGAACACGGTACGACCTACGAAGGTGGTGTTTCTCCGACCTTCGCAGACGGCACTAACTCTAGCACGGGACCCACGTTCGTGCTTACACAAAACACGGCACGACCTACGAAGGTGGTGTTTCTTCGACCTTCGCAGACGGCACTAACTCTAGCACGGGACCCACGTTCGTGCTTACACAAAACACGGCACGACCTACGAAGGTGGTGTTTCTCCGACCTTCGCAGACGGCACTAACTCCAGCACGGGATCCACCTTCGTGCTTACACAAAACACCCACCGGGATCACACTGATACCCAGCGGACACTTCATCACTTTGCAACAATCTGCAACTCTGGACCTGAAATCAGGAAACACCACACACACCAGCACTGCACGCTTGTAAACGTGCCTTGTCAGGCGGCAAATCCATACTACCGTAAGATAATGTGAAGTAGGAGTGATGCAACAATACCACTATTACATAATACCCTTTAATAACAGTTGACGAATGATTCACAACAATCACAATTAACCCACAAATAAAACAAATACATATACATTGCTGTACTGCTATCGTATATTTTTATATAATTGTATTTTTATACCTGTAAAACATACATTACAAAATCGAATGATAGTATTTTATGAAAAAATTGCTTCAACTACAAATTAATGGTAATTAGTAAACCGAATATACCAATATTAATTGTAGGTAATGATCATACCGACCGAGTTTTATATTTACTTTTGCTTCCATACACCAGATGGCGACATTGATGTGGTATCGATGCTTAACTTTTACGTTTCCTATCTAAAATAACGTATGTCTCATAAGTTTTGGTACAAATTTCAATGGCTGTAAATAATGCAAACATGGTCAAATACCAGGTTGGTTTTTGGACTTGACTTTAATTTAACAGCTCATTTTTTAAATCAGTTGCTTTATAATGTCTTATAAATTAAATATTCGAAAATGTATTTATAATTTGGTTGGGCGAATCCCTACGCCTGATATCAAATGTGAACAAATATCCCAAAAAGTAGAAGACCAAAGATTTTTACACCAGACAAAGCGGAAAGATTGGTAAGAAGAGCAGAAAGCAGAGTTGGGATATCCATAAGGTAATTAGCGAGGGAGTACCGTACTTCAAAGGATACAGAACCGCGTGAAATAGAAAGAAGTGGTTTAAAATACCGAAAAAGACGAAAGTATCCCAAATATAGATCAAATCAAAGAGCACGGATACCACGGTGCTATCGTCAACTAAGGCGGATACATTTTGCGAATGAGTAAATTATTATTATGGACGATGAAAAATATTTTACTCTTTTACTCTACCTAATTTACCTCAAGCTCGCCCAATTGAAGATTTTTGGGCACTTTTATCTTGTAAGGTGTGTGATGAAGGGTGGCAAGCTGAACACGAAAAAGAACAAAAGCGTAGAATTTTAGAAGAAGAAGATAAGAGAAATAGAAGTTCAAGTCGCCCAGAACCTGATGATCGAAAATTGCACTTCGTTGAGCAGCACGGGCCTCGTCATTTAGTTTGAGTTATTAATTTAGTTAGTATCTAAATAGTTAATTACGGGAAATAATATAAGTTTGAATAAAATTATTTATTCCAAAAATATTTGGTTAAATATTTTGTGCCAGAACTTATGAGACATACGTTAGTGTATGTATATGGTCTGTGCGTGCTTTCATATGTTTTCAATAGTAGTTACTTTTCAAATATTCGAATGTTTCATTTATACCCGTTTGTACCACGTTTTTCCTCCATGATGTACTTTTATAAGCATTATTTGTTCTTCCGTATCTGTGGCTATGTTTATAATTTTTGTGCACTTAATTAACTTTGGTCCGTTTTCAGAAAATTTATTTAAACTATAGAAATTTTGATATAATTTTTCGGTTTGAAAATACAGGCGGTATGTATTTTTTATGTTTGTATAATTTAAAAAAATTCAAGTATTAATTTTCATTGTTAATTTCTGGAATTTTGACTTTAACTTGATTTTCATATTTCTTTATACTAGAGTCTTTTTTGGGGGATATAAATTTGGGAATGCGTGAATTTGGTTTAATTTATTATTTATTATCCCATCCAATATGGTAATTCCTTCGTTTGTTGTATCATTTACACACGAGTGTTGAGTTGATGAGTCAGTGTTTTTGTTATCAATGTTGCCGAGGTTAGTGTTAAGAACTGGAGCAGGTTTATCAGGAGGTCTTATTTGTGTATCAGAAATAATATTAATATTGGGTTTTTGTCTAGGTTGGGAAGGTTTATTATTAAGGGGTTGTTTTCTGATAAGAGTAGGTGGTTGTGGTTCAGAATCATCCTGAACAAGACTTTCGGCTAATTTTTACTAATATTCTAGTAAGTCGTTATCATTATAACCGGAGTTATTTATGATTGATTCGTTATCGCCAATTTACATTTACACGAATACGTGATAAACAATCAGCATTTGTGTTACATGAACCCTTTTTGTATTCAACCTTCTAGGCGTATTCTTCGAGTTTTAATCTAGAATTTGGTTCTTTCAAATTATGTAGCCAAACTAGGTCGCTGATCAGTCACTATTTTAAACTTTGCCGTATAAATATTTTCTTTATTGTTTGGAAGTCCAAATTATTGCAAGTAATTCTCTTTTAATGGTGTAATACTGTATTTCTGTTTCGTTTAGTGTACGTGATGCATAGGCAATTGGTCTATCGTGTGGGATTTCACCTTGTGAAAGCACTGCACCGATCGCAAATTTGCTGGCATCGGTAGTGAGAATGAAAGGTGTGTTAAAATCTATATACTGAAGTATTGGGTTCATGAATAGATCTTTACACGTGTTAAAGCTCTCAATGAAGTCTTTGTCGTAAAGTACTTTAGAGTATTTTTTAGACATCGAGTCATCAGATGTCCGTTTGTGTTTTTGGAATGTGGAAATTTTTAAAAACAGAAAATTTGACCGGGTTTGGTTTTACTCCTTCGGGTGTGATGATATGGCCTAAATATTGAACTTATGTAAAAATTCTAACTTGTCCACTTGAATTTTAAAGTTACTTTTTCTTTATCTATCGAAAATTGATTTTAATCTCTCTATATGTAAACTAAACAGGTTTCGTGTTGTAATCCGCGTAAAACGTTGTCCATTACTCTTTGGAAGGTCGAAGGGGCGTTCTTTACGCCGAAAGACATACGCTTGAATTCGTAGTGTCCGCCTTTAGTGGACACCGCGGTATATATGTCTGATGAAACCCGCTAGTCAAATCGGGGGTAGTAAAATAATTAGTTTTGCCTAATTAATCTAAGATGTACGTGATATTTGGAAGCGGATATTTATCATCTATAGTTCACTCATTAAATTTGCGGTAATCTATGACTAAACGCAATTTCTTTCTACCAGATGCGTTCATTTTCTTGGGGACAATCCATATAGGACTGGACCATGGTGAATTACTGTGTTGTATAATACCATGATCTAACATTTTTGATATTTGTGTCTTAACCTCTTGTTTATGAATTTTGGGAAAACTGTAAGGTTATATATGTTATAGGTGAATCATTTTTCAAATTAATTTTGTGTGTAATTTCACTTGTGAAATTCAAAGGGATGTCTTCACAATAGAAAATGTCGCGGTATTCAAAACATAATTTACGAATGGCATCGTTTTATTCTTTATTGCATTGTTTGAGTCTAAGATTTTTAAGAAAAGATTATTTTGTTTTGTCTAAGTCATTACCAATTTCCATTTTTTCAAAAAATTTATCTCGATAGGGTTAATTAATTCTATATCAAATGTTCTAAGATGTTAATTTTTACTGGGTTTTCATTAATGTTTGTGAGGGTTGTTATAGCAAAATTGTTATTTACATTGACTAAGGCTGTGTCTGATGTCGTATTTTGGCATTTAGTATTTAGGATTTAGGTCTTCTTCACACAAATACAATTCCGAATAGCACACTAATGATATCCATTGGTTTGTATAGCAACAGTTTAGAACAACAAAAATGAATTATCCATTTCGACTCAATTTGATGCTTGAGAGTAAATGTTAATATTATATTTCATAAAATAGAAGCTAAGAAGCTATTCTTTGACAGCAAATTTGAAGTTTTGTGCAAATTATAACAACGAACATGATTTGTTTAATTCGTGCGCGTCAACTTCCAGGCATAGTGTGCTCCTGCAAAACCTTAAAATCTAATTCCTAAAATCCTAAATAATCACTAGATTTAGTGCATATAAATTTAGGATTTAGATATTAGGGTGATAAAACTGCAACATAAGACACAGCCTAAAGCTTTTGGCATTTCTACGCCATCTCCGAAATTTAGATAATTTAATATTCCAGCTCCGTGGTTTTGATTTACTGGTAGTTTAATAACAATAACATTTCTTGAGCGCAAAATTTATAAACAATTCTTTTTTCCTAGGGTTATCGCTCAATTGCAGCTGTAGACACGTGTTTCGCTCTTATTAGAGCTCATCAGTACAGCATAGCTAGTTAATAGTGACACCTGAATATTCAGTCTACGTGAGGTTCTGTAGAGTATGGGTCGTTGTTCACGTACATAATATATGCGTCATATTCAAAGTTTTCATAGCAGTCACATTCGTAAGAATTTTGAGATGTGTATTCAGTTGGATTTTCAAATGTATAATTTATGTTTTGTTTTCGTGTATGTCCGGATGAGGTGTCCATAGGTTCAGACTGGTATTTTGGTTGTTGATGAGGTGAATTTTGCCTCGGAAGATATTGTGTGTAATATGGAGATCTTTGGAATGGGATGAATTGGTATGGGCGCGACTGAGGTTGGGGTAGTCGCTTTGCGAATTGAGGTGGTCTAAAATTTGGATTGTTATTTGTTTTATAAAATGGATTTTGGAGTGGACGTAATAATGGTCGTTGTTGGAATGAGGTATTATTTGATGTGCTAGAGATATTGTTGTAGCTGGATTGTTGAGGATTTCTCGTAGGGACAATTCTTTGTGTAGGTTTAAAATTGGAATGCATATTAAGTGTATTTTGTCTTTGATTGGTGTAAAGAAAATTTTCTTTCTTTATTACCTACTAAACTCATAGCTTTCTCGAGTTTGTCGGGGTCTCTTAGTCTAACATTATTTTGAATGAATGGAGGTAAACCTCTTATGAAAGTTATTAATGCAAGGCCGTCGCAATTTGGTTGTCTAATTTTTCTCTCGCCTTTTGTATAAGTGGAGCAATTTAATTGGTAGGAGATTAAACTTCTTGCATCTTGGCATCTCATGCCTAAGTTATAAGGGGTTATGTTTTTCTTTGCGGTCTTAATGCAGTTAGATCTTGTACTAAGCAATCTAAATTTTGTTGGTTTGTAAAACTTTTTTTTATGCTATTTTTTATGTCTTCCCATGTTTTTATTCAGTGCGAGAACCGATAAGGATCATTGCTCGGCCTGTTAATTTTTCGAGAATTGTTCTGACTAGAAAATTGTTGAGAACGACGTCGGTACTGCTAAATGTATATACTAAATTTTGACATGCATCTAAGAATATCTCTATGGTATGGAGGTTACCATTGTAATTTTAAATACTATCTAAATGTAATCTGAGCTCAAACTATAAGACTTAAAAAATATTTAACTGCAGTTTCCTCAGTCTGACATTCCTGGGAAGAGCTGAAAAGGTTTTGGTAACAATTGAACAACCGGAAGTAGTAGTTTCTTAGAAAAATTCTTCTAAATATAATTTTTTGGGAGTTTTTTTTTTATTAAAAATTGAAGAACATAAAATTCTCAATCTAATACACTTAAAATTATTATTATATCTTGTATAGATTTAGAGATAAAGACACTATAATTTATAAAGTAATCTAATCGCAGAGGCTAAGGCATTAAGGAAACCAGTTGACAAATTCCAATGTTTATAACATAGTTTGCAAATGACACATGTCAGTGTCACAAATCAACAGTTTTAGTGACATTCTGATAGCTTTTTTGGGAAGTATATTTAATCTTTCTTATTGTTTTATTAATTAAATATTTGAAATTATAGGTAAAATTGTGGTAAAATGCATATATCCATCAGAAATACCTCCAATCTGGTTAATGAATTGGAAGAATCTCTGACATTCAGAAACGTCCTCATACAATGAAAAATAGATATAATTAGAATTATATGTGTGCAGAAGATATGTTAAATACAATAAAAAACAATATTTGGGTAAAGTTCTGTAATATTTTGTTATAAAACGACGGTTCGAAAGCGAAGTGCAATATAATACTTATATAGCCTAATATGGAAATGGCGAGAGGTCTTGTGCTGGCCACAACAGATTTTTATAAATGCTAAAATATATTACACACTGTACACTGTAAGTAGGCGTTCCCAACATCAAACCAGTGAATGCCAGACTGTTCCACTGGAGTATTTGGTTATGGGTTTATGCGGCTACACGCTATTATTTTTACAAATACTTAAATACTAATAAACTGTAATATAATATATTAAATTTAAGATAAGTAAAAGAAAAGAAAATAAGAACAAAATGAAATTTTTAAATTTAACAGCCGCATAACATTGGCAAATGGTTTAGAACCCCTGATAAGAACAGCCAAGACAGCAACTGCTGAGAGAGAAAGCACGATATATGCCATTGCTCTCCACCATTGGCTTCGCTTACGTCGTAAGGCGGGAAACTCTGGATACCAAATATTTGCCATTTTTTTTCTTCCATAAGAAGCCGAATTTTAAAAAAGGAAAAGTTAGGGAATTTCTTAATTTAAAAATAGTATAACATAAAAAAAACGTGGAATCCCCCATTAATTACAAATGAAATTACACACACGCCTGACGACTTGAGAGTAATATCTTTCATTCGTACGTAATAAGCTTCTTACAACTCTCGCAATATAGAACATGCACTATATTGACAACAGACATAAAGTCACTAGATATATAAAGTACCGCAATTGGGCGCCATATTGTGTCGAGCTTCGGCGCCAAATTTAAAATGGATTATCTTGAAACGAGTGCGTTATTACAAAAATAATAATCGGCAGTGAAATAAATCTATGTAGCAAGTAATTAATATTGATTTTATGTTCATAATTTTTATAATATGCGTACATATAAGTACAAAACATAACTGATCAAAATTATAAAGAAAATAAAAAATAAATACAATTAAGGTTAATTTTCTTCAGATCGTTTGACATGATGACAGGATTGACGCTAAAGTCCCCAGATATAGTGACTTTTATAGGCACAGCCAACTACAACTAGATCCTGATGTGACCCTGATTGGCCTGTTTCCGCCATATTGTGTCTAAAAAACGTTCTTCTCTCTCTAACACATTGGTACAATGAATTGCGGTACTTTATATATCTAGTGACTTTAAACAGACAAGCTGCGATATGCCATCTGCTGGGAAAAATATGAACTTACCGGTTTACTACTGTATTGTGACTGTATGATTGAGTTACATGTGGTTTAATAATTTGATGTGAATAGAAATGGGAAAAAGTCGTACTAATTGTTGTGTATTCGGATGCAACTCAAGATCTGGTCGAGACACAGGCATTGGGTTTTATAATATTCCAAAACATGGCTAAAATAAGTGTAGATGTTGAAATGGATATGGATTGACGAAAAGCATGGGAATATGCAATTCCTAGTGCAAAACAAATAACGAAACATGTGAAAGTTTGTTCTCGTCATTTTAAATCGGATGATTACATATTTTCTAGTGAGTAAAAAATTCAATGCTCAGATTTTGTCTTAGCATAAAAGGTTCATATTGTGTTCATTCTAATTATTTATGTATTTTTCGATGCAATTAAGCGTAAAACTTTAAAAAGAAATGCAATTCCATCACTTTGTCTTCTCGTATTTCAAGTAAAAGTTCCTGATAATAAACGTTTGCTACGACAAACCAAACGTGTAAAGCCAAAAGCAGTAAACGCCAGTCACATTGCAATGCAGTAAATGAAGTTGTAGAGGATAATATTAATAATACATCAGCACCAGCATTTAAATTGTCTGAAGAACTCGCTAAATGTATTTTGATTTCATGTGGCTTCGCAGTAATTGCTCACCTGCAATCATCAATTTCGATAGATTAAATATATATATATATATACTTACTTATCCGTATTAATAAAATAATTATACACAGATTACATATTTTTCTAATTTACTGAAATTCTATCAACTTATCAACAATATATATATTTTTAAATGGAACCATATATTTTTTATTATCTTATTGGAAAGAGTATTTTTTTCTCTTTCCAATAAGGTAATGTTGTTTATGTACAATTTTTTCAAATAAACGAGTTATTTACGGTTAAAAATTTAAATTTTGTAAACTATTTTATTAGTTTTTTAGTCAAGTAAGCCATGGAAACAATTGATTCTTTGTTTGTTTGACGTTTAATCATTTCTCCCGTAAAGTTCTCTGTGTTTAATAATGTTTAATAACTTTACAAATGAAGAAAAGTTAGATATGATCGTGCTATATGGAAAGTTATATCTAGACACCAGTTACGTGGAACGGTCGGCTCTCTTTCCAAAAGAGTTTAAATGTGCGAAAGAAATAATGGCTTTCAATTTGAATATTTATTTTGTTTTGTTACTACTGTAAAATAAATTAATAAAATAATAATTTTATAAAAGACAATTGTTTCCATAGTTTACTTGACCTAAACTAATAAAATATTATTTTTATTTTTAAACGTAAATAACTCGTTTATTTGAAAAAATTGTACATCAACAACATTACCTTGTTGGAAAGAGAAAAAAATACTCTTTCCAATAAGATAATAAAAAATATACAGGGTGTCTCAGGACGAGCTTACGCTATCTATATTTTAAATACTATTTGATATAATTTAACGAAATTTGGTATCTAGGGGTTATCCAACATGCCCGTTTTAACTAAAATATTTTCAAAGCAGTAGCACTTCCGGTTTGACCGGAAATTGACCTCAACTTTCTTATTTTAAATGGAATACGCTATATTTTATTTTACCATTGAATGCAGCGGAAAATTTTACATGCAATAAAAACATTTTACTCATGATCAACTACTTCCGGCGTTATTCAACTTTTTTTGATTTTTTGTCTGAAATCCGGCACATTTTCAAAACTCTGTATATCGGGAACGAGATCGAATTTTTATAATCTGAAAAAAGCCTTTTATAAAGGAGACTTTAAGCTACATTATCCATAGAAGAATCCTCGATTATTTATAAAAATGTGACGGGTACGTTACACCAAAATTACAGTTGACAAACTTCAAAAAAGACATTTTTTTTAAATGGAACCCCCCGTTTTTTATTACATAAATGTATTCTACGGCAAAAAATAAGGGTACTTTATGTAACATGTCCTATGTTGAAAGTTGATAGAATTTCAGTAAATTAGAAAAATATGTAATCTGTGTATAATTATTTTATTAATACGGATAAGTAAGCCATGGAAAAAACAAATAAATTCTAAATACAAAACTATGATTCATTTAATACATATTCAAACTGTTCTCCATTCATATGTAAGTACATTGTTACTCTAGTCAATACTTCTTCTTGTGTAGCATTTTTTATCATCCGAGGAGACATGTTGTTAAATGCTGTTCGTACCCTATGTTGACAATCTTCTTTAGTAGTTAAAGGTTTTTGATAGAGGATGCCACCTATGTGGTCCATTATTTGCCAGCCACCTATCTTCAAAAATTGTTTCCAAAAAAGTATTTATTCTATGGCGGGGTGGAGCGCCATCATGCTGGTACCATATTAAATTCCTTTGATCCAACGGTAAATTATCTAAGAAATCAAGTAGATGAGTTTGTAAAAACAAACATTGTTTTTCCATGGCTTACTTGTATTAATAAAAAATTATACCCAGATTACATGTTTTTCTAATTTACTGAAATTCTATCAACTTTCAACATAGGACATGTTACATAAAGTACCCTTATTTTTTATCGTAGTACACATTTATGTAATAAAAAAGGGGGGTTCCATTTAACAAAATTGTCTTTTTTGAAGTTTGTCAACTGTAATTTTGGTGTAACGTACCCGTCACATTTTTATAAATAATCGAGAATTCTTCTATGGATTATGTAGCTTAAAGTCTCCTTTATTAAAGGCTTTTTTCAGATTATAAAAATTCGATCTCGTTCCCGCTATACAGAGTTTTGAAAATGTGCCGGATTTCAGACAAAAAATCAAAAAAAGTTGAATAACGCCGGAAGTAGTTGACCATGAGTAAAATGTTTTTATTGCTTCATATGTAAAATTTTCCGCTGAATTCAATGGTAAAATAAAATATAGCGTATTCCATTTAAAATAAGAAAGTTGAGGTCAATTTCCGGTCAAACCGGAAGTGCTACTGCTTTGAAAATATTTTAGTTAAAACGGGCATATTGGATAATCCCTAGATACCAAATTTCGTTAAATTATATTAAATAGTATTTAAAATATAGATAGCGTAAGCTCGTCCTGAGACACCCTGTATAGTTCCATTTAAAAAATATATATTCTGTCCCAAATTTTGGGAACCGCTGACACAATTTTTATTTTGTATACATGACCAATTTTCTAATGTAAAATGGCACAATTTTGCTAATTTAACCAACCTCGTATCTCTTCAAATAAAAAAGTTACCAATAGTGAGCAAGCTTATTGAGACACCCTGTATATATATAAAATTATAAATACCTTCTATACACATATAGAATTAGCTGTTGATATCTAAAATGTTCCATGATACCTAGCCTTATTTTAAATGAAAAAATCTGATGTGGCCAAAACAAAACCTCCCGCTATTGAATTTTTATTAATTTAAATACATACTTACGTATTTAGTAACTGTTCCATTGCAGAAAACTATTGCTTTATTTACTATTTTCTTTGTAAAATGTCACTATTATTAATTTGAAGTGATTAGTTTTTTGACAGTGACATTTACTGTCAGTTATATTCATTTGAAATATGAACTGTGTAACAAAGGAATTATTGTGTTTATCTTAGGCTTCGCGACTAATAAAAAAAATTATTTTTGAATTTATCTGTAAAATATATAGAAAAAGTATTAATGTATTCCTGTAGAAAATTCAATAATCTTTAATTTTCATAAGACAAAATTCGAAAAAATGGCATTTAATGGTATTTTTTGAAGAAAAACCATTTTGAGCTTCAGGTAAAGTGCCATTTCCGGTTATCCGATTTACGCCAAAATCTAATGGCTTCTTTTCATATTAGAATGGGATGGAAATACAAGGTATCAGAATTTTCTGAATGATAGTATTTGAGTTAGAGTGAAGACAAAATTCTACACATACACACACACACACACACACACACACACATACACACACATACATACACATACACACACACATACACACACACATACACACATACAGACATCATCGTGAAAATGTTAAAATTGGATTCTAGGGATCTTAAAACGTGGTCATTTACTAAAATCTCGATATGTGATTTTTAGCACGATCCCTATACCTCCCTTACCAAGGGTAGCGGGAGGTAAAAATTGTTCTTTTTGTTTGCATTCATATGTCACAACATTGCGAGTACCAATTCAGAAACAGCTGATCGGTCCGATGGTGCTGCCGCCATCGAACATGTCAGTTCTTAATACTATCATGTTATGTTAAATGTCACCTATATCTTTATTTAATTTAAGCGTGCATGTCTGTAATTATGTTAGTAAAATACTAATCATGTCAATTAATACTTACTTACAGTGGTCAGTAACATATAAACCTTTTAAGCACACGCTTTGCTGTCACTGCCCTGAACATTACACGTACACCAATTACTTTGAGGGTAAATTAAAGGCATCACGCATTGACTTAGCCGCAATGTCAGTTCATGAACTGAACTGAGCAAGTTCATTGGCAATTACAACATACGTACTTTTTTCGTAGCTTTGTTTTATGATTAACGATGCGATAAGATATCACGCATATTTTGAACGATTTGCCGCTTCTAAACAACGATTCTTGTGCGTTTGGAATATTGGAATACTTTATGACGAAAGCTGAAAATTTGCGTGACAGTAAAAATCACTGAAATTCTGAAGAGACTGTGAAATTCATTAAGGAACTACTTTAGATTTATTTTATTTCTGCTTAAATGTTATGCCATAATAAATTTATATAACGCCTTCTTAACCTCCTTTTCAATATAGAAATGGTTAATTAATAAACATTTGTTAATAATAAAACACTCATTTATAACAGGAATGATAATTTATTTCTAGACAAATAAATATTTAATAAATAAGTATGGAAGAATGACTTTGTGTGGACTTTTTGGGAAATGTGTTTCGAGTAGGGCTGTCAATGAAATCCGGATATCCGGATTTTTATTTTTAAAATATCCGTTTTTTTTCTATCCGGGTGAACCGAATATCCGGATTTTTCAATACGGATAACGAAGTATCCGGATTTTTCAATCCGGAAAACCGGATAACCGTATATCCGAATTATTCTATCTGTTTATAACTTATAATAATGATTACTAATTTTTAAATATCATTGTGGGGTTAGTCGTGTCATACGGAAATGCGACAACACCAGTTTAACCGACTTCGTATCTCTTACGGTTTCAGAGATCCCAATGGTTAGACTCAAAAAACGGGCACCTGTATACATATTTTGGCCAACCTATTCAAGTAATTATAATATAAATATGTGAATTAAATAGGCACTAAATAAAATCATGTTATTACTTATATTTTTTCCAATGATTACCTTTGTTCTTGTTAATCTACAAAATTACGTATAATAATAAGTATGCATATGGTTAATATTTGTAAGTTGTAACTTATATTGTAAGTATTAGGACCTAGGGGTATTTTAACAATATGGCTTATATGAATTTCTGTTATCGGTTTTCCTGATATATCCATTACCGGTTTTCCGGAATTATTCGGATACCGGTTTATCCGGATATACGGTTATCCGGATACCGGTTTATCCGTATTTCAAACCGGATACCGTTTTTTTCGGATACCGGATACCCACTTATCCGGATTGGTATTTTTACGGATATTGACAGCCCTAGTTTCGAGCGCCTATCTTTAGCGGAGGTATATGGAGTGTATTGCGAAATTTATATTGTTTACAATTTCTTGTTCGTGATTTTTAAGATCTGTTTGTATATGATTTGTACTGATTTATTTGATGAAACAATTTTTTATTTCACTTATGGCCGTTTTCACCGCTTCTACTTAAGTATAACTTAATATTAAGTAGAACTTAAATTTTAAAAATGTATTGCACCGTTTACTAAGTTATACTTAAGGTACACCTACTTTAAGCCTCAGATTTCTGGGGCTTAAGGTGCACTTAACCTTTAAGATGAACTTTGACAATGGATGTGATATTTTTTCTATGATGATGAATTTTAATTTTAATTGAAGTTTTACAAATATTAAACGATCTGTCACTTTTACTACCAGATTTTCCAATTATGAGTACTTTGCTCTAGCGTACACCTACCAAAGTGCACAAATTTTACTACTTAGTTCTAGAAAGTACATGCCTATGTCTGTGGCATAGTTACAATATATAACCGCACCGCCGGCTTTCATTTATTTGTGATTTTTATTCTTATTCATTAATAAAACAAGCATTAATATTAATAATAATAAACTTTGCAAGTTTCAAATACTACACTATTAAAAAAAATCTGTTGTGGCCAGCACAAAACCTTCCGTCAATTCGATGTATTTTGTACATATCCTATACCAAAAGTTCCTTGAAAAAGATTCTATATATCCTGTATAATTGTAACAAGAACACACTATTTTTTACATATCCATACTGAAAGTTCCTTTGAAAAGATTCTAAAATCTAATAAAATTTTAATACGAATACGAACGTACATTATGTATTGCACTTAACACTTCCTCCTGCTTCAACTTTGCCCTATTTTATTAGAAGTCGCTGTTTCTTACTCTTCGCTTCTACTCATTCCTGACACAGTTCTTCCTCTCTCAAATCTTCTGCTATACAGTCCTTCCATCTTCTCTTTTGACTTTCTCGTACTTCTGGCATTATAAGTTCCTATCTTGAGGCGAGGCCGCAAATGCAAGTCACTGGCGAGGGACACTCTATCACTTATACCACTTTCAGATCATATACTTTCCACTTTGGTTTTGCACTTGCCACTGACATCTGTCAATTAGAGTTTTTTAAATATATCTCTTGTTTTCATAATTTTTGCAATGCTGACTGATTTTCGAAAGTTAATCTCTCTATAACTCTATATCTATTGAATATGAAGGAAAATGTATAATCGAACCGTATAGAGAATAAGATATTCTTTCTATTGATAATCACATAAAATATCGAAAATGATATTTAACTGCGATTTTTAAAGAAAAACTGTTAAGAACTTCAAATAAGGGTACTTCCGGTTGACCAATTATAACCAAAATCTAATCAGCTCTTCATAGGGTTGTAAGGAAGAGGAATACGAAAGAATCATAATTTTTAGAATTGTAGTTTTGGAGTTATCGTCGGAGAAAAATTTGTCACACACACACACGGACATACACACAGACACACACAGACACACACACAGACACACACACAGACACACACGGACACACATACACACATACAGACATCATCTTAAAAATAGTACATTCGTATTGTAGGGACCCTAAAACGTGCTTATTCATTAAAAACTCATCACCGAATTTTTTGACCAAAAACAATACCTTCCTTTTGACGGAAGGTAAAAATCCAATGAAATGTCAAACTAATTGCCTTCTTGTAATACCTAAATCAAAAACGTTGACTTTTTAACGAAATCCTATTTAACTTAAAATTTACATTTGCAATAGAATAAAATTTAAGGTGAACCGTAACTTTAAGTAAAACTTAGCAAAGTAGAACTTAAGATTACGTTGGTGCAAACGGCTATAAATCTCCATTCTGTTTATATGAAGCAATAAGGCTTATGTGAATTATTAATGTATACGAGATATGTTTCGTTTTGTGATTTAAGCAGAATTACATTGTAAAAATAATTATGAATTTTACTGATTAAACGATAAATAATAATTGTAAATCCCAATAAAACTTATTTACCAAAAAAGGCCGTATAGTCTGGATGATCTTAATAAAGAATTAGAAAACATTCGCCATGTTTCAGCATCTGAATCAACCTCTCGTTACGTTATACGTAACTAAGGTTCGCAAACTGCCTAATATTATTTTGTTATAAACGTGTTTTATAAACAATATTATAGATTGTTGCCGCTTTGGTTCTATTTGTAAAAGTTGTTTTATAATAATGCTATTAATTTCTATTATTTACAGGGTGCCAAGAAATCCAATTCAATTTCTTGGGATTTGATTTGCTTTTATTTGTTTCACTGCATTTGTTTTGTTTTTTACTTCCTTTGACTTTTAGTAAGAATAAATAAATAAATAAATAAATAAATATATCATCACGGCATATTACGTATTACTGTGTGTGCCAGTATGCATAACATATGTAGACATCGGTAATGGTGACGATATATTTTACCGTGTGGTCACATACCAGGCGACAGCTAACGGGCACTCATAGTTGGTATGGAGAGTGCACCACAGGGTTCACTTTTGTGAGATTAAAAGGCTTACTTTTAGTAAGTAATGAAAATATTTATTTTTCTCCTTCTATGTTATTTTCTGTATTGCACGTTATTTATGTTTTGTAGAGATATACTAAATAAATAAAAATATAAAGTATATTACTTTTTTAATAGTTTTACAGCATTTTAAAAGCTAGTTGCACGAGGGCATCTTTTATTTCAAAATATATATTTAGTTTTATGTATTTTTTTCCTGTATTGCACATTATTTATATATTTCAGAGATATACTAAATAAATAAAAATATAAAGTATATTACTTTTACATTTTCAATAGTTTTGCAGCATTTTAAAAGTTAGGTGCACAAAGTATTCCTTGCGACTGCTTACGTAAAAAAAGTTGGCGCGGATAATACTTGCTGGCTGAAAAAAGGGTATTGATATCATGTTCTTATAATAATCGCATTACATTATTTACCTATGGGTTTTTCTTGTAATTTGTGATTAAATCATCTTTAGAGTATAATTATGAGCAGATTTTAGCTTACATTATAATATGTTAATTAAAATAACAGATTACTACTAAACTACAAAATGTAAATGTTTGTCAATACGTTTACTTTACTAGTTATATGTTATACGTGAAATAAAGATAAAAAAATTGAATAATTTGTAGATTTTTGTTATGGAGAAAATTTATGCACGCCTATGTGATGTGCAAACTGAACTGCTTGAATATAAGTCTAAGTCTACTAAAGACTTTGGTTCGGAAGGTTTTTGCATTGTGTAAGCAATAAAATGTTGTAAAATCACTATTCCACCTTTAACGCAGTGCGGTATCTAAGAAAAAGTATATATTTAACAAAACGAATCGTAGGAATAGTGAATCGAAGTGCATTCTTCTTACTTGCGAAGTAAAATAAATCAAATAATAAATAAGTCCAAAACTCAATGTGACCTTCGTTTCCTTACCTAGATTTTTTTGCCCTTTCTATTTCAATAGTGGTATCTAAATAATTTATGAGTTCCACGATTAATTGACCTGGGATCAGAATTGTATTTCATTTGCTTTATTTTTTATGAAATGAGCAATACAAATGAGTTTTCTGTAACAAGTTTTTCTAGGAAAGAGCGTAAAAGAGATGTAAATCTTATAGCGTTTTACATTTATATATTTAGTTTTGCACCAAGTGCAGAGTGCAGTGTTCCAACACATGCATAGTCCATTTTAAATGAAACATGTTACATAAGTCCAGTGCAAGTTTGTCAGCTGTCACTGTGAAATAGAGAGGTTACGTAGCAATGGATATCATTACATACTCAAGATTCGGGCTGTGAAGACTTAATATTTTACATCAATGTATTTACACAGATACTTTTTACAACTCAAAATATATGAATTTGACTGCATTGACAAGAACTGACGATTAAAGTAAGTGCAAGAAAATGCACACTCAGTAAAGCCGGGGTGGCTCGTAGTTTGTTGGCTAAGCTCGGGCTTCCCGTTAGTTGTCGATAAATTTAACACGAATCAGAAGAAACGTGGGCTCGTACCACTTTTCCGATGTTCCAATATATTTATGATTGAAGGACGAAATTTTTAAATTATTTTCAATTGGTAGACACGATCGTGAATGGCTCGGCTTTACTCGTCCAAGCACACTCCCCCTCCCACCACACACACATACATTTCCATTACCCATTACGTTTGCGAATTGTAGCATGTATTGTTTATCTCGAGACCCATTCATAAGAGTTTTTTTTTTCCATTGTAACAATGCTTGTTCTACGTATATAATAAATAGTATTAGTGAAATATTTCAACATTGGCGTAGACCTTTGTTTATACTAAAGGATTTTTTTAAGTCTACAAAAACTAAATGAAGTTTCCGGCCACATACGGACAGATTATCTGCTGCGTATTTCAGCGTGAAAGTATTATCACTTTGTTATTCTGTTTCCTTTCCTAAGTACTCTTTTTCAATTCTGGTTTTTATTATTTTTCCATAAAATCTTGCCAAGCTGTTCGTTACACTGTCAGGATCTCGTCTGCTTCCTTACTTAAATATTGAAGTAATTTCTGATACTTTCCAGTTTTGTGGAACTTCGTTACATTGCATATAGGTACACTTATTGTACGTGATGGGCCATAAAGATCAGCGGTTTTAAAATCAATATTGCTTGTAAACGGTAAGCAAGAGGGGTACGAGCATGGTGGGGATAGTAAGTTAGAACATTGGAAATTCAATCACGATGGATCGTTTCACGGGAACACAACGCGCGATCTGTGGAAAACAGTTTTACAAAAATGTTGATTCATGCACGGTTGTTAGGCGTATGTTTCGCGCTGAGTTCGGACTGCATGACCTAAATCAGTGTCGTAGTAAATGTGCGATTAGGACGAGGGTCAGAAAATTCTAGGCTAGGGGATCCACCCTCAATCAGAAGCCTACGTGACGTCCGAGGTCAACGAGAACCGAGGAGCACGTTAAATAAGTTGGAGCTTCTATGCGACGGGATCTTGGGTCATCAATTCGCAAGAGATCAGCTGAGTTTGCATTTCTACGATCATTTTTGCGGCGTATTTAAAAAAAAAGACTTTAAATTGCATTCTCATAACTGAAACTGAATGATTTGAATTTACACCGTGTGTTTGTCGAAACCATGTTTGGCAAATTTCAACATTTTTTTTTCGGACGAAGCTCATTTTCATTTAAATTAGCATATTAATAAACAAAATTGTCTGTATTGGGCTAGGGAACATCATAAATTAAAACATCAACAGTCTCTATATTCTCCGAAAGTTACAGTATATGCAGTCATTTCTTCAAAACGAGCGAGGCAAGGCTGTAACCGTAACTTCTGACCGGTACACAACAATGCTACATGATTTGTTTCCCGAAATTGCAAGATTTTTAAACCAACAACAACAGGACATGGTTTCAACAAGATGGCGCCACATGCCACACGTCTAACCAATTTTTGGCTGTCATAAACGAAATATTTGCAGGAAGTCTTGATTTGACTACTTCTGACTTTTTCTTCTGGGAATACTGAAAGTCTCAGGTTTTCAACACGAAACCAGCCACGAAGCCACGACAATCCAATGCTGCTATTCCTTGCGCAATGACCCAGCGAGTTTTTCAAATTTGAGGTCCGGATTTGAATAGTGCAGCGCGATGGCTCTCACCGGGTAATGTTATTTTTAAGAAATGATATAAATTTTTAAAAATCGATAAGATTTATAGTTTTTTATTAAGAATTTTTTGAAAATCGCTTTCTTTATGTTCCACCGTGTATAACGTTAGTAGCATTGTAATTAATTTCTTACTACCAAATTTTATAAATTCATTATATGTGCCATCAATTCCTGGTGCTTTGTTATTTTTGAGAGCTCTTATATCAGTACTTAATTCTTCTAAAGTTATCGGCTCGTGGAATCCTTTCTGCCTTAATGGTATAAATTGTTCTTGGCTGAAATGTAGTCTTTCTTCTGTGAGCAGAGATTTGTAGTGGTTTTTTCATTCGTCAATATTAATAAGGTTTATACCTTTACTTTTGCAGTTTGTTCTTAGAGATTTTAAATTCGTTCTGGCTAATTTTGACTTAGGATCTCCTATGTAAGATCAATTTTCCTTTATATTTGTGTTCCCAAAACTCGTTTTTCTGTATTTTGATCTCTAGGTTTACTTTTTTATTTAGGTTACTGTTATTGTATATGTATATCTCTGTCCTCACTTTTTTTTTTTTTCGTGTTTAAACATTTTCTGTACGAATCTTTCTTCTTTTTTACTAGATCCTCTACTTCTTTGTTCCACCATATGGGTTTGTTTTTATTTCTTGTATCAGTCTCCTTTGTTCTTAGTGCCTTAAAGGCTGCTTGTTTATATGGTTATATATTTGGTCCATTTCCTTAGAGTCAGTCTTTTTTCTAAATTAACAATTAATTTTCCTTAAAGTCTTCTTATAAAAAATCTGTTGTGGCCAGCACAAGACCTTCCGTCAATTCGATGTATTTTGTACAAATCCCATACCAAAAGTACCGTGGAACAGTTTCTATATAATATCATGTAAAATCGAATAAGAACACATACTATTTTTTACAAATTCCATACCAAAAGTTCATTTGAAAAGGTTCTATAAATCCAATAAAATTATGACATAAACAAACACTACGTAAAATGCACTTGACACAACTTTCCCCTATTTTATTAGGGGTTGCTGTTTCCTCTTCTCTTCCACTCATTCCTGTTCAACGCATCTTCTTCACACAGTCCTTCCTTTCTCAAGTCTTCTGCGATACAGTTCTTCCATCTTCTCTTTAGCCTTTCACTACAACTGTCAATTACAATTTTTTGAATGAGCAGCTGTTTCCATGATAAATACCAAAGCTGACTAATTTTTGAAAATTAATTTCTTTATAATGCTTTAACTCTACATCTATTGAATATGAAGGAAAATGTATAATCAAACCATATAGAGAAGAGTATTTTCTTTAATAAATATAATAACAATATGTCAAAAAATAATATTTAACTTCGTTTTTTTAAGAAAAACTGTTAAAAACTTCAAATAAGGGTACTTGCGGTGGATCAATTATAACCAAAATCTAATCAACTCTTCATAGGGACGTACAGAAGAGGAATACGAAAGAATTATAATTTTTAGAATTGTAGTATTGAAGTTATCGTCGGAGAAAAATTTGTCACACACGGACACACATACACACATACACACGGACACACGCACACACACACACACACACACGTACATACAGACATCATCTTAAAAATAGTAAATTCGTATTGTAGGGACCCTAAAACGTGCTTATTCATTAAAAACTCACCACCGAATTTTTTGACCAAAGACAATACCTTCCTGACCTAAAGGTGACGGAAGGTAAAAAAGATTTTTAAGTGAATCATATTGCTTATTTTGCATAGTATATTGTTCCTTTCTGTCCTTTTACTTTTTCGTGTCGCTTCCGGAATTCCTTGATTTTGAAATGTTGGTAGGAAAAAGTAATTTTAACCTCACCATTTTGTGATCCGTGCTGCTTATCGGGCCTTTCATTGCTCTTATATGTAATGGTTTAATTATTGTATTCTGATTAATAAAGGCGTAATCGATTATTGATTTCAGATTTCGAGTTGTTTGGTATCAGGTATATTTATGAATATCCTTGTGCTCACAAAACCCATTTAAATTTTTTAGATCATTTTGTTTACATAAATTTATCCGTCTTATTCCATTATCGTCTACTGTACTTTCTCCGAAAGGCCCTACAACTTTGTCTTTTTCTTATCTCCCTACTTTTCCGTTTATGTCCCCAAACAGAACATCTGTTACCTATGTCGTTTATTTTGTTTCTTCTTCTTGAAAAAAACTGCTTCTTTATTTTTGCATTATCATTCGGAGCATTATTTCCTATAAGTTCAATATTAGCTGTATTCTTTTTGGTTAAAATCTCAGTTCATCTCCGCTTACTTCAGATAAACTCAACAAATTGTTGTTCTTTTTGTACGAACGGAGTTAAGTTGTACTGAGTGTACTCACTTCCCCTCTTACCGATGCTGCATCACCCGGGAAACAAACTCAAAATGATCTGAGCCATGCAGATCAGTGGAGGGGGTAATGTTGTGAGAAGAACTGTCAACTGTGTTTCGAAAGTTGAGTTGTTAAAGTAAACAAAAATGTCGTATACAGTACTTTATGATGGAGGTAGTAAATAAATATATTTCATTTTTTACTTATTTAAATTAATATAAAATAAATAAGCAAACATACTTACTAGTACAATATTTTCAATGTTTTCCATCTTCTAATACGTATTTTTGTTTGTTGTAATGGATCCTACAGCCTACAGCGTAACCGCCTAACCTCAACATGATTAAAAATTAAAGCCCGACAGTTGACAACAAATTACTTTGTTTTGTATCGCGCGCGCTTTGTCGCTCACTCTTTGCGAAATATTGTTCTTTTTAGCGATTTCTCAGCTCAGCTCATCTCAACTCACTTATCAACTGAGCTAAGCAAAAATATCCCAAAAAAGAATACAGCTATCATGTCTGTACATTATTAAAAATATTTGTAATATTATTTCACTGAGGCATTTCCATTCTTTTATAAATCTTTTTAATTTTTTTTAATAAGCATAGATACGCTTCCTCCAGATCGCTCACTTTTGTCTCTTCCACTGTAGAAATATGTTATGTGATCAGTGACCTCTATATACAAAATGGACCGGCGGCTTGAATAACTTGCGTGTATCCACCGAGAATACCACCCGCCTGACTGGTGGGGTGTCTATCTCTCTCTAACTTTCGTGTATAGTTGGACCAGGCAGATATGCGAAAATGTATTTAAGCTTTCTTCTTCATGTTCATCGTTAATTCGTCGTACTGGTACTAGCTGACGCATGCGTACTTCTCACTGTTAGAAAGAGATAGCCACCCCACCATGACAGTTGAGTGGATACAGCTCGCGCCGTTGTAAAGAGATAGGAGTCGCCGGTCCATTTTGTATATAGAGGCCAGTGTATGTGATCCTCACGAACATTTGGCGATGTGGACGATGTCTTTGAGGATAACGCTGTGCATAAGTTCGCGCTGCTAATTTGAAATTTTGTGTCGATACTCAATACACTAATAACATCCACTAATTCACTGTTGCTATACATTTTTCTCATATTTCTCCTACAACACCTTATCCTTTCAATACTTTATACGAAATCAAACTACGTACTCAAATAAAAAAATTGTTTAAAAATCATTACGCAATAAGGTATTAGACATAATACTTAATTAATAAATAATTATTTGTAGGCAGTGTTTATACTTCTATTTCATTAGTAACAAAATTATAAATAATTAAATATACTATTAAACCAGGGGCACTAAAAATCTTCGCTAGGAATGAACTACCCTTACTTTTGCGAATTTCCAAAAAAATCTTTTTGTTCTGTAATCAATATATCAAATTATATATGTCATTAAAGTTTCGTGCGGAGGTATAGAAACACCCTGTATTTGGACCTCTGTCCACCTTTGTAAGGATAAGGTGGTATAGGGATCGTGCTAAAAATCGCATATCGGAATTGACCACGTTTTAAGGTTCCTAGAATCCAATTTCAACATTTTTACGAAGATGTGTGTGTGTGTGTGTGTGTGTGTGTGTGTGTGTGTGTGTGTGTGTGTGTGTGTGTGTGTGTGTGTGTGAATATGTGCACATATCCTAGCCATTACATTTTGGTATAAATCGGATTACTGGAAATGGCACTACTTGAAGCTCAAAATAGTTTTTCTTCGAAACACTTTTAAATGTATTTTTTTCGTGATTTATGTTATTATAAAAATTAAAGATTATTAAATTTTCTACAGGTATACATTAATACTTTTTCCATATATTTTACAAATAAATTTTAAAAAATCTGTTTTTTTTTTTATAAATCCCGAAGCCTAAGGATAAACACAATTCCTTTGTTACACAGTTCATATTTCAAATGAATGTAATTGGCAAGTAAATGTCACTGTCAAAAAACAACGTATTTTATAAATTCCGGGTCTTATGTTTTATAGATGAACACAATTTTTTAGTTACACAGTTCTGATTTCAAAAGTATTTAACACTGTTGAGAAACCTATCATTTCAAATTAATAACGGTAACGTTTTAAAAAGAAAATAGTAAGTAATACTATAGTTATAGTCATATTATACTAATGCAAAGGAAAATAATATAGTTTCAACTTTCCATCATCAATAAATATGTAGGTAAGTATTTAAATTAATAAAATTTATATGGCAGAATGTATGGTGTTGGCCACATTGGTTTTTCTCTAAACATATGTATATCTTAACGTAACAGTAGTTACACTTGATTTTTTATATTTATTTTTTTTGGTACAATACTAAATATATGTATGTAAATTATATATTTTCATATATTTACGCTAAAAGTTAGATTTTGTATACCATAAGGATTGGCGTTACTATCCATATAACAAAAAATCTGATGTGACCAACACAAAACCTCCCGCTATTTAATTTTTATTAATTTAAATACATACCTACCTACGTATTTACTAACGCTACAAACTGTTCCATTGCAGAAAACTATTGCTTTATTTACTATTTTCTTTTTAAAATGTCACTATTATTAATTTGAAGTGATAAGTTTTCTGACAGTGACATTTACTGTCAGTTACATTCATTTGAAAAATGAACTGTGTAACAAAGGAATAATTTTTATCTTAGGCTTCGCGATTAATAAAAAAATCTGATGTGGCCAACACAAAACCTCCCGCTATTTAATTTTTATTAATTTAAATACATACATACGTATTTAGAAATGCTTTAAACTATATTATGTTCTATTGCATATAACTATTGCTTTATTTACGACTTTCTTTATTATTTAATATGTCACTATTATTAATTTGAAGTGATTAGTTTTTTGACAATGACGTGTACCTGTCAATTACATTCATTTGAAAAATAAACTGTGTAACAAAGGAATTGTGTTTATCTTAGGCTTCGGGATTACCTGTACAAAATTAAATAATCTATAATTTTCCAATGACATTAAATGCGAAAAAATGGCATTTAATGGTATTTTTTGAAGAAAAACCATTATGAGCTTCAAGTAAAGTACCATTTCCGTTTATCCGATTTACACCAAAATCTAATGGCTTCTATTAGAATAGGGTAGAAATACAAGGTTTCAGAATTTTCTGAATGATAGTATTTGAGTTAGAGTGAAAACAAAATTCGTACACATACACACATACATACATATAGGCCATCCAGCGAATCAAGCGGTTTACGTCATAAATACAATATCACTAGAAACAATGACGTCATATGTTAAAAAGTTTACATGAGCATGTAAAACGGATTAAAATATATATGATCTGTGGGTTGCCTTCATAAATCCAAATCTTTATTAAAAAGGTAACTCGTCTGGTATCATTTTTTTTTTTTTCAGCGAAATCCAATTTTATTTTAAATATTCTGAACGATACTGCTTACGCCGGTATAAATACTTCATTCTTGTAGTATATGCAACAAACCATCTAGTATTATGTGAGATCCTTAAAAAAAAAATACAGAATACTGCATACCATACAATTTCTAACTGTTTCTGTAAATTGCTTATAGCGTTTGCCACACGCTGTACATATAGATTTAATTTTCAAATTATTACTAATAAAAGAACGAAATATTACCTCAATATTACAATTCAGTGAAAGTAAGAGCCCATCAAACTATTTTTCATTTTCAAAATAAGTCAATAAATTAACTACAAGCTCTTGAATTTGACATGACGGCATTTGACATTTTGTCAATGAACAACAATACAAAAAACAAAATGAAATTACAATACAGGTTGAAAAGTACAATGTAGACATATAATATTTAGTAATATACATGTTCAGAATTACCAATATTAAAAAAATATAATCAAACGTCATTTTGCAAAAATTAACAAAATTTTACTTAATAATAATATTTCCAAATATAATTATTTCTATTCACGGTTTCAAACACATAATAATAATAATAATAATAATAATAATAATAAAAAAACCAATAAAATACCGTTAATAAAATATATTTAAAAATATAAAGAAAATTTCAAAAATCCCTAAACGATGACGTAAACCGCTTGATTCGTTGGATAGCCTATACACACATACACACATACACACATACACACATACACACATACACACATACACACATACACACACATACACACACACACACACATACACACACACACACACACACACACACATACACATACACATACACATACAGACATCATCGTGAAAATGTTAAAAATGGATTCTAGGGACCTTAAAACGTGGTCACTTAATAAAATCTCGATATTAGATTTTTAGCATGATCCCTATACCTCCCTTACCAAGGGTAGCGGGAGGTAAAAATAGTGTATTAAAGAACGAGTTTTATAAGAAAGGGTACCCTGGCGAGTTTTCTAAATGACAAGTGTATAAAATGAGTCCTTTATACTATTTTTTATATTTTGCATCTTTTATTTACTAATAGATATTTATACACGTAGCAAGTGGCTTACACTTTGTTTTCATGAATAAACATTTTTAACTCACGTAGTTTATACAATATATTATTCAATTTTGACGAAATAATAATAAAACCCATTATAATATTTAATTTTCTCAAAATAAAAAGTTAATCAATTAGAAGGCTGTGCATGACAATCGTAGGTGACGATGACAGGCGTCAAGTCATTTGTGTCGTGAAAAATGGCTAATCTGTCTGGAGACTGCCGTGAAAGTGTTATTTTCGTGCCTGACGTGATAATATGCATTATTTGTTGTAGAGTGATTTAGGGAAATTTGTATGTGTAATGTTGTAATATAATGGATTGACATTTATTCAATGGGGTATTCCATTCATTTTTTTTTTTTATTATTTTAAATAAAACTTCATTCAGTTTTGAAGCAATTCATAGTATTAAAAAATCTTAATTGTTCCTAGTTTCAGAGTATTTTATTTTCGAGAAATCAGTGTAACGTCACATTTCCTCTATACTTGTCTTTCTCACGCACACTGCTCTGAGTACGCTGCGAGAGAAGGATAACAATTGTGTGACGTCAATTTTCCCTTTTAGCAAATGTGAAATATCTCGTAAAGTAATTATTTAAAAAATGTTTTCATTGTTTTAACTATTATTTATTGAGCCATACTTTATGTTAAATTGAAATTTTCTTAATTTTGTAGTTATGGTGGAATACCCCATTGTGTATGTGAAAATTCATGTCATTTCTGATTTATGAACGCAAGTAAATGTCATTTTCTAAAACAAAAAATTGTGTATCGAAATGAATGATCTTTCGATATGCAGTTGAGTTTTGGAATGACTTCATTACGAACGTAAAATATAAAAATATTATTATTATTTTCTCATTCTAGTTTTATTTTTAATTATTGTATTAAATTACATGTAGTGTTTCGGAATTAGAGTGCCATATTCTATCACGGTTCTTAATGTTAAAATGAGCTTCATTCTTAAACGATTTTTGGTGACATTTTGTTATTTGGGATTGGACTTATTAAATCCCTACTCAAAATATGTAGGCAGCGGACAAAATAAAAAACGCAAATTATTACCACCAATTATTCCACCAGTAATTCCTCTTAATGAATATTGTCAAACATTTTTATGAAGAAATAATCTAAATGAAAGCCGAAACATTGAAAATTGTATAAAACACTCGTTACAGAAGGCTATTCAAATACTCGTATCTGAATTTTGAATTTTTGCTAGAATAAGTTGCCTTCTAGAATTTTTGTTTTTTATTATATCTTAGATGTCATGCGCAGAACTCCCAATTCTGGAACAGTTCCGAATTGAAGGTTCGAACACACCTTAGAAAGCAAATTCAGAATTGTTCTCTCTAGAACAGGTTTGATTTTAATTTGGCGGTACGGTACAAAATAACCGAAAATTGTTACAAATAATTGTAAATATTATATTTTAAATTTTCAAATGAAATAATAATTGTACATACTCCTCAAAAGGGATATAAAGCATGGACTAGTAAACAAGTTAAAAGTAAAAACAAATGCAATAAAAAGAATGAAAATGTTTAGAAAAATTATTTTAAACTAAATAAAACGCAATGAATATGTTTATAGGGTCGCTAGTTGTGAAAAGTATTAGAAAAAATTGCAAAATACATGTAGCGTAGATGAGCAAAGAAAAACGGGGAAAGCAAGACAATATTTTGAATATTTCAATCATACGGATGGACGTGACGTCATACAATCCTGTAGCTTTTCGAGTACATTTCCTAATAAAAATATTTATCATCAATATAGATACTTATAAAATTTCCCTTAAGCAAATTAATCTATTACTTCTTATAAAGCATTCTAAACGTCAAACAGAATTTTAAAACTTCTCTGCGCATGGTCAGAATATGAAATACTTGCTCCGTAGCTCGAACTATTAGAACCGTTCCACGAGAATTTGGGTTCAAAGTTCTAGCCTGTCCGAACGCCGAACTGAATTTCGAATTTAAGAACTACAGAGTTCGAACGCTTTTAAGTATAATGCATATGCTCTCTAGTTCCCAAACTGCTTAGAATTATAGGTGCGAACAAACCTACTACTATTCTCTTCATATTTGCAATTAAAATATTAACATGTTTGCATGTACAACAGTGAAACAAACAAGAATCCGTTGCCAATGTACACTAATAAACAGTTGAACGACGGGTGGACGACAGTTATCCTTGAAATGACTGTCCATTATTTGTTTTACCATAAATAAATGAATCAATATGTTAGCATTATAGCCTTACGTGTTAGCTTAGCTATAGTTAACAGGGATATTCTTAGAAATTAATCTTCACAGTTGCGATCTGCATATTTCAGCAGGCAAATAACACTTTTGTTTTTATATCAGTTCAAAGTCAGTTTACGAAATGGGAGCAAATTATTGATGTGTCCAAGAACTACAAGTCCATGTAATTTTTATAAATTATTAATTTTTTAGTAAATAATTCCAAATAAATTTATTTCGGTATATTCTTGATTACATATTCAATAACCAACATATTAAGAATAAAAGTAATTGAATGAAAACATTATGGGTGGATTACAACCCAACCATCTTCAATACTTTCCTTTCTTGTGTTAAATATGACGCGTGAAATGACAACTGTCAGCCATATTATTATTTTTTGACGTAAGGTTAGCTGTCAAATAGGCTGGTAACTCTCTTTTTGTGTACATAATCCTGGGTTAGCGTAACTTGAGGGTTAACCCATTTTCATGCACTCCACCCTATGTGGACTATCATTAAAAATTAATTGTCATTAGAATGAGATCATAAATAAATAATTAAATAATCATCACGGCATATTACCTATTGCTTGGTGGGCCAATTTTTTTTTGTACATCATATATACAGGTGTTAATTAAAAAGCGGGCCATATGCGTTTAACATGGGAAATCAGTTTTTCCTAGCAGAAAAGTTCCCATTATATTTTAGACAAATATTGTAGAGAATAGACACTTACAAAATTGACGTCACTGCAAGAAAGAGATAGAAGATCATGCATCGAAACAAACCTCCCCTCGTTGTCTTGCGTCCCGTTCCCTGTTACTATCTGTCATTGTGTTCGCATCTGTTAATGGGTGTTAAACCTAATTCTTTATTGTGATTTGTACGCTGTGTGTAATAAAAATGAGTTTAAAACCAGAAGATGTGTCTGGGGCAACATTTTTGTTTGATAATATTGAAGATCATTCGATTATTCAACTGAAACGATGGATAGAGTGTAGAGTCTACGGCTGATGACAGGTCTGTGTTTGGACGGGGTAACCATAGCAACCTTGATTTCTATGCTTTGCCGTTAGAGGCGCTCGTGCAAATTGAAATTTTGTAAGTGTCTATTAAATTCTACACTTAAATGACATCAGATTTTAGTTTACTTATTTAATAAGCTGTTAAATCCAATTTGAAATTTTATAAATATTAATCATTTGTAGGATTTAAACAAAATTACAAAGAAATGCATATCGTTTGAATTGTTAGATTTTCGATTTTCCAGGTTACAAAATAAAAGTAAATAAAATCTGTACAGTGATTTAGATGTGGATTATAAAAACAATAGTATATTGTAATACAAGTGAGGAAAGGGCATCATTGTAAAATGAGTAAGAAATTTGGAACACGAGCGATAGCGAGTATTCTAATCGTACGAGTTTTGCAATGGCCCTTTTCCACGTGTATTACATACTATTTTTTCCAACATTACATGTGAAAATTACATACTATTTTTTTCAACATTACATGTGAAAATTACATTTTTCACATGTATTGAAGTTCGTATACCTGTTATTTTAACGAATAAATGTGGAAACATCTAATAAAAAACTTTTGTCACTTAAAGGAAAGTAATTTACTTTCCTCACTTGTGAGGGAAGTGGTTACTATCATAACTAAATTGAGTGAGGAAAGTGTCATTTTCACAAGTGATGTTGAAAAAAATATTTTTTGAGACTTACTATCATTTTTATTTGAAAATCGAATTATTAGGTTAATATATTTTCTTCATAAAGTTGTTTTATTTTTGTCTTACTTTCCGTCCATATTCAGATTCATAAATACTTAATACGTGAAATTTAGTAACACACTTTTGAATTTCTTATGTAACGTTCGTAAGATTTTCATCAATATGTCACCTTTACATTAACAATCTTGCTCATGAAGTTGTGTCCTGTACTGCTTTCATTTTTTAAAATTGCACTGTTACAACCATTAGGATATTAAAATTAAAATATTTCTTATTTAAATTAATGATTTTTTAAATTCATTTATATTATGTTATTAATGTTACTTTTAATATAGTAATAATATTCAAAACTGACTAAAATATTTTTAAATTATAAATATCTATTTATATAAACTATCATTGTTCGCATTGGTATTGTAAGGATTGTAAGTGTTTAAGATTTGTTTATTTTGTATGTGAGTGGTAAGTGTGAGAAGTAGAGTTGTTTCAACATTTACTTCTGATTTACTTCAAATTCACAATAAACATGGCGAAAATAACACTAAAAACCAGCCAGAAATAACACGAAAAAAAATTTCAGGGAAAATCTGAAAGTATTTTTAAAATAAGAACTTTTTTATTGTTTATTACTTTATTTCCACACCATATTATATTCAATTGATTGGAAATACCATCGCGATTTTGTTTAATCCTAAGGAATTGTGTTTCTATAGCAATTGTACTCTTGTCACAGGAAAAGAAAGCTGATCACTTAATTGCGCCATATTTAATCGCAATTCATGCCTAACCGACAATTAATAAATTAGCTAAAAATTATCCATCTAATTTAAATATGTTTGAAATAGAAATTATTCGACATGTCAGTTTGTTATTTAAAGACACGACTACACACTAATTTCAAATAACGAAATGACACGAATTATATATTTGTTTATGGATTTAAGTTTAATTACAATATATTTACCTTTCACTATTATTTTTTGAAGCATTTATGAACATTTGCTATTTTGATTTACTATTTACTGCAGGTGGTCAGAAGCTCTTGCCTGGCTGATAACAATTATTGTAAAATAGCAACTGTTTGTTGACACGTGAATACGAATTTTAACGTCATCTTTAAAATAGCGTTAGAATAAACCCGATGGGCTACTTGCGTGGTACTGAAAATCTGATTTCTATCACTAAAAGATCAACCCGATGTTGAAAATATATATAAAAATATAAATTTTATTTTTAAAAAATTATTTGTTTTTTTTAAATTAAGAAATAAAATTTTCTGTGACGTCATTATATTGAACTGGAACTGTTTAAAAATGTAACGTATAGATGGCATTGCGTGCGAGAAACTTTTAATTTGAATTTGACATTAGTTTATTTTTCTCTTTCCCTGGGCTCTCAAATATATTAATTACTTCACAAATAAACACATAGGTAG
Organism: Ophonus ardosiacus; assembly: GCA_943142095.1. NCBI lineage: Eukaryota > Metazoa > Arthropoda > Insecta > Coleoptera > Carabidae > Ophonus > Ophonus ardosiacus. Next base: position 20,064,135 of record OW964837.1, read on the forward strand.
TTACAGGAAATTTAAAATATCGATACCAAAAAGACAAGCTAAAATACTAACCTCCAAACTATTGCTGAAACGTCAAACATGAGATCTACATTACCCGTACAAACAAACGCTATGGCTTTACGACCATTCATTGGTGCGGCGTAATTCTACGTCATACATGGCGGGAATTCAAATAATCAAATTTCATTATTTTTTTTCTAGCTAAATAAAAAATTTGTCAAAAGAAAAAATATGGGTAGCAAGTTTTTACCTGCTCTTCAAAAATATTAAATAAAAAAAAAGGTACGCAAGTAGCCGATTGTAAGAAGTTTGAAAATATATTAAATAGTTACTCCAGAGTAGTTTTATTTTTGGCCATTACCGTATGTGGAATTTACGAGAGATAATAAGCTGACCACATTATATTTTTTACATTTTATTAAAAGCAGACCATAGTGTATGGGAAAAGTTTTTCATTGTATAAAACTTTTCCATTACTTTTAGGTAAAAATGTTTCAAATAAAAGTTGTAGATAATTAAATCTTGCACCAAAATCACTAATCCGATTTTATCTTGTGCGTTTTGTAACCCATAAAGTAGAATTTAAGGTATTATATATTTATATTACACGTTTGTTGTATATTAATGGAATTGAAATATCATTATAAATAAATATATCATCACGGCATATTACCCATTTCTGGGTATGCCAATCTGTTTTCTCAAAGATATCGGTAATGATATACAAACAAATGTATAATATCAAATTTAATTTTACAGATTACAAAACGTGCAAAACAAAATCTGATAAGAGATTTAGGTGCAACTGTTAATTATAATGTACAACTTTTATTTGAAACATTTCTGTCCAAAATTAATTGAGAAATTTTGCATAAAGAAAAATAGATTTTCCATATTAAATATCAATGGTCCACTTTTCAATTAACTCACTATAGGTACAGTAAAATTTTTGAAAGAAGTCCGATCAAGGCCATCTACGAATTGTATCTATGAATTAAGATTTTGTGCTGTCAAATTTAGTAGTGTCTTTTACTTAGTTTTTATGAGGGTACATAATATCTTGTATACCTCATAAAAACTATGTAAACGACACTACTAAATTTGACAGCATAAAATCTTAATTCATAGATGCAATTCGTAGATGGCCTTGATCGGACTTCTTTCAAAAATTTTACTCTATATACATTCATACTGGGTGTCTACTTTTTTTTGACCTATAGGAAATACAATGTTAATGTTTTTATTTCGCTCTAAGTTTTGACCTATTGATTTTACAGTGAAAGTGTAAATACAAAAGATGTTCAGAATTAAAAACTGCACTCAACGAGCCATTATCTATTGATATTAAACGTTCTGTTCACGAAATAAATGTAAATTAAAATTGACATTTCTAACCTGTTTACAAAATGCCATGAGAACTAAAACAAATTTGACAGATCAAAACAATAAATACTTTAATTAATGATTAAGACGTGTAGTTTTAAATTAGAATGTATTTTTGTATAAAGAAAACACAAAACATGATTATTTATTATTGTACCTAACGATATTTTATTTTATTATGTGCCTTTTCAGAAAGTTTCTATCTAAATTAGATATTTCAATGACAGTTTCCTGATGTCCTGCGTTTATATTTATTATTTAGTTTTATGACACTTCCATTTTCGTTAAATAGTCGAATTAATCATCGAATGATCATAATAGATGGAATGGGAATAATTATCTCCGAACAAATTTATTACTTGCGCTATCGAATTTCCAGCAAAATACCATTTTACACATTGAACATTTGTTGTTTCATTATGTTCATTTTATTAACAATGAATCAAAGTATAACAATAATTTATTGATTAAATTACACAAACTTGATAGTTTGAAGTATAATAACGTAGACAAAGTACTCGATAAAACAGTAAACAGTTCTTATAGCACTCTGTAAACAGGTTAGAAATGCCAATTTTAATTTACGTTTATTTCGCAAATAAAATGGATGTAGTTTTTTATTCTGAACATCTTTTATATTTACACTTTAACTGTAAAATCAATAGGTCAAAACTTGGGGCGAAATAAAAAAAATAACATTGTATTTCCTATAGGTAAAAATCTGTTGTGGCCAGCACAAGACCTCTCGCCATTTCCATATTAGGCTATATAAGTATTGTATTGCACTTCGCTTTCGAACTGTCGTTTTATAACAAAATCTTATAGAACATTACCCAAATATTGTTTTTTATTATATTTAACATGTCTTCTGCACACATATAATTCTATTTATATCTATTTTTCATTGTATGAGGAAGTTTCTAAATGTCAGAGATTGTTCCAATTCATTAACCAGATTGGCGGTATTTCTGATGGATATATGCATTTTACCACAATTTTACCTATAATTTCAAATATTTAATTAATAAAACAATAAGAAAAATTAAATATACTTCCCAGTAAAAGCTACCAGAATGTCACTAAAACTGTTGAGTTTTGACACTGACATGTCTCATTTACATATTATGTTATAAACATTGGAATTTGTCAACTGGTTTCCTTAGTGCCGTAGCCTCTGCGATTAGTTCACTCTATAAATTATATTGTCTTTATCTCTAAATCTATACAAGATATAATAAAATTTTTAAGTGTATTAGATGGAGAATTTTATGTTCTTCAATATTTAATAAAAAAAACCTCCCAAAAATTATATTTAGAAGAATTTTTCTAAGAAACTACTACTTCCGGTTGTTCAATTGTTACCAAAACCTTTTCAGCTCTTCCCAGGAATGTCAGATTGAGGAAACTGCAGTTAAATATTTTTTAAGTCTTATAGTTTTTGAGGAATCGTGACTACAACATCCAGACATACATACATACATACACACACACACCTACACACATACACACATACACACATCCACACACCCACACACACACACACACACACACACACACACACACACACACACACACACATCTTCGTAAAAATGTTGAAATTGGATTCTAGGAACCTTAAAACACACACACACACAGAGAGAGAGAGAGAGAGAGAGAGAGAGAGAGAGAGAGAGAGAGATCATTTTAAAATTGTTATAATCGGATCTTAAGGACCTTAAATCGTGCTTATTCAATAAAATCTGGATATGCGAATTTTAGCATGAATCCAATACCTCTCTTAGCGAGAGGTAAAAAAAAGTAGACACCCGGTAGGTACATATTTAATATTTATAGTATATATATATATATATAGTATATTAAAATTTATTTGTATAAAACAACGGTAAATATTATGAATATATGAAGGTAAAATGTAAATCATACTTATAATTTTGAATAAACTGAAGGTTCTAACAAGAATTTAAAATACTTCATATTAATACCTAATATACATTATAATGTATCAAAATTTAGTTGCCATTCTTATACATAATATATATTTCCCTTAGCAACCCACATTCTTGGCTTTGTTTACTTTCCCCGTCTTTTATCTATCGTTCATTGGTTCCATCCCTTCCGTTGTGGGGTGGGTGGTATACTGCAAATGTCGTTTTGAACACGAAATGTAATAGAAAATCGTATGTTAATAGATTAGATAGTTAGTTCCTTGTTGAGGGTCAATAAAGATGTTTACTGGGTAACTATGGCGAGAATTAAAGGTGGGGGTAATTCCACGTGCTGAAAAAAGCACAGGGATGAACTGGAAATTATTTTTATACATTTTAATTTTAGATTTTTAATATATTGAAGGTAGGCAGGATAAGCTATTGCGTTTAGGCACGTGTACGTGGAATATATTGTTGGTTTGTTTTAAATGCAATTTTATAAACGCTTATTTTATTTCAGCAATAATATAAAAATTACGAATAAATATATCAATATGTATCTTACCTATTGCATTCTTTTTCTTTAAGCACATTTCATATTTTGATAACGCATTTTTAAATTTAAAATACGATAATAATAAGTTTAAAATTTAACTTTGGATAATAAAGTGAAAATACATAGTAAATAATGGGTAAGTATTAGTAAAAATTTATGTTTAAATATTAGGTACTTTTTTGCAAGCTACACAGTATGGCTATAGATTTTAGGATTGATTTTCTGTAGCGTCAAATAATCATTCATAAATTGACACCCGAACGACTAACCTGAAGTTTTATTATTGGTCCAGCACAGTTCTCTTATGAAAAAGGTGTAATTTGTTTGACCTTGTCTTGGATGCATACTTCGAACAGAGGTACGCAATCAAAATTTGTGTTCGCTTGCGCAAAGAACCAACACAATCATTTGCTACAGTTTGGAGAGGCTTCATTGACTCGTTTCAACGTTTTTGGTTGGTATTGGTGAGTACGATTTCACGATGACCAAGATGAAAGCAAAATGAATCCAATACCTTTCTTAGCGAGAGATAAAAAAATAAAAAATAAAATGAGATGAATTCATTGTTGACCTATTGACTACATTTACAAATAATGTCAAATTAAACAAGTGAAAAACAGGAATAAGTTCGCCATGCACCGATCAAGGTGGAAAGCACTTCGAACATTTGAACAATTTTTACTATTTATTTTTTAATAATACCTAATACAAAAAATGTTTCCAACAAAAGTTGTTTTTAGAATACACATCCAACGATACAACACATGACCTAGGTTCCTATTTGAAATTCTGAACCTAAGTATAGTGTCCGGTATATTCAGGAAATCAAGTTTACTACCATTAAATTCTTCAGATAGGATTTTGTTATGCTAGTTTTTCCTGAATCTCTAGGACATCGTATAGTTAAAAGCCTGAGTCGGTTGCTCTGAAACACTCGTATATATTACTTTATTTCAGACTGTGTTGCATTTCATTGTTTACTGGAGTAATTTCAGTCCGGTAAATGTGGTTTTACAGTCTTATTATTTTCTACGGTACTGTATTGTATTATTGAACTGCCAAACAAATATATCATAATTTTTATAATGAAATTCATGATGGAATAGAATATTTTATTTGTCATAACAATCATAACATTCATTACCAATGAAACAATGTACGTCATTCGTCCGTTAAATGGCTTTTACGTTACTCATTTCGAAATTCCTGACTTCTTCCGGAAACATCTTATTCGTGCCATAAAAACTCATTTACCGGAAGAACTGTTTGCCTACTACTAGGTTGGACTGTAGGGCATGGGGCATGTGACGTCATATGCAATTATCTATAGTTAAAAAAATCATGTTGTGTTTTTTATTATAAATATTTGTCGCTTTTTGAACAAATTTAGTTTATTTTGTTTCTTGGGAATATAATAGATATTTACACACCAAGTGAGCTAAGGTAATATTTATTCATGAGAAGAAAGTTTAGCTCACGAGTCCGTGAGGACGAGTAAGTTAATTTCTTCAAGTGAATAAACATTCTTAGCTCACGTGGTTTGTACAATATTTTATTCAATTTTGACGAAATACTAATAAAAACCATTAAAATATTTAATTTTGACAAAATAAAAAACTAATCAGTTAGTAGACTGTGCGTGCCAATCGTCGGTGACAGATGTCAAGTCCTGTATTTAAAATGCTTTATGAAGATAATAAATATTATGGTGAGCGTTATTTTCGTACCTGATGTTATTTTAAATGCATTAATTGTTGCAGAGTGAGTTAAAATTTTGTGAGAGTGATTTAAATTTTTTTTTAATTCACATGTGAAAACAGTGTTACTTATAGTTGCTGCTATGGAGTTAATAATGACAGTTTAAAACATCAAAATTGAATAAAATAAATAAAATTGGTCTCATGAATACTAAATATACTTCATATTGATATATCTTTAAATATATATGAAGTACCTAGATATATTTGTTACTCGTATAGTTTTCCTACTGGGTATGTAATATGTAGGTATTTTATACTTTATGACAAAAAATCGTATTATTGAGGTATAAATCGCTCAATTTAATAAAATATCTGATGTGGACACCACATGACTTCCTTGTACGCCTGTTACACTATACATATTTTGTTAATAATTAAAATATGTATTATAACAGACCCAATCATAAAATTGCACGTATTTGATATAATTTGACATTGAAATTATTTTTTTTTGTTATTTGTCCTAATTCATAGCAACCTTAATTACAAAAACAAAAAAGTACATCATTTTTAAATTTACATATCTCGCTTATACAAAGAGCTAATTTCATTATACCTACTTGATGTTTTCGAAGCAGAATTCTCTAAAACTTTTATTTGAAGCATTTCTAAAATCAAAACAATAATTTTTTTCAAGAAAAACGGATAACAGCTTCAAGTAAAGTATCACTTCTGATTATACTATTTTAACCAAAATTTATTATGTTATTCCCATTTATATACCAAATTTTAAAAGTTTTGGATTATATTTTAATATAGTTCTTCATTGAAATCTATTATAGGTTTCAAGTAAAGTACCACTTCCGGGTAGACAATTTTAACTAAAATCTAGTATGTTATTCCCATTGATATAAAAGTATTATATACCAAATTTGAAAAGCTTTGGATTATATTTTAATATAGTTTTTCATTAAATTCTATTATGGGCTTCAAGTAAAGTACCACTTCCGAAAGTTATGTAATGACCAAAAAGGGAGGTGCACAACTAGATGTTATAACAGTCCTAAATACAAAATTTTAACTTTCTACGGCTTCCCGTTTTTGAGTTATGTGAGATACGTACGTACAGACGTCACGACGAAATTAGTCAAAATGGATTCAGGGATGGCCAAAATGGACATTTCCGTTGAAATCTGGAAACCGAAATTTTTCGCGATTACAATACGTCCTTTACTTCGTACAAGGAAGTACAAAGCATTAAATATTTACATTTGGAATTTTTACTACTTTAATTTTGACGGAAGAAAGAAGAAAGGCTACCAATTTATATATTATAATTTCATACTTTACCATCAATCCGCTGTTGCAATTATAAATTGGTTAATTTAGTTTTTTGAGAGTGGAATATTATTTTGACATAGTTTATTTATTATAATTGTTGATAATAATAGCAAATTACTATTTATTAATAAATTGGTATACGTCAGTGAGCCGCCATGGTGGCAGAGATCGGAGTGCTGCCAACGTTAGCGTCGTTCATAATTAGCCTGTTATACATATATCATTTTAAGGGTGATTTAATAATTGCCACTCTCAATATATTTTAACATACAAGTATTTTCTTTCAAAAGATGTGAAATATTTTAAAGTTCACATTGTAAAAGTAACTAAAAATCTCTTTAAAAACCGACGAATAAACTATGTTTCTTTCTATATATTGTTTTACGCGGGCCAATAAATCGAACATCACAATTTCATCTATAAATCCAACGATTTGTCATTATATAAAATACCTACTAGTCTCAATGTGCAACTTATGAATTGATTGTTCGCCTGTCATAATGCAGGCTGGGATTTGTTAGTTTTTTTTAACTATAATAAATCGTCAAATTGTTGTCATGGTACAAGCCTTCACCAACTTCTAAAATTAAAAATTTAATGCCCGGTTTCATAAAAGCTTGTTTAAATTAACTCATTGTTAAATTTAACGTGTTAAATTTTGACATATGACAAATTTACAAAGTTGATTTGCTATAATATTGACTGTTTGGTAGTGCAACAATGATATTCCCTTTTAAAAAGTAATAAGATTTTTTTCTGCCCACATATTCACTTTAAAATTAATGTACTTGTGCGCCATGTCCATATAGATATGAGTTTGACATGGCGAAATACAGGATATTTTAATTTATAAAGAGTCTATGTTTTTCATGGAATGAGAATTCCAAAATGAGACTATACATTCATATCTTCACTTATATTAATAAAAGTTGTTTTTCATAGTATGCTAAATATACTCGTAAAAAATAATTTGCGTAGTTGTATTAATACGTAATTAGTCCAATTATACTTATTTAAAAATTATATAAGACCTGGTTACAGTCCCGCACGCGGGTCCGTGTCAAAAAAATTAAATTCCCAAAGAGACGTGGCGGACAAATTAAATCACAGTGTGGCGTGGTTTAGTACTAGAAACGTTCAGGACTTGTGCAAAAAAATTAAAAACCCCGACGCGTGCGGCTATTATAAAAATAAATTTAAACAAACGATACCTAAACGCACACTCGAATTTAGGTAGAGAGGGATTAGTTATCACAACACGTAACCTACCCACGCAAAGTAGTATCCAGCCATTATTAGCCATTGTTAACTAAATTACTTCACAGGTCACATCGCCCAAGCAATCACTAATGAGCGCGTAAACCACCTATTCGGGAGTCGGGACTTTAATTTTTTGAACACGGTCCCTCGTTCGGAACTGTAGATACTTCAATTTTATAACATAGAAAAGGTTATTATTATACCCAAGCAGTCCCTTTTTCTAAATATTATCTACCCCACAAAATTTTATGGGATGCTTTACACACATGTGTAGAATTTAAAACATAAAATTCTGAATTCTTTGATGTCAAAACTCGCGGTAAAACTATATCTAATACCTATGCGATATTTCAAAAAATGAACAACAGGTTAACTGTCAAACTCCACTCCTACCACCCTCAACGACTCAAAAAAATAATAAAATTTTGTTGTTCTTTAAGTTTTCAACAATTTATACACTGTATTTTTCGTGACAGCATTTATAGAAATAAGTGTCTGGTCAAGTTCTACACCAATACAAGGAAAAAAGAACATTATCTGTGAAAAATACAGTATGATCAAAAATTACTGGTTTTGTTGGCAATACAATCCTGGGGATCTTTTTATTTCATAATTTATACAACACCAGATGAAGGCGGAAATACGTTTTGATATGTCATTTTAACAATACACACAAAGGTTATGTCAGAGCAGAGTTTGACAGCTAAGAGGATTTTGAGTGATTGAAATACTTCAGATTATTGTTTTATGGGTAATGTAAGAAATACGAGTACGTGGGTAAGAAATATAACAACCATTTTAATAAAAAAAAAATGTAAATGTACTCAAATGTTCTTTATTTCGTATTTTATAGTTAACTATAAAATGTTCTTTGTCCATAATTTTTGCTTATAATTGCGCAACAACACACATGTTTTATATTAATATTCACGATGTTATCGGAAATAATAAATGCCTAGTTAAAATCTGCCCTAATGCGGCTCTGCGGAAAGAAATGCCGTGGGTAATATTTATATTTAGTGAGGCGGTACAGAACGCGGTTGTCAAGTGATTTTATCGCCAGTTTATTCGATTATTCAGTGGTAAGTTTGCGAAATTTCCGTTTATACCTATACATATTCGCACACAACTCTATTACCATACCACATTCTTTACAACACATATTTTCTAAAATATTTCATTTAGTATAACAATTTACGACCGATTAAACTTTTAGTTTGTTTTATGTCATTGCAGTACAAAACATATCGCCTTTACCAAAATATTTATAATGAAAATGCACATAATAAAGTTGATGAATAAAAAAATATGATATATTTGTTTATAGTTATTTAATTTAGTGCGTTAATTGACTGTTTGTGGTTCCGATAACCCGGGTTTGAATCCGATTGGGGTTAACTAATAGTTATTTATGGTATAAGTGAGTACAGACATATTTTGTCCACAAGCAGAAACTTTGGAATTTATTTATTTTATTTCTACGAGTGGATAAGATGTTTACTTTCGAGTGACATAATTATGAAATTATACATCACAGTAAATAATTATTTGTTTTATTTTTATGGTTACGAACAAAAATTTTGTTAGTTGCTATGGATATTTATTTACAAATCACTAGTGATTAAACATTTTTTGCTCTATCTCTGTCATTAAAGTCCACATGAAAAAATAGAATTGAAAATTTGTTTAATTATAATTAGATATTATTTTATTAGGCAATATGTCTAATAATTTACTATAATTTACAAATCTTAATTTAGCATTTTAACTTATCCGAAATAGATAATAAATATTTTGGTGTCCACAAGCAGAAACTTTGGAATTTTTTTATTTTATTTCTACGAGTGGATAAGATGTTTATTTTCGAGTGACATAATTATGAAATTATACATCACAGTAAATAATTATTTGTTTTATTTTTATGGTTACGAACAAAAATTTTGTTGGTTGCTATGGATATTTATTTACAAATCACTAGTGATTAAACATTTTTTGCTCTGTCTCTGTCATTAAAGTCCACAGAAAAAAATAGAATTGAAATTTTGTTTAATTATAATTAGATATTATTTTATTAGGCAATTTGTCTAATAATTTACTATAATTTACAAATCTTAATTTAGCCTTTTAACTTATCCGAAATAGATAATAAATATTTTGGAAAAAGTAGTTAATTTAAATATGCAAATGGTTATTTTAATTACTTATTTTATTTAATTTACTATATTTTGGCTTCACTCTTTTTGTTCTACAATTTTCGATAATTTATCTAATTTTTTTATTTATGTTTAGTTCAATACTAAATGTAGTCATTTTATATAATTTTGTATTTAATTTTACTATAATTTGTTATTACAAATTTAGAAGATTGAACTAAATCAAATTAGATAATTTAATGAAACTTATTAGTAGCATGAAAATTAAAGAATTTGATTAGTTAATTTAACTATAATTTCTTTTTTCTGTGTGTTACTTTTTCAGTAAAAAACTACCACTTTTTCTAAGTAGATGTTGAAAAAAATCTAATTTTCAAATCGCACAAAATTGACTCCTCGACTCTCTTCGCAACAAATTTGAAAAATACCCTCTACGATATAATATAGATATTTTATCGTTATTAAAATCGTGCGAATATGTACCTATAAGCAATTTCAGCTTCAGCTGTGTGCCATAAGTTGTGATGATAAAATTATTTACTTTTTCATTTAATTTTTCAACAATTTCTATTATTTTACTTGTTCTTGCGGTTCATAGGGAAAAAAGGTGAAAGGAACATAATGAGTCCATTGTTTCAGAGCTGGATTTGATTTTGTTTGTATCGTTTTTAAATCGATCTATCATAAATGTGGAAGAATAATTTGTCCATAGTGTACTGACCTTGATGCTAAAACAAAAAGTTGTAAGCACATAGTTTCATTTTCTTGATTGACGTACAGATCAATAAATCACTTTACGGTGAACATGATCACATTAATATTTATTTAGAACAAAAAACTATTATTCATTTTTTGGTCGTAATTATTATACTTTATTGGGACTTTTTATGATTAATATACTTTTTTATTACTTTCTATAATGCGTTATGTGTAATATCTGAAACATTTAAAGACGCCATTTTCCAAATGTTAATTGTAAAAAATATGAAAATTATAGCAATTATGTATTTATAATATGTACTATACAAACCTCGACACCGAAAGGTAGAAGAGGACCGATTATGTATGTGCATTGTATACTATACAATATTATTTTGTTAAATTTAATATTAATTAATATAGTGTAGGATTGGAATATTTAGATTCTTCTAGAAGCAATTCTTTACTTTCGTATTCGTTTTATTTTCATATTATAACTTATTAGAAATGTATAATTTTCAACTAATTATTATCTCCCGCCATTTAATTTTTCTTTATGTAAACTCATTTAATATTGATGGCAAATATAAAGTGTATATTCACAAACCTATGTTATATTTTAATTTAATCAAATGTATTACGTAGTTACCGCGGCTACACACACTCCTGTTTACCGGAGAGGTCTGCTCTGCCTTGACGTAAGCTCCTTTTAGGTAAACCTGAACCTGAGTGTGTGTAGGTAAATTCACCTTGAGGCCAAAGCGCAGAGGCCGCCGGACATCGAATCGAATTTCTGTTCGTTCGCTGGAAGGCGAACCCCCTCTCATATAATCATGCCAATATTTTGGCAAGAATCTCAGTTCATTTTAAAAATTTACAAGTGAATAGTTCTTTTTGCAACTACATATTCTTTGCATTTGTTTTATTAGCATACCGGAAATAGTTAAATCGCTACCAATTTTTCTTTGGTGTGTCCCAGAGCTATCGGCAAACTGTGACTGTAGTCAGAAAAATTGACTCTATCGGGTCCAGCAATAAAATTATAAATAAAATAATATATATATATACAGTGTGTCCCATTTAGAGGTGCCACCATTGGGATCTCGAGAACTGTAAGAGATACGATGTCGGTTAAATGGAACTTTTTATGCGCCTTTGGGAGGCCATCTCATATGTGCTTTTATTTTTTCAAAAATTCTCATAGGGCACTAGATAATGACGAAAAACTGAATATTGTTGATTTTTTCTTTTTCAAATAACTTCTAAACTATTAATAATTGAGAAAAAAGTTTCAAATATAAAAGATAGATATTTTTATTAACTAACCAGTGGCGTACGAAATAAATTTTTATATCTGTAAATTTTTGAGATATAACACAAACTTATATTTTTTTAAATGGAACCCATATCTGATTTTAGTCTCAAAAAAATAAATATTTTTTTCTGTTTTCAAAGATGTAAGGGTTATTATGTTTTATATTTGTTTTGCCTTCAAAAATTATTATTTTTTCCTTATTTTGTATTAAATTTACAATTATTTTGAAAACATTGGTAGATTTCTATTTGGAAATACTCCTTGTATTTAAATAATTTATTTCCTTAAAAATATTTGCTCAAAATTCGTATGAAATTAATTTTTATATTTTGTATCAGGTCGCCCTTGGCACATCATAGTGTAATTTGTAATTATGAGTCTAGAATGAAAATATTAAGTAATAAAGGCATAAAACAAATTATTTTGATCAAATACAATATAATTAATAAAAATAATAATGTTTTTTGGGAAATAATTAGAAAATTCAGGATAATAAAGAGAAAAATTAAATTTTAGGAGCAAAGTAAATATAAAACATAATAACCCTTACACCATTGAAAAGAGAAAAAAATATTGATTTTTTTTTTACTAAAATCAGATATGGGTTCCATTTAAAAAAATATAAGTTTGTGTTATATCTCGAAAATTTACGGATATGAAAATTTATTTCGCACGCCACTGGTTAGTTAATAAAAATATCTATCTTTTATATTTGAAATGTTTTTCTCAATTACTAATAGTTTAGAAGTTATTTGAGAAAGAAAAAATCAACAATATTTAGTTTTTCGTCATTATCTAGTGTCCTATGAGACTTTTTGGAAAAACAAAAGCACGTCGGAGATGACCTCCCAAAGGTGCACAAAAAGTTCCATTTAACCGACATCGTATCTCTTATAGTTCTCGAGATCCCAATGGTGGCACCTCTAAATGGGACACACTGTATATATATATATAATGATGACGATATATTTTACCGTGTGTGCGCTTACTAGGCGTCACTCACGGGCACTCATAGCTGGTGTGGAGAGTGCACCACAGGGGTCACTTTTGTGCCATAAATTGGAAATATTTGGCGTCGGTCGGGATCGAACCCGGTTCCCCCAGGTTCGCGACCAGGTACTCAGGCACGCGGCCGCGGGACCCCATAAAAAAAATAAAAATAAAATTATAAATAGCGTAATTATGAAAAAGCGGCATATCGCTCACTGCTTGCATTATAACATTGGGTTTCAACGGGTTATTATTTAGGCCGTTCTGTTGAAATGAAGACATTCTCTGTATAGTAAAATAATCTTCCTTTAACAGAAATACTATTTTTGTTTGAAATAATTTCTTTTAAAAAGGAAAACTGTAGTTCCAAAAATTATTTCAAACAAAAATAGCATATATGTTCAAGGAATAGTAAGATTATTTTACAATACATACACAGCATTCAGGGTAGGTAGAAGTACTAGGCGATGCAAGTCTTCATTCCAATAGAGCGGTACAAATAATGGCCTGTTTTGTATCCAATATTGTGAAACAAACAGTAAGCGATATGCCGCTTTATAATAATTACGATATTTATAGTTTTATTGCTGGACCCACTGTTGGCGCCATGATTGCAGGATCACTGCTAAAGTTTTATCTTGATTTCAAAGCATACTGAACGGCCGTTTTCACACACACCGGCAAAATCGGAGCCGATGCCCGCATCGGATACAATGTATACAAATGAGCTTTTTCACACATAGCCCGATCCGGCAAATGGATCTGGGATACGCAGCCGGTGTTGAATTTGACAAATTGTATGCCGGTAAGCTACTTTTTAATTTTATTTCAGTTTTATCGTTATTCTCACAGGGCTCAGGATGTCTTTTTACTTCCTTGTACGAAGTAAAGGAAGTATTGTAATCGCGAAAAATTTCGGTTTCCAGATTTCAACGGAAATATCCATTTTGAGCATCCCTGAATCCATTTTGACTAATTTCGTCGTGACGTCTGTACGTATGTACGTATCTCGCATAACTGAAAAACGGGAAGCCGTAGAAAGTTAAAATTTTGTATTTAGAACTGTTATAACATCTAGTTGTGCACCTCCCTTTTTGGTCATTACATAACTTGCGGAAGTGGTACTTTACTTGAAGCCTGTAATAGATTTTAATGAAAAACTATATTAAAATATAATCCAAAACTTTTCAAATTTGGTATATAAGACTTTTATATCAATGGGAATAACATAATAGATTTTAGTTAAAATGGTTTACCCGGAAGTGGTACTTTACTTGAAGCCTATAATAGATTTTAATGAAAAACTATATTAAAATATAATCCAAAACTTTTCAAATTTGATATATAATAGTTTTATATCAATAAGAATAACATAATAGATTTTGGTTAAAATGGTTTACCCGGAAGTGGTACTTTACTTGAAGTCTATAATAGATTTTAATGAAAAATTATATTAAAATATAATCCAAAACTTTTCAAATTTGATATATAAGACTTCTATATCAATGGGAATAACATAATAGATTTTGGTTAAAATAGTCTAACCGGAAGTGATACTTTACCTGAAGATGTTATCAGTTTTTCTTGAAAAAAAAGGTGTTATTTTGATTTTAGTAATAAATGCTTCAAATAAAAGTTTTAGAGAATTGAATTCTGCGTCGAAAACATTAATTATGATTAAATTAGCTCTTTGTATTCTCTAATTAAGTTTGCTATGGATTAGGACAAAAAATAACAAAAAAAATAAAATGTTGATATCAAATTATGTCAAATATGTGCAATTTTATGATTGGGTCTGTTATAATACATATTTTAATTAACAAAATATGTATAGTGTAACAGGCGTACAAGGAAGTCATGTGCTGTCCACATCAGATATTTTTTATTTTACTATTGTTTTATTACTATGTATTAACTGAAAATGAGTAAAGTGTTAATAGGGGATTCCACTCATATCAAATTTTTATATAAATTATATACATAATAATTTCTTCCCATAACTGTGTTATTGACGCAAATTTATTTTCTATATGTTTTATCACTTTTTTTCTAAATGCTTAAATATATTACACATTTTCAAAACTCGCGGATTTTTCCGGGCTTGATGACTCTACCAAACCCGGCTCTCTTTTATTATCTGACGCTGTAAGTAGGCGGTCCCATCATCAAACCAGTGACTCCCAGACTGTTCCACTGAAGAATTTGGTTATGGGATTATGCGGCTACACCAGGGGCGGCTGGTGATATCTTTGTATGGTAGGGCACAAAAATTTAAAAAAGTAAATAGAGTATATTAAATTATTTAATCTTTAAGATACAGAAGCCATCTTCGTAATTAAGTGGGTACTAGACGATTTCAATTTAACAATAACAGATTACCTCGGAAAATGTCGGACATACTCGGAAATCTTCGTGTAAATGGGGCTCTGCCCGGAACAGGCTTAATGCAGTCATATGCAGCTTCGCGCGCTTCGCTGCTATTGGTCAAAATTCGAGTAAAAGTAGTGGGAGACAGGGGCAGAAATATTTGTGCCCTAGCTTCTAGCAGCATATCGGTACATGCACACGTCAGTATATAGGCTATCTAGCTATCGGCGGTGTAGTAAGAATTGCATAATAATGACAGTAAATAAATAATAATTAATGTACTTTTAAAATGTATATGTACTCGCTTATTTATCTTTTTCTTGTCTTTTTATTTGGTAGGGCTGTGCCCTTGTGCCCTATAGCACGAGCCGCCACTGGGCTACACGCCATTATTTTTTACAAATACTTGAGTAGTAATAAACTATAACTACAATATACTAAAGCCAAACGCTTTCATATAATTAATTCACCATTAATTCACATTAAATCCTCAGTATCAGAGACTGATTACGGCTCAGTCAAGCCGTATTCCGAGAAGCTTCGTACTACCCTACAATATACTAAAATTGGGTAGCGTCAGAGTGTACGAAAATTCAAATATCACTTTATTATATATTAACTTACAAAACATGGTAATGGATAAAAATCGAAAAAATTAACATTGCCTTATTCAAATAACTGCTTATTTATTTTTTGAATTGTCAAATTGCAAATCTCTACCACTATGAAGTCAGCGCGCATTGATCTATTCGTTTCTGGTTTGTTCACTACTGCTTTATTCCGGCACTGTTTAGTGATATTTAATTTTATAATTATATTTAAATTTGAATTACAAATATATGAAAATGTTAATGAATTTGTTGTGACAATTCCAAAATAATCAAATACATATTTTATATATGCCAAATAAATTTATCTATTTGCAAATGATGTACATATATTATTTTTGATATAAATTTAGGACATGTTTTATTCTTTAATAATAATAGTCTAATTTCTAATATTAATGATACTGAAGATGTAATATGAAAATAATAACCATTTTATAATAATTATAGAAAGGCCATGAAAAGGTTAACTGTGAAACATAGAAAAGATGAAATGTATAGGAAAAATAAAATTGCTTTTAGAATAAAATAAATATATTTGTTATTTTATAATTATAGTTATTGAATTGGTTTGTTTAAACATTTACCTACCGTACGTAGTAATACAGACAGATAATACGATTGTAATTAATATTCACACTATTTTACTGTTTTTACATTTTTCTTCAGGGTGTTACTGAATGTGTTACATATTTATAAGGTACGTAGGGGATTCAAAATAGACTAAATAAAAATAAAATGGAATTTTTTCCACACCTGCTCTTTTCCTAAAATGCAAAATGGGGTTGACAAATGAAGATAAGTATTTATTGTAAAACTCAGGTCCGGTTTTATGAACGTCCATTTAAAATTTAATTTCAAAGTAAATTTAATTAAATGTAACTCAATTTTTTGACAGTGATACGATGATTTTAATGACAAGAATGTGAAAACTGATTCGGACTTGTTCATTTTATTAAATTTACTATGAACCTAAAATTAAATCAATGCTTATAATACTGGCCCAAAATTGATTACTTATGATGGATTGATTATAGTTTTATATTAATGATTTTAATTTAATACAAACGATATTTCTGACAACATAAGATAATCTACAGGTTAGTTTAACAAATTATTGTAAATTTTACCTTATTATAAGCTTTTGAATATAAATAAATAAAATAAATATCGAGTTAAGTTCTTCTGTGATGAGCTAAAAGAAAACTCAAACCTTGTTTATAAAAAAGAGGTAAATGGTAAATGAATCCACAGTTATTTACAAGTACGCAAAATTGGTCTTTAGTTATGAATGGGTCAGATTTAAAAAAACGAGATCAGCGAGGGTATAAGTTTTAAGACCCTTGAGAAACTAAATATGTTTTATGTATGTACGATCAAAAAACCCAATAAATGTAAAAATAATATATATATATATATATATATATATATATATATATATAATAATAATAATAATAATAATAATAATAATAATAATAATAATAATAATAATAATAATACAAAATTAAATAAATTAGAAAATCAAACATTAATCTGTTAAACGTCAAAATTTGACAAATTATTTCTTATATTTGTTTCAATCAAAAAACTATTTTCAACATGTTTTCAAATTTAAAAAATGCTGCTTTAGAAGAATTAAAAACTTAAAGTATTGATATTAAACGTTTAGCTACGTACATAAAATTTTACATAATTCTTCTTGAAAGTGAACAGTAATGATATTTCTTAAAAGATTTTTTAAAAAACGCTTAGTTCTAGTTGCACATTTACAAGTTTGATGGCTTCGTGTGGCTTTACAAAAAACCGTACAAATTTTTTGCATTAGGATTATCGACTCAAAATTAATCAAAGAATCGTTCTACCTGAAGTTTTTCATCCAATTTCAGAATACCTGTATATGTACTGGATGGAACAAATTCGAGTTCCGTATATGAAAAACTTTGTTATTATGCATGCGCCCTACAGAAAATTGATGTAGGTCTTTATGGGCCAATTTTTTGAGACAACTTTAATAGGTACCGCAGGAATTTTCAATCGTCTTTTGTTTTTGAGCTACAGGCAACAATTTGTTTTTCGTTTATTTTGAAAATACCTCATATCTCGCTTATTATAAGAAATACAGAAAAATTGTTTAGATAATTTTTACATAGATTTTTACGTAGAATAACGTGGTGTTTTTTGCAAAACTTAATAATTCTCGAGATATAACACAACATCGTTGAAAAGCTTGTAAAATAAGTAAAAAGATGAGCTTATTTTCAATATGTTCCCATTTAAAAAATATTATGTTTCTGTTATATCTCGAGAATTATGAAGTTTTGAAAAACTCTACTTACACCACGTTATTCTACATAAAAAAACTGTATAAAAATTACGTAAACAATTTTTCTGTATCTCTCATAATAAGCGAGATATGAGGTATTTTCAAAATAAGCGAAAATCAAGTTTTAGTCTGTAGCTGAAAAACAAAAAATTCCCGTGGTGTCTATTAAAATTGTCTTAAAAAGTCCATAAAGATCTACATCAATTTTCTGTAGGGTGCATAATAAGAAAGTTTTTCATATACGGAACTCGAATTTGTTCCACTTGTACAGGGGTGGACAGAAAAGATAGGACAGTATTTTTTTCTAATGTAAACTGTCTCCACTTATTTAAAATGTTAAGGGCATTTTTTTTATTAATATTATAGCGCTGGGCAATTTGCCTGATCGGTATTCCTTCTTCCACTCTACAATATCGCAAATTGGTTGCTTTTTTATTTCGATTCGATACCTTAATTTTTAATAAATCAAAGTGACAAATGTCATAATTGAAAAGCCAAATTCAATCAACTGAATCTTACAGAAGAAAGTTTTCTTGATTTTTCTACTTGTCCGATTTTTTTTATGTTCACCACTGTACATATTTAGACCTGTAAGATAGTTTTGTCCATAATACGACTATAAGTTGCGTTATTTCAAGAATTGAGCGTAAATTAATTACCAGATATCTATTTATAAAATATTACATGATTTGACTCGGACACCAAAAGTGTAAATTCATAATGGACTGGTACCGTCGAAACATCATTGAAGAACATGTTCTACCATATGTCGGCTTTATTGGGTATGATAGATTTGTATTAATGCAGGATAATGCTCGGGCACATGTAGCCGGAACATTGCTCCAGTACATTGAGCAAGTCGGGATTGCGTTATTAGATTGGCCTCCATTAAGTCCCGATTTAAACCCGATTGAGCGCCTATAGGACATTCTCAAACGCCGTATACGAGCTCGAAATCCAGCCCCTAATTCAATTGAAGCATTACGAATCGCAGCTCACGAAGAATGGAATAGAATTCGCCAAGAAACCGTTCAACATCTTCTGCGAAGCATGTCCAGAAGAATTCAAGCTGCAACTAGAGTTAGAGGAGGAAATACCACTTTCTAATTCATCTTCATGTTAGCTAAAAAAATTGTTATGTTGTCGTTATTGTAGCTCTTTTCAATTAAATGTTCTAACTAAAATCACCCTCTTTTATTTAATCATCCACAAATCTGTTCTAACGTTATCATATGTAAGGAAAACGGTATTAATATACGTAGGACAATTCAAAATAATACAGTTAGCAATAAAAAGTGCATAAATGCTACAGAAAGATTTAAAAAAATGCAATATTTTTGTCCGTGTGATTATATATAATTCTTTACATTAATAATCCAATAGGGTTTCCAATGAGAATTATTATTCGGCCCGCCATATGTTTTAAAATTTCGTATGCAGTCAGCATCTTAAAAAGGATCGTGGCCCCCTTCTCTGTACTTATACATATATAAATTAATTTATAAAGTTTTACGGGCTAGATGGTATTTGAAAAAAACTGTTTTCGCAGCTATGTCACGGTTTCGCGTGTTCACGCGGTAGTTGACGATTAACGTTTTTCCTCTTTATACTACTTGCTTCAAAAATAAGCTACTCTATTTTGTTAGGGAAATTAAAATAAATAAAACTTTCCATGAATTTATTAAATCACATATTAATATTTACATTAACATTGATATTGAAGCAAAAGTACGCAATTTATTACCTATCATTTTGATTTTATATTCCGTCTGCTAGTGTTATTGGTAAAAAAATGTTAAATTTAACATTTAGATACAGAATACACCCCATAATCACACTCACTTCATCAAATTCAACTTCGCCAATTTTATTACACTCTGTTAAGATTCGCGCAAAAAACTCTCCTTTGAATACTTTTTACAATATTTATTTTATTTAAATGTATTCGAATGTTGTGTGCGCTCCCCTAAAATTTAAGATAAGTAAAAGAAAAGAAAATAAGAAAATGAAATTTTCATATTTAATAGCCGCACAACATTGACAAATGGTTTAGAACTTCTGACAACAGACGCCAAGACAGCAGCTGCTGAGAGAGAAAGAATGTTATAATGCTATTGTTCTCCACCACTGGGTTCGCTTACGTCGTAAGGCGGGAAACACTGGATACCAAATATTTGCCATTTTTTATCTTCCATAAGAAGAAGAATTTTAAAAAAAGAAGTGTGTGTGTGTGTGAGTGTGCGCGTGTGTGTCTGAGTGTGTGTGTGTGGATGTGTGGGTGAGGGGGTGTGGGTGTGGGTGTACGTGTGCCAGCTTGAACGTGTAAAAGGGAAAATTGACGTCATACAATTGTTATCTTTCTCTCGCAGCGTACTCAGAGCAGTGTGTGTGAGAAAGACGAGTATAGGGGAAATGTAACGTTACACTGATTTCTCGAAAATAAAATACTGTTAAACTAGGAACAATTAAGATTTTTTAATACTATGAATTGCTTTAAAACTGAATGACGTTTTATTTAAAATAATAAAAAAATTGAGTGGAATACCCCATTAGAGTTTCAGTTAAAGTGTTACTTTCGGTTTTCCTCACAAACCGCACAGACATACATATGACATTCAGGCTTATTTTACATGAAAGTAATTGATGGTATCGGAGTTAGTTTTTAGAAAAAAAAATATGATTTTTAAATAACAATTACCTTTTATAGTTTCAATTAAATAAATATAGGTATTTTTCTACTTTATTTCGTTATTAATTTCAAATATTTTTGCAGAGCATTATTTCCAGTTGGATCGTTAGTGTGCTATGATCAATAATCCACATTATGGGAAACGCTTCATAAATACTTTATGAAGCATTGAAGCACTCTTTTCTCTTTTTATTTGAAACAGATCCCCAGGTCTGTGACCCTTGCTTTTTCTCTTACAGCCAACTTCTCTCTATCACCTGGACCGAACATCTCGCACTCCTCTCCACTACTGTGCAGGTGGCGCAATCGTATCTGTGGAAAAAACTCTACCTCCTGCAGCTCGGCTGAGCCACTGTGCGGACCTGCTCCTCATGGCCGCCCCAGATCTGGTGCACGCCCGCGACCAGGATGGCTTCACGCCGCTCCATCTGGCCGTCATCGCAGGCAATGTCCAATTGGTACAGTTCTTACTCGCCAATGGAGCCAACGTAAAAGAAAAAGATGGGGAGATGCACAGTGTGGTGCATTGGGCCACGGGTAAGTGATATACAATTAGTGAAACGATTATTTTAAATGATAATGTAAAAAAATCTGAAAAAGATAATACATTTTCCAATGACTATAATACTTTCGAGTGTACACTACGAATCGCGAAATCTATTTTTATTATTATTTTATCTACAATTTACCATGCAAGCATAAACTCTCTATGGAGGTTGAGGAATTTGCATAAATAAAAAAATATTTTTGGTAGTTTAGGTTTATGCCTTTTTTATTTATATTAACTTTTTAAGTTACATTATTAGTTAGATATAATTATATTTATGTATATTAAAATTATTTATTTCAGTTACATATTTTATATTTTATTTGATACTGACAGTTATCCAAAAGTAGAATGTTTACTGAAATGTTATACGTTATACAATTTAATACTGACTATTTCAATCATTTTGACAAAACAATCTCACAAAAAAAATTCGCACCCTTTAAGCCAATAAGATGCTGTATTTTTAAAAGTAAGTGAGTTTTGATAAGTAAAAAAATTTTGACGTTTTAAACGTTTTAAGAGTGCCTAGGAAATATTGTTTATATACCTGTCAAAGTCCTGTCCGCTTCTTTTTATTTTTGAAATAATCAGCCGAATACCATACGTGGTTAAATTTTATCCTGGCAAAATTTTCAGATTGTTACTCGAGCCTTTTGCTAATTTATCTTGCGACATTGCTAGGCAACTGGCTCTCGTAACAATCTGAAATTTTTTCCGGCAAAAATTTACCTTTTATGATATTATATATGAAAAATCTGATGTAGCCTACACATCCCGCCATTTAATTTTTGTTAATTTAAATATACGTATTTAGTAACACTGCAAACAATATTAAGTTCCTTTGTATAAAACTATTGTTCTGTTTACTATTTTATTTTTAAAATGTCACTATTATTGAAAAATCAATATTCGACTGTGTTAGGATGGAGGTAGATACTGGAAAGTAAGAATTCTTCGGACTTGCAGTCAATTAATAAAATTTATTCACGCCGACGTTTCGACTATACAATAGTCTTCTTCAGGGCTCTAAAATATGATATAAAAAATAATAACATATGAACACAAAATAAATATAAATTACAAAAAATATAAAATACAGACTTACAGAATGGTCTAGTCGAAAAAAGGAAACCACATGTGGATAACAGAACATAAAACACGGACAATTAAAAAAATAAATAAATATGAATAAATAAATAAATAGTTAAAATCAACATATCACAGAGAGAAAATCGTCAAAAAATGAAAAACTTGTCTTGGATGAGTACAATACATTATGGAACTACAAATAACTATAGTAACGTGTAAAAATTTATGAATATTATTAATTTGAAATTAGTTTTTTTGATAGTGGCATTTATCTGTCATTTTTCATCTGTTACATACATTTGAAATAAGAACTGTAGTGTAACTAAGGAATTGTGTTTATACACATAGGGATTTATAAAAAAGATTATTTTTTAAATTTATCTGTGAAATATATAGAAAAAGTATTAATGCATACCATAAATTGTGAAAAATTACATTTAATGGTATTTTTCGAAGAAAACCCATTTTGGCCTTCAAGTAAAGTGCCATTTCCGGTTATCCGATTTGCACCAAAATTTAATGGTTTCTTTCCATATTAGAATAGGGCCGAAATACAAGGCTTCAAAATTTTTTGAATAGTATTTGAGTTAGAGTGTCCACGGGATCCATACACAAACAAACACACACACACACACATATATATATATCTTAATATATAAAACAAAGTCGGGTTAGTTACACCATTTATAACTCAAGAACGGCTGGACCGATTTTGATGATCTCTGATTTGTTGGATTCGTCTCCGCCCCGAATAGCAGAATGACTATTAAAATATCGATTTACGTAAAAAAAAAATTAGTACACTACGTTTAAGGATTTTATGCTCTTTCTAATTATAGTGGAACGCAGCCAATTTAGCGACATTATCCACATAATGGAAAAGTAAAAGTACAACGTGTTCTCACCCCTGCCGCTGTCTGTCAGTATATAACCAATAAAGGTTACATGTCGATTTGTTAGTTTTGTACGAGTGTTATTAATCCATACTAGGTAATATAATAAATGCAAAAGTAACTCGGTCTGTGTGTCTGTTACGTTTTCACGACTAAACGGCTGAATCAATTTGGATGAATTTTGGTATAGAGATAGATTGGACCTTGCAGAAGAACATAGGCTACCTTTTGTTGCGAAAGTAAAACTTGAAGGGGTGAAATATGGGATGAAAGTTTGTATGGAGAACCCATCATATCTTCCGCTGAACCAATTTTGATGAATTTTGGTATAGAGATAGATTGGACCTTGGAGAAGGACATAAGCTACCTTTTGTCACTAAAAAAAAACTTGAAAGGGGTGAAATAGGGGATGAAAGTTTGTATGGAGAATCCGTCATTTCTCAAGTTGGGGATATAAAAATTCTTTTTTTATACTTTTGGTAAGAAATAAAGAGTGTTTTAGCGTTTTTCAAACATCATCCCTCAAGGCGGTACAATAGGGAGTGATTTCAATTATTTTTTATCTTTGTATCTAAGTTTTAACGTTAGTAGATTTTCGATATTTGTCGGAGAGATAGTTTACATCATATGTACCTACATAAGTAAAAGTACCCGAGACATGTTTAGAAACAGGCGCTGTTAGGTGCTGTGCGGGGATTAGGTGGGCAGTGGGCGGAGCCTGTTACATGTACGATGCGAGGCAGGTTGCCGGCTCCCTAAGCAGCGTATGTATCCGAAGTAAATGTGAAATATTACTGGTACACGTGTAGCAATCGTTATTCTAGCTTTACCCGTGCGAAGCCGGGGCGGGTCAGCTAGTATATATATAAAGGGTGTAAATTTTAAAACGGGTCATAGGGCTATAACATAGAAAAACAGTTTTTTAGACGCCAAAAGTTTCTGTATTAATTTATTGAAAAAATAATTGGTGCCTATTATAAAGAAAAAAATTATAATTTTTTTAATACCAAACACCTTACATTTCTGTTTCATATAAAGCCACAAAATAAATTTAAAAATTTGTACAATTAAGAAAAAATACCATTAGCCATGAAACTGACAGTAACAAAACATTGGGCCGAAATCAGCACTCTTCTTTAACTTAATGAAGCTTATCTAAAAATAACAAAATAAAGAGAGACTTATGTAATAATACATTAATTAGAAAAAGATGCAAGTTATTTCCATGGTTACTAGAGACGATCACTAGGCTAATGAAGAGTGCTGAATTCGGCCCGATGTCATTTTTTACTAACATGATAGGAGACAATTAAAGATTAAAGTTATTAATTTATGAACTAACACAAAATAACACAAAATAAAGTAAACACTTATGATATTTATTTAAGAAACAATTATTATCTATTGTAATAGGTATTTACAAATTAAAGATGATCTACATGTAATAAGTTATAAGAAACGAGAAAAACTGCAAACTACAAGGGAACAATTAAAACCATTTAATAATTTGTGATTTCTTCTTAATAAAACGAAAATAAAAATAAATTAACAAATAATGTGTATGAAACGTTTATTAATGTGCGTCTCAAGTCAACAATTGTTTTGTTTTGTTTCTGTCAGTTTCACGGCTATTGATATTTTTTCTTAGTTGTGCAAATTTTTAAATTTATTTTCTGGCTTTACATGAAACAGAAATGTAATGTGTTTGGTATCAAAAAATTCGTAATTTTTTTCTTTATAATATGCACTAATACTTTTTTCAATAAATTAATATCGAAACTTTTGGCATCTAAAAAACTGTTTTTCTATGTTATAGCCCTATGACCCGTTTTAAAATTTACACTTTGTATATATATAATATTAAATTTTTCTACAATCAAGAAGGAAATAGTTGTTTTCAAACTCAAAATGGGTGCGGGAAATAATTGTTGTCGTTATGTGATTGCAGAATTTTTTTTATTATAATATTCATGATTTTGAAGCAAATTCCAACATTGTTAGTAACGTAAATGATAACATATTTCCGGGGCAAAATTACTATTGTGATTAAGACTGCGATTGTTTCAGGACAACAAAATACAACGATTTCATTAGGTGACAGATGAGTGGAATTGCTTAGAAAATATCTATTTTCCTGTTCATTCTATTTATCTTTCAGAAAGTTGATTTTAGCTATTAAAAATATAAAATATGCATGTTTAAACTATCTAGCTTTAGGCATTACAGGTATGAGTATTTAAAATGTAAGTAAAAAACAAAGAAAATGTAAATATTTATTCTGTAAAATTGAAAATTATTTTTTGGCATAATCAATACATGTTTCATAATTAAATGAAGTCAAAATCCTTTTAAATCACTTTGTAATAATTGGATTAATTCAAATTATTAATAATAGTAGGTTAGTTTTTATTCTTTCCTATTATCTTATCTTTTATATCTAAGAATAAATGTCAAGGCCGATATACTGGTACCTATATTCACAGGGAAAAAATTCTGCGTATCATATAATTTATTAGATATTGCCGGGGGAGGAACTCGATTTCCAAAACTTTCAAGGAGGAATATAAATTAATTATTATTTTTATTTATTCATTAATACTTATACGAAGAAAATTTAACAATGTTACAAAAAAGTAAAACATTTAAACTATTATTTGCCAGTCCATAATTAACGTCTACACGAAACATGTCATAGAAAAAAGGAATGAAAAACTAATTACGTCATTTCCGAAAATAATCCCGCCAAATACAAATCAGTTTTCCCTAATGACTCACCCTGAAGTCTGGATTAATAACAGACATACACCACTATACATTGAGATTACTCAACACGCGAAACCTAATAATTTAAATTTTTTATTCATCGTTGATAAAGTTTTCGAAGGTCGGTTAAATATATTCCTTATACTTTATCGTATAGAAATCGTACCTTTTCGTATATTGCTATAATTTATATTGTGTTATATTCGGTTTATTTTTACTTCTTCGCATGTTTAGAATGAATTATTGAACTGTGAAAGAATTTGATTATTTTTTGCGTTAACTTTTATTAGGTTCGGACATTGCACATAAATGAATTAATATTTACGTGAACTTTTATGTCAAAATATACACGCATTGGTGGGTCAGTAGTTTCCGAGGTCGTTGTGTGAATGTGTCGCGTATTCAATCCCGCAGCAATTGTAAAGTTTTTAAACTTTGCATTCGATAATTAACATCACATTTAATCATTTAAATGACATTAAAGTTCATTTAATTCAACAAAGTTGTTAATAGAATTAAATGGCATTTGACACTAATTCTACTATACCTCCTAAACTATAAAACTTGAGATTTAGCTATATAAAAGTTCTTTTTTTTTTAATTAACACATCTTTTATCAGTTTATTATTCACCTTTTATTCACAGGAGTGTCCGTGAGGTGATGCCTGATAAGCGTTCTCTGATGTACAATTATAGCCTGATGTACACAATAATAATATCTTGTAGGATTTTCTGTACCTAAATGAAAAAAATTTTTAGTGTCTCTACACTGTAATTTTTTTGCATGCATAAATTTAATGGTAAAAAATCTGTTGTGGCCAGCATAAGACCTTTCGTCAATTCGATGTATTTTGTACAAATCCCATACCAAAAAGTCCTTGGAACAGATTCTATATAATATCATGTAAAATCGAATACGAACACGTACTATTTTTTACAAATTCTATACCAAAAGTTGATTCGAAAAGGTTCTATAAATCCAATAAAATTATAACATAAATATACACTAAGTAAAATGTACTAGACACTTCCTTCATTTCTTCTTTCCCCTATTTTATTAGGGGTCGCTGTTTCCTCTTCTCTTCCACTCATTCTTGTCCAACGCATCACACAGTCCTTTCTTTCTCAAGTCTTTTGCGATACAGTCCTTCCGTCTTCTCTTTGGCCTTTCTCTGCGTGTCACTTGCTAGGAACACTATGCCATATCAATTTTAGATCCTATACGCTCCATATTTGGATTTGCACTTCCAACTGACATCTGTCAATTAGAATTTTTTAATATATCATCTGTTTCCATGATAAATAGCAAAGCAGACTAATTTTTCAAAATTAATTTCTTTATAACGCTTTAAATCTACATCTATTGATTATGAAGGAAAATGTATAATAAAACCAAATAGAGAAGAGTGTTTTCTTTAATATGTATAATAACAAAATGACAAAAAATAATATTTAACTGCGCTTTTTTAGGAAAAACTGTGAAAAACTTCAAATAAGGGTACTTCCGGTGGAGTAATTATAACCAAAATCTAATCAACTCTTCATATATGGTTGTACAGAAGAGGAATACGAAAGAATTATAATTTTTGGAATTGTAGTATTGGAGTTATCGTCGGAGAAAAAATTGTCACACACGGACACACACACACGGACACACACACACACACGGACACACACACACGGACACACACACACACACACACGGACACACACACACACACACACACACACGGACACACACACACACACACGGACACACACACGAACACACGCACACACACACACACACACACGAACACACACACATACGTACAGACATCATCTTAAAAATGGTATATTCGT
Source organism: Ophonus ardosiacus (assembly GCA_943142095.1). NCBI lineage: Eukaryota > Metazoa > Arthropoda > Insecta > Coleoptera > Carabidae > Ophonus > Ophonus ardosiacus. The sequence continues at coordinate 20,092,581 of OW964837.1, forward strand.
ATTGTAGGGACCCTAAAACGTGCTTATTCATTGAAAACTCACCACCGAATTTTTTGACCAAAGACTATACCTTCCTTACCTAAAGGTGACGGAAGGTAAAAATGTTTTATGGAGGTTTTTCTCAAATCAATAAATATATCAATTTATTGAGGGATATATCGATCAATTTATCTTAAAAAGCGTTGAGCATTTACACGATTTAACAATTTTCTAATACTGTCAGCTTAATTGCTAATTTATCTTGAAAAGACACTGATTCTCTCAAGTTTATTAAAACCGGGTGTTATATTATTTCATGTTTAGTATCAGACAATTGACAACAGTGATCACTACTATCATTCAATGTTTGTAACACGGTATAGACTTTTGTATGATGTTGCAGTATTAATATACCACCTCCTAATAACTTTATATGGCGTCATAATGCAACAACTTATAAAATATATGTAGTTAATGTATGGCCATATTATAGTCGACATGTCAGAAAACTGTAAACTTTATTACAAATTTAACCGTGAACTCTCTTCACAAGCAGGTTTTTTCTTTAGGAACGATAGAGTGCTTATTTCAACAAAATTGAGAAAATCCATGTTGGATAGAGTACATATTGCACATACAGGGATTGAAGCATCAGCAGGAATGCGAAATATGTCAAGAAGTTATGACCTCACAACAAAATCCTTCCATGCAGTCACATGAGATATCAAAATGTCCTTTCCAGCTGGTATCCATGGATATATTTTTCGTTGAATACAATGGGAGAAAATACTCGTATGTTGTGACCAGCACAAAATCTTCCGTCAATTCGATGTATTTTGTACAAATCTCATGCCAAAAGTTCCTTGAAGAAGATTCTATATATCCTGTAAAATTGTAACACGAACACACTATTTTTTAAAAATTCCATACCGAAAGTTCCTTTTAAAAGATTCTATATATCCTGTAAAATTGTAACACGGACGTATATTATGTAAATTGATCTTGACACTTCCTCCTTCTTCAGATTTTCCCTATTTTATTAGGGGTCGCTGTTTCTTCTCTTCTCTTCCACTCATTCTTCTTCACACAGTTATTCCTCTCTCAAGTCTTCTGCGACACAGTCCTTCCATCTTCTCTTTGGCCTTCCTCGTACTCCCGGAATTGAAAATTCCAATGGGGTCATTTAAAAAAAAAATAATTGACGATTTTTTTATAAAATCATGAAATCCATCTCATTTAATTAATATAGTAATAGAAAGTAATTTGAAATTTGCTAATAAACTCTCGCGCTTTTAAACACGGACTAAATTTGTGACGACACAAATTTATACTCACACAAAGATAATTCTCTCTCACACACACACACGCTTCACAACATGAAACAGTAACCTAACCTAAAAGTGTGACAGCTGACAGCAAAATATACAAGAGAGAAGATTATTATTACTTTCTAATTCTTTAAAAGTACTAGTGCAGTATAAGGTATGTAAATAAACCATTTATTTAAATAAATACCAAACCAAATAACCATAGTTCTAAATTAAACCGGTACTTACGCATCGACGCCGCGACGCCGGGCGAATGAGCCTCTTTTTTACTTGTACGTACCGGGAAACGCGTCCACATCACTGTATTTACAAAATCCCGCAGTATCGGCGCCGCGACGCCGGGCGTCGTTTTTGAGATAACGCCATTTTCAAAATCCTAGTTACCGGTAAAGCAACTCTACACTATTCTGAGACATCCTACCTCGCCGACACCGCGACGCCGAGCGTCTTTTTCCGGAAAACAACACTTTTGGACTCCGTACTTCAGGGCTTCGTGAACCCCACCGTATCCGATCAACTTTCCGCTATCCAGCCGACGCGACGCCAAGCGCCGTCTTTCCCGAACTACCCGTTTCCGTCCTAAATAAAAATTCACTTGGAACGCCTAGCCATAGGACCTCTTGTACTCGAATTTGAAAACAATAAACCAGCCTTTCTACCAACGCAATTGTTTCTTTCACTTTTGAACCTTGTCTCCAAAGCAGCTACCGAACCGTTGGCGCCCGAGCAACTAAACGCCAACATTCTTATGCTGGCTTCCCACGGCCTGTGATTTTGCGGATCGCGTCGCGCCGCGCCAATAAATGCGGACGAGCACGCGCCACAGACAAGTCCGCGCCGAACCCTTCCCACAACGCGTGTAGGCCCGTGCTATGATACCTAGTTTGGTTTGAAGTGCCTTTCCAAAATGCCGCGTGGAGAAGATATCATCTAAGAATGTGGACATGACATTATAAAACGGCCAATCAGGCTTATAAATTTCATCTACACCATTGCCCGTCTTCATAGAATCTTTAACTTTGCTTCTCAATTTCCTATTTGTTGACATTAAGTTGTCCCTCTCCTTTTTTATGTCTTTCATCGGGATGCTACTATCTTAATGTTCTCTATATTCTACTCCACGCATCGTGCAGGTCGTTCCTATTTTTATGTTCAGAAGTCTTCGTGTTCCACAACGCTGGTTCATTTTCATATAAAGTTAAAAAATGCAAAAATAACCTCATTGGACCACTCCATATTTACGTACGACCTGGAATATAACTGAAATGCTCACCAATAACAATTGAAACCATCACGGGCGACGGATGGCCACGCGCGCGCTCCCTTCGCGCCTTTGATGTTACCGACTTGCTACGGATCGGACGCGCCGCCGCAGATCAGGCCGCGCCGACTCGGACGGAACCCTTCCCACGGCGTGTTGGCGCGAGCTGGCGCGGTGCGACCCGCAATATAACGGGCCGTGGGAAGCCAGCATTCGTATACGAAAAATACGTTACAACATACATGTTTAATTTGACCTATTTTTTCAAGAAAAAAAATAAATCAGAAAATGTGAAATGACCCCATTCTGAGGCGAGGCTACAACTGCATGTCATTTACGAGGAACACTTTATCATCTATACCACTTTCTGATCCTATACTTTCCACTTTAGTTTTGCACTTGACACTGAAATCTGCCAATTAGAATTTTTTGAATATATCTGCTGTTTCTATAGTTTTAGCACAGCTGACTGATTTTTGGAAGTTAATCTCTCTTCTCTCTCTATAACTCTGTAGGTATCTATTGAATGTGAAGGAAAATGTATAACCGAACCGTATAAAGGATAAGATATTCTTTCATATTGATAATCACTTAAAATGTCGAAAAATGATATTTATCTGCGTTTTTTCAAGTAAAACTGTTAAGAACTTCAAATAAGGGTACTTCCGGTTGACCAATTATAACCAAAATCTAATCAGCTCTTCATATGGTAGTAAGCATACGAAAGAATCATAATTTTTAGAATTGTAGTTTTGGAGTTATCGTCGGAGAAAAAATTGTCACACACATACACAAGGACACACACAACACACACACACACACACACACACACACACACACACACACACACACATACATACATACAGACATCATCATAAAACTAATAAAATCGCAAAACGAGTTTATTCATTAAAAAGTCACCATCGAATATTTTGACCAAAGACAATACCTTCCTTATTACCTAATGGTGACGGAAGGTGAAAATCTGATATGGCCAGCACATTACCTCCCGCCAATTTCATGCTTAAAATAGCAATGAACTGTGTGAAAAATGAAATCAAGTAGTCCATAATGAAATTCAAATCAAGTTGTCTATAATAAAATTGAAATCAAGTCTGTAATGAGATTGTAAAAATCGAATGATTTTTGAAATAGAGAAAAAACGAATGTATATGTCAAAGTGTAAAAAGGTATAAGTCAAAGTATAAAAACGATTAATATTCCAAAAACGAACAATTTCAAACCGTATTCAAAGCCTTGAAGAAACAGTGTAATAAGTTAAATAAATAAATATATCTACGTAAGTCTGTTTCTCTTTGCTGTCTAAAACGTTTCTTACAAACTTTAAGTAAAGTATCACTTCAGATTGATCGTTTTGTAAACAAAATCTAATTTGTTGTTCCAGTAAATAGAAAAGTCTGTAATACGAAATTTTGGATTATATTTTATTTTTCCTCAAAAATCTGTTAAGAACCCCAAATTAAGTGCCACTTCCGGTTTATCATATATAGTCAAATTCTATTACAAATATGTTGTTTCAAATTATACAGTGTGTCCCATTTAGAGGTGCCACCATTGGGATCTCGAGAACTATAAGAGATACGATGTCGGTTAAATAGAACTTTTTATGCGCCTTTGGGAGGCCATCTCAGATATGCTTTTATTTTTCCAAAAATTCTCATAGGGCACTAGATAATGACGAAAAACTGAATATTGTTGATTTTTTCTTTTTCAAATAACTTCTAAACTATTAATAATTAAGAAAAAAGTTTCAAATATAAAAGATAGATATTTTTATTAACTAACCAGTGGCGTACGGAATAAATTTTCATATCCGTAATTTTTTGAGATATAACACAAACTTATATTTTTTAAATGGAACCTATATCTGATTTTAGTCTCAAAAAAATAAATATTTTTTTCTCTTTTCAACGATGAAAGGGTTATTATGTTTTATATTTGTTTTAAACAAATATAATATATAATATATTTGTTTTGTTTTTGTACTAAAACGACTTGTAAAAAAATCGAATCTCAGCGGAAAAGATCTCTGGTATGTTATTACACCTGAAAAACACGCCAATAAATTCAATTCAATAAAGACCTGCACAACATTCATTCTTAAGAAGAACACGCACTGAACTTTCTTGTACAACTGAAAAATTAAAACCTAAAATTATTAATCCCCAATTAAGTCCCAGAAAAAATTGAATTAAATCGTAGAAAATGTAAATATTATTACGATATTAGCGAGAGAGAAGTAATGAAGGCTATCATCCTCCTGTAGGGTCACCACGAATTCCAATGCAGAAGATGTCTACTGCTAAAACCCCAATAAGATTATCATTCAATCCCCATATTTCAGAAGGCAAAACAAAAAAGTTCCAGATAACCAGATTTCACCTGCTTCCACTGGACCAAAGAGGATCAGAAAAACACCTTAAAACTTAAAGATTTTATTACTTACTAATTATTGTTTGATAATTATTAGATGTTCTTTTCATTAGTTTATGTTAAAAAAAATCTTTTGTGGCCTGAACAAGGCCTCCCGCCCTTTTCATATTAGACTATATAAGTACATTATTGTATTTAACATTTCTGGTATACAAAAAATTCTAATCACATCTATTATTAATATATTTTCATATTATGTAATTTATTCTATAAATACGTTTCCTCCTACACTTCTAAATGTTCAAGATTCTTCAAATTCATTGACGAGATTGGCGGTATTTCTGTATCTATAATTTTAAGTATTTAATTAACAATAAAATAATAGATATTAAATGTACTTCTCAGAAAAAGCCTTCAGTAATGTATCTGGATTTTTGACACTGATATTTTTTGTTCGCTTGTGGATTGGATCAAGTTCACTGACGTGAATGTGTTGTTATTCCTCTACCAGAGCATCTACGAGTTTCGATATTGTTACCTTTGGACACAGATTACTACATTAATATTAATTAATAATATTAATTAATTTGTGCTATGTGATGTGGGTTAATTCGGCTTCTGATGCGTTGTCCAACTTGGTCCTATTATGCTAGCCTGGCCAGTGCATTTTTTTTCGATATTATTGTCTGAAAGGTTTGTGCGACTAGTCTAGCTGAATGCTGATGGCTTCATCTTGCATCAATATAATTTTTTCGCGTTTATTTGTTGCTACAAAGAGCAAGTGGTTGAAGATATACATTTAGCCCTTCATCTATACAGTGCCGTGCAATCAAAGTGCAGTTGCTTAAAATGAAAAGTTCGATTTTATTTCTAATCGAAATTCATAACTGAAAACTGAACCACCTCGAAAATAAACAAGTGACTGTTTATTGTATTGGCTGTAACACCATTTTTTCTTCTTCAAACTCTAAGACGTCTATCATGGGAGTGTGTAGGTATATTGAAGTTTGATGCATCAGTAAAGATTTAGCCCCCAGTGTCTCAATTGCTATTCTTTATGTATAGCATAAGCTCTTTTATGGTCCCTTGTTAAATAAGGTACTTTAACAGAAATCCTGGAAGATAAATGTCCTTTTGCGAAGTCTGTTTTGTACAGTCTGATAATAAATTCTGTTACCAGTCGTCCAAGAGTGCTCATTTTGTAGCTCTTGAGCTGTAATGGAGCTCTTTCATGAGGCCTGAAGTCTTAAAAATTAGTCTTCATTGGCTGTTCTTGCCCTTCCCCGACCTTTCCACAATACGTCTAGTAATGGGCTTGTTTATGTGTTTAATTTATAAATTTTGATTTAAAATTTTCCCTCTGGGTTATGTTCGATTTTGAAATTCTGGATCTGACCAATAACGTCACTGCTTGTTATTTGACGTTTCACCAGTTATCAGTTCAAATTTTAGGTTACAATTTTATTTCCATAGTCATGAATTTGTTAGACGCTAATGAATAAGATGATTTTTGAATAATATCGGGAATGTTTTTTGCTATTGTTGATTTGTATAATAAAGAAATAAAACAAACACATACTTAAAAAACGGAGATGGTTTGTTAGGCCGTGGTTAGGCCTATGGCCTATGGTGTTTATAGGCCTAAGCACGGCTTTGACAACGTGCACCACGGGCAGTATCACAGTTTGTTTCTGAAAGTGAAATAACAATTCTTTAAATATACTAGTATGAGTGTGTATGTATTTAATTCTTTGCTACCCCTCGTTGCATTGAAATTACGCAAGCGTTTTTATTTTTGTTCATTTTATTTGCTTGTTCGTATAAATTAAGATGTTCGTGAATGCTGCTTATTAACAAAAACAAAATATAAACTAGCCCTTCGGTCAAATAGACATCTAATATCTGGTGCACTTTTGAAGGGCCGTACGTTCTTTTGTTTTGACAAAAAATATGGGTTACTATATAATGATAAAAATCTGATTTTTTTTCTAAATTTATAGTTATATTCATTTAGACAAGACATACATCAATTATTCTTTTAAGGTTTTATTAAAATTCAATTAGCGAAACTATTTTAATTTTACAAAATACTTTATTTTATGTAAATTGAAATAGCTATTTGTGTATTAAGAGCGCAAAATGCGACATTGTCGATCGAGAGGTTGTTGCCGCGCGACGAAGGAGCGCGGCATTCTCTCGAAATCGACAATGTCCATTTGCGCTCGAAACACACAAGATTTTTTCTACAGTCACCACAATGGGGTCCTCCACCATAACAAAAAAATAATAAAATGTACACTTTATATTTACAGTACTGCTCAATAAATAACGATTGGCTAATACAAAAAATACGGTTTAAACTTAAAAAGGCTTTCAAATGATTATTTCGTTACATTAGCCATCTATTCCATAAAAAAAAAAAAAAACAAAATTAGAGCTTGGAGGCAAGGATTTGTGATGATTTGATGAGTTTTTGTAGCAAAATGTGTGGTTAGTTGTGACGCCTGTCACACTGAAAAAATTAACAAATATTTCAAGGAATTTGTGATTATATAGACATGTATGTGCATTGACTAACTTCTAGCAATTATTTAAGTAACGAAATAACTAATAACTTTATTGTAATCAAAATAAATAGTTAACTCGAGATCAGATGTCAGAGTACGACTCGCAACTATCTTACCGCCATCTGTGTACAATCATTCCTATTACTAAACTTAACTGTTCATACAATTTATTTTATATTTAATTTTATTTTATCTTTATTTTACATTCTTCTTGAGTTTTTATTTAATCTAATCTAAGCATTTTATACCTTCGTTTTTGTAAATGAATGCCCTATTTCATTTTCACAGCAGTGTGGCATTTTGTTTGGTTATGTTAAATACCGACAGAGCATATGTCAAATTGACTTGTGAACGTGGTAAATGTGTAACTACAGTGCCATTAGTTCCTAACTAAACGTTTTCATTAAGAATGTAGACAAGTGACATTTCTCAACATTGTATATTTAGAAATTTGGATAGCGAGCGTTTTTTCTACTTTGTCGCGCATGAGCGGCAAAGTGACATTTTGCGTTGACAAAAGAGAGCGCAAATGGCTTCTTTCTATAGTGACTGTAGAAAAATAATATTACATTTATAAAACTAGTACATATACATATGTGATAAAAATATTAATAGGTATTTATTTTAGCTGTAGACATGCATACATAATATACCTAAATAATACGTATACAGGGAAGTAACTTTTACTACTAAACTTATATCCGGAAACGCACCGTTTTTGAGCTACAAGCTCTTAAAAGAGTAATTAAATACCTTAATTTTAGTTGGCTGTGACCTAACACTTATTATTTTGTCTATTTTAACTTTTAGCATTGAATTGCAGACGCATTATGAATGCGATTATGCTAACATGGTATTAATACAAGGTCGAGTGTACGACAGAAAAAATAAATTATTTAAACATAATATGGAAATGGCGAGAGGTATTGTGCTGGCCACAACAGATTTTTTTTTTCTTTTTATGAATATAACGTATGGACTATTGTCTTTTATATTGGTTAAATCTTTATGAAAATCAGTTTTTCGTCGCTAACTAGTAGCCTGTGAGAATTATTGGCAAAGCAAATACACATATAAGATGATTTCCTAAAGTATCATTTAACCGAAATTGTATATCTTATTGTTGCCGTGATCCCATTTAGTCTCATTCGAAATCCAGGCACTCTATCTGTATGAATATAAAGATTTCAGTATGTTAATAAAAATTAAGTTATAAAAACATTCTAACTTTCTAACCACAAAAATGCTTTATGTGTGGTTGGAATATCTTGAAAAAGTTTTTATCTTGAGAATGAAGTATAGTAATTCATATGAAAACCACAATTTTATCGTTTAATTTTCAGTGTTTCGTACCAGGTAGTAAATAGAGCGTGCGGTTTTTCAGCAATCCAAGTTTAGCTGTGAAAGGCAATTATGTTCAACTCGGTATGATATGACGTATGCATTCTGAACTTTTTCAATTGCTAATTTCATTGAAATTCATTGATTTTTCAAAATATAGGCCAACCTGTTTATTTCATACAACATGAATTGGGTTGCGTAATTTGAAATGATTTGTTATTGCATTCAGAAAATTGGTGAACTACTTACCAGCACTCTGACACAGATACATTAAGTCAGTAAAACAAGAATAAAAGTATAGACGATATGGATGTTATAAGTGCTTTCTGAAATTTAAATTAGTTATGTGGTTTGAAGTATTTTGTATTTACAAAAAAATGTGATGTACGAGCAATAACAACTATATATCCGTCCAATTTATAATTGCTACCAAAATATTTTTTTTAGTATATCTTTACTCGCGTAATATATTATTTATTAATTTCGTAACTTCACTTTTAGATTTAACCTTAATTAATTTTACTACTCTATAACGATAAAATAGAATAAATATATATTTTATTGAAAAATGATTGACAATTAAATATTCGGCCAAAACTGTAAAACCAATTTAGAAATGATTAAATGCAAGGGTAGATGACTCTGAAATTTGTTTTTAACTATGAAACGAATGTTTTGTGATTAATAAAGAGTTTTAGAACTTATATCTTGTTAATTCTAAAAATGTTTTGCGGTAAAAAATGAGGAATATTGCTAATTGTTTTATAATATTAAATCTTATATTGTGAAAACAGTCACACTCGTATTAAGGGAAAAAATCCATTTTAGGTCAAAGAAAAAACGTTGGTGACTGAACGGCAGAAAAAAAAGCGTTTAATGTGGTGTAAGTAACTGAGGGCATGACGTTATTAAATTTGATGTCAGTGTAGGAAATAACAGAAAAAGTGATTCACGGCAAAAATGACTCTTTTCATAATAACTTTTGATATTTCAATATAAAAAAATCTGTTATGGCCAGCACAAGACCATCCGTCAGTTCGATATATTTTATACAAATCCCATACCAAAAGGACCTTGGAACAGTTTCTATATAATATCATGTAAAATCGAACGCGAACACATACTATTTTTTACAAATTCCATACCAAAAGTTAATTTGAAAAAGTTATATAAATCCAATAAAATTATACCATAAACATATACTAAGTAAAATACACTGGACACTTCCTTCTTTCTGCTTCAGCTTTCCCCTATTTTATTATGGGTAGCTGTTTCCTCTTCTCTTCCACTCATTCCTATTCAAAGCATCTTTTTCACACAGTCCTTCCTTTCTCAAGTCTTCTGAGATACAGGCCTGCATGTCACTTGCGAGAAATACTATGATATACCAATTTTAGATCCTATACTTTCCATATTTGGTTTTGCACTTGCAACAGACATCTGTCAATTAGAATTTTTTGAATGTTTCAGCTGTTTCCATGAAAAATAGCAAAGCTGACTAATTTTTGAAAATTAATTTCTTTATAATGCTTTAACTCTACATCTATTGAATATGAAGGAAAATGTATAATCAAACCGTATAGAGAAGAGTATTTTCTTTAATATATATATAATAACAAACTGTTAAAAACTTCAAATAAGGGTACTTCCGGTATATTATAGCCAAAATCTAATCAATTCTTCATATGGATGTACAGAAGAGGAATACGAAAGAATTATAATTTTTAGAATTATGGTATTGGAGTTATCGTCGGAGAAAAATTTGTCACACACGGACACACACACACACACACACACACACACACACACACACACATACATACATACATACATACATACATACATACAGACATCATCTTAAAAATAGTACATTCGTATTGTAGGGACCCTAAAACGTGCTTTTTCATTAAAAACTCATCGCCGAATTTTTTGACCAAAGACAATACCTTCCTTACCTAAAGGTGACGGAAGGTAAAAAAACTTGATATACGTAAACAGTTGTCTAGAAATTGGCAAATTTATTGTACAATTTTATATAAGTTCAAATTATTGAACTTGGCCAAGTTGTTAAAACTGGAAAATGTAAAACAGACTTGAGTAATAATTGGTTTCGTTGGTGTGAAACTGGGTTGTAGTTGTACGTCTTCCTTCCGTTTAACTTATTTATAAATGTGTTGTCGAGGAAGGCGTTAAATGGAATCGATAGCAGTAGGTACATATTGGCGAAAGTTAGCGTATACGGATGATGTAGTTTTAAGTGAAAATAAAGAGCAGTTAGTGTTGAATGTTGATAAATTATATTAGTATTTGAAAGGAGTGGTTTAGTGGCTGAGTGTAAAGTGTTGGTGAATGAAGTGAAGCTGGAGCAGGTGAATGAATTTTTGTATATTTGTTGCATGATGTCAAGGGATGGACAAATTAATAGAGAAATTGAAAGGAGAGCGAGTGCGGGATGCGAGATGCTGGGTGCTTTAGATATTTATGTTAGAAACATAAACCTACCTAGAGAAGCTTGGTTAAGTGTGTATAATGGAGTGCTAGTGCCTGCTTTGATGGTTGAAAACGAATGTTATGAATAGATAGGAAAGCATAAAAGGAGAATGACTGCCTTGGAAATGAGATATGATGTAAGGTGTATAGGCATGTAAAGCGGGATCGAAGTGCGTAGTCATTAAAATGCCACTATATTAGGCATTAATCGCACTCGCATGCGTCGACCTAACCAGTTGTCCATGTTAAACATAAATGGTGCTAGCTGTAGAAGGAGAATTTCCTCTGTCGCACTGGTTGCATAGCAATCAGTGGTCGTCGCACGGTTTAAGTACACCAACTGCTCTAGTACTATCGGTCTTGAGGCAGGATTTCGGAGCAACCTAAACAAACTTTAAAAATCCGACATTCACCTTGGTTATAAGGAAAAAAAGAAGAAAAAATAAAGAAGAATGTACTCATATGAAGTATGTTGTTAAGAGAGGGGCGCTGAGTCAGTTGAGATGGTTTGGACATGTGGAGAGAATGATGAGCAAACGACTTACAGCGTACATATCTCGACTTATAATATATATGTTAGCGCGGATGTTCAGTGTGTAAGTGGATAGATGTGATTAGTAGTCTGCTGAGAGAGAAAACGAAAAAAAGAGCATGTACCATGTCACAAAAGTTTTCGGAAACCCGATACTGTGGTTTAAGAAAAGTATTGAACTTGTATATTACTACAATAGGGGATTCCAGCTCAATGGAATTAAAGGAAAATAAAAAATACGAATGTAAATGCTGAATAACGAATATTAATAAAAAAAAATTAAATGGTATAATTGAGATATTTCGGAAATAAGGGGTTTTTTGTTATAGCGCTTCGACATGAATATGAAATCAATATATAATATTTTTATTGGCGACCGAAAGACCGCCTATACATGCATAACAAATAGCGTGTTAGGAGATGGGGGTTACTACCAATGGAAGTTAAGAAATTCAAATTCGAAAGGAGGGGCTAACATTCCTGTACTGCAGTTTTCAAACAGTTTTTATTTTAACATAAATTTCTTGCATTAAACTTAATAATTTAAATACACCTGTAATTATGTAGACTTAACACATTTAGATCCATGATGAAAACAGTTTGATAAAAAAACCCATAAACGTGACGTCACGTCAATCTTTTCAAAAGTCGGGAGACCATAACTCTCTTATTAATAGGAATTTTTTCGCCGGATTTTCATCAATAGTCTTAGTTTTCCTAGTATTTTCAGATGAAATTATATATAAAAAAAAAAAAAAAATGGTGGAATCCCCCATTAACATAGTTTAAGCTTCAACATTCATATTGAATGTAGAGCTAGTGGCCCGTTTTTGTCTGGAGGACGAAGTTCTGACTTGCATTATGAGTGTTCGGCCAAATTAATAATTTGCTTCTCTTACCTTTTAAAAAAATTCTTTAATTGTTCTTAATTTTTGGCTTCCTACCCATTGTTGAACATCATAATCATCCAAGTTTCAGTATGAAATTCAAAGTGAAGGCAAAGTTGTCAGGTCAAGTCTTAGTGTGATGTGCAATTTAGGAAAAAAGCGTCTCCAGCCAGTACATTGGACGTGTCAGGCAGTTGATATAAAATGTTTATACTTGTAGCTCAGACAATAAAAAATTCCTGTGGTGCCGATTAAAGTTGTCTCAAAAAGTTAGCCCATACATAAAGACCTACATCAATTTTCTGAAACGTGCATAATAAGAAAGTTTTTCATATAAGGAACTCGAATTTGTTCCATTCTGTACATAGTTTTATCCAATATATTTTAGCAGTTGAAAAGAGAAAGAAATCTGAATTTAAATTAAATTCGACCAGTTAATAGTTTCACTTATAACTCAACATCCTCCGCAGTGTTAATATTTTGTTTATGTCGGCATATACTATACATAAAGTATTTAAATTACCACAATAATGCTATATGGTAAATAGTTGTCGTTTAATTAGCAAAATTATTCTTGATGGATCTTGCGTAGGATGATGTATGATGTATTGGTCCTAATATTTGATTTAGGTCACACACTTAAAATAAACCGTGTGAATCAACTCTTAAATTAATTGTCTCTATTCTTAAAAATAGCTAACACTAAACTTCATGTCTTTTCTTGGTAAACATCTAAACATTTATTTTTAATTTATTAGTCAGACAAGGGTAATGGAATACGGTTGGTTTCACGTGTTGAGATCAGATAACACCCCAAATTGAGAGCTGACCTCATAAACGCGAAGAAACGTTGAAGTAGGGCCAAGGTGTAGTGAAAGTAGCGCAGTATTAGCATTCTCTACTCATTCCGTCAGAGGAATTTCTAAATTATCCTTTTCCTACAAGGTTTATGAATTATTTCATTACCATAGACAACAGTGTGTCAAGAAATTAAATGAAACTTATGGGAAATAATACTTATAATTATAGTAGACGCACGATAAAAACAGACAGCAATGCGAACAGCTTTTACAATAGACTACGATGGGAGGTCAAAAATTTCGCGGAATGAAAGAGAATAAATGTAAATTTAACAAAGCTTATACCGTGTGTCTACGTTTTTTCCCGAACATAGGAAATTCAATGTTAAATGTTTTATTTGGCAATATCTCTTCATCTATTAATTTTAGAACAGAAAGTGTAATAAAGAAAAATGTTCAGAATGAAAAACTGCATCGATTGAGTACCAAGTTTGTTTCTCAATTGTTTTTATGTATGAGTTAAAAGCAAAAGAAAATACACGATTTAAGGCAATTATCAGAGAGCCGTGAAAAAAGAAACAATAATTTATGTTTCTTAATACTGGAATATCTGACAGATTTCACATTTATTTTAATTTTATTATTATTAGAATAATGGGACGAGTTAATCTAGAAGAAAAAAATAATAATCACAAATTCTAATAAGAAAAATAAAAATAAATGTCAAATCTGTCAGATATGCTAGGAACAAGAAACATAACTTGTTTTGTTTCCATGGCACTTTAATAATTGTCTTAAATAATGTGTTTTCTTTTACTTCTTCTAATTCGTACAAAAGAAAAAATTGAACAACAGGGTTGGTAGTCATGGATGTAGTTTTTCATTCTGAACATTTTTCTTCATTACACTTTTGTGCTAAAATAAATAGGTAAGTAGATATCGCCAAATCAAAATTTGAAAATTTTAAAATCGATTTTCCTATTTTCGAAAAAACCGGTATTTTTCTCTTAAACAAATTCTGTCTTAATCCTAATACAATTTTCAGTTATTTTGATGTGTTTATTTACCCCCTCGAAAAATATTGTTGGTTCAAATGTTGCAAGTCGATTTCGACCCTTGTATTAAGTAAAAGCTAGATATACCGGGTACTTGAAATCCGTAATATAGGGAATACAGTGTTATTTTTTTTTTTCATTTTACTATAGTTACTGACCTATTAAATTTAGAGAAATTATTCAGAATTAAAAACTACAAAACATGAGACTAAAATTAATCACAATTTCATTTTATTTTACTAAAAAATTAAAATTCGCAATTTACAGCAAAGTGCCATTGAATTATTGATGTTTAATTTTTTTATTTGACAGATCTCATAATTCTACTCTTGTCAATAAATAATTTTATTCAATTTTGACGTCTTAAACTGTCATTATTAACTCCATAGCAACAACTACAAGTAAAATTTTATTTATAAGTGAATTAAATTTTTTAAATCACTCTCACAAAATTTTAACTCACTCTGCAACAAAAAATACATTTAAAAACAACATCAAGAACGAAAATAACACTCACCACATTATTTATCAGACAATATCAGCCCTTTTCATTATTTTTCACGGCACAAATGACAGACAATAAAGCATTTTAAATAGATGACTTGACGTCTATCAGCGACGATTGTCATGCTCAGCGTACTAACTGATCAGTTTTTTTTTTTTTTTGTCAAAATTAAATATTATAATGGTTTTCATTATTATTTCGTCAAAATTTAATAAAATATTGTACAAACCACGTGAGCTAAGAATGTTTATTCACTCGAAGAAATTAACTCACTTGCTCTTACGGGCTCGTGTGCTTTCTTCTCATGAATAAATATTACCTTAGCTCACTTGGTGTGTAAATATCTATTATACAATTATTAAAAGTATAATTAGACACAAAAAGAAAAGTACAAAATGATTCAAGAATGGTATATTATTATATCATTCAAAATTAATTATAATAATAATAATATGTCAAATAAAAACAAATAAAACATCAGTAACTGCATGGCACTCTGAAATATGCTGTAAAATGCGAATTTTAATTGCGGTTTTTTCGTTAAAGAAAATTATGATTAATTTTATACCCAAATTGTGTAGCTTTTAATTCTGAACAACTTTTTTATTTACAACTTTTCTCTAAAATTAATAGCTCAGAAACTACTGCAAAATGAACAAAATAACATTGTATTCCCTATATTACGGATTGCAAGTAGACACAAGGTATAATGTCGCGGACTTTTTTTTATAGAACTAAGGCCAACATTTTTGCAATGCATTGTGTTCATTTCAGCGCACGCCGATAAACCAGCCAAGCAGCTCAATAAATAGAAAAGTCTAATACAAAATTTCGAATAATATTTTATTGCTTTTCCTTGAAAAGAGCTCCAAATTAAGTACCACTTCCGGTTTATCATATATAAGGTATGTTCGTTTGTCATACTCTAAACATGCTAGAGTACTTTGATATTTTTCACTTATTCACTTAGATCAGATTTGAGAATTTGCTCGGAGCGTTTACAAACGAACGTAATTTTTCTGTAGTGCAAGTAACTTTTAAAAACTATCGTAAACAAATATTTGGTAAACGTATTTTTATTAAAAAATGAAATAATAAATTATGACTGATATGTTTCTATATGAGACAAATAATAAGTCGTCGAACAATAGTCTGAAACTGTTCACAAAAAAAAAATCATTAGTAGATCAATAACCTAATAAATTGTATAAGAAATTATGAATAGGTAAAAATATTTCATTCAAAACTTTTCGTTAAAATTAAAAATTACCCACAATACTTGCTTGCTCTTTCTTACTCCTCCTCTCTACATGGAGTAAGAAAATTATGATCTAAGCTGATACGAGCAGGTGCTCAATTGAAACCGAACAAAATTCAAGTAATGCTCTGTGAGAAATGAACGCGGATTTACGTATGGAGTAGAAAGAGTAAGACAAACGAACAGACCTTTAGTCAATGTCTAATATGTTGTTTTAAATTATATACGAATTTTAAATACTAAATTTGGTCTAACTCAAATACTATCATTCAGAAAATTTTTGAAACCTTGTATTTCTACCCTATTCTAATATGAAAAGAAACCATTAGATTTTGGTGCAAATCGGACAACCGAAAATGGCACTTTACCTGAATCTCATAATGGGTTTTCGTTAAAAAATAGCATTAAATGTCATTTTTTCGCATTTTATGTCATTATGAAAATTAAAGATTATTGAATTTTCTACAGGTATACATTAATACTTTTTCTATATATTTTACAGATAAATTTAAAAAATAATCTTTTTATAAATCCCGAAGCCTAAGATAACACAATCATTTTGTTCACAGTTCATATTTCAAATGTATGTAACTGACAGATAAATGTCACTGTCAAAAAACTAAATCACTTCAAATTAATAATGGTGACATTTTAAAAATAAAATAGTAAATAAAGTAATAGGTATTGCAATGGAATATAATATAGTTTGCAGCATTAGTAAATACGTAGCGTAGGTATTTAAATTAATAAAAATTAAATAGCGGGAGTTTCTGTGTTGGCCACATCAGATTTTTTTTCGAAATCCGAATAATTGTTTACGTGGATCGGTTACCTGAGGGGCAGTTCGTTAACCAAGTATACTACAAGAAGGTTTTGATAACGCTTTATGCACGGGTGAGAAGAAAAAGAGCTGAAGTGTAAAAAACGACTCATAGATTCTCAATGAAGACAACGCGCCCTGTCTGTCAAGACATTTTTGACGGAACACAAAATTATCGTGTTGGTACACCAAACGTACTCACCTGGCCTAGTGCCATGTAACTTTCTTTTATTCCCAAAATTTTAATCTGCATTAATAGGAACCAAATTCGAGTCTGAGGTGCAGTTATATGAACAACCGAACAAACCAATAATTTGACAAGTTTTTGTTTCAAGTACTTACTAACTTCGAGCATATACTGACTAGAGGCCGCCTTACAATGTTTGTTGTGATCGGAACACATGCGGAAGCCATGGTGTATTGCGGACTGCGTATTGAAGCCGTGGTGTATTGCGGACTGCGTATTATCTTAATATTTGTACTACCTTTTTACAAAGTAATGACTAATTGCTGCTTTTGAAATATGTAAATCACCTTTATTTCCAATAAATTTCAGTCCTGTTACTCTTACGTCATTGTTAGCAGGAAACCTAAAAGTTACACTTTGTTTAATAGTACAGTGTGCCTACAAAAGAATCATCGGGTTTTAAAAAGATATATTTCACAAAGTTTTACATATATAATATTAAATGATACATGAAAATAAAGGGAAAATGTCCAAGTTTTAAATAATACCATCACAAATGTTCGATGTGGGCTCCTTGTGTCACACGACACACATCTAAACGGTAGTCCAGTTCGGTCCACACACGCTGTAATGTGCCCCCATCGATACATAGCAGCAGTAATGCGTTCCCGCAGTTCACCCAATGTTGGTGGCACGTAGACCATATCTTTAATGTACCCCCAAAGAAAAAAATCGCAAACCGCAAAGATCGGGTGACCTGGGAGGCCAGCTGAACAATACAAAGTCTTGTACAGCATAACGCCCAATCCAGCGGTGAGGGAGTTCCTCGTTTAGATGCTACCATCTGGGCGTTTAAAGCGAAGTTTAATAGCGCGCGTTTTAAACTTGAACATTTTTCCTTTAGTTTCATGTGTCATTTAATATTATATACAGGATGTGTCTTAAATAGGGGGACATGGCTTAACCACAGATTCCTGAGGCTAAAATAAGACGATTTAACCAAACTTGCTTCTATCGGAAAGTGTACCGTTTAGCCAGAAATCTGCTTCAAAGTTCTTCGAAAAAAAATTTATTTTGCTTATAATAATCGGACGCTTTATTCGATTTGGATGAAATTTGGTATGACATTTTATATGGTTATAGGTCATCTTTTAAGGTGATACTTGTTATTATTAGTGAACCACTAGTGTATGAAACTTAGGTCTCCCAACATTAATTAGACCGTAACTTTTTAATGGCAATGCCGAAAACGTGAAATTATTTTTCTTCAGAAAGATACATTCAATAGTAAACTTTTGTCTCTCTGTGTAATTTGTGATATCTGTTACGGTTCACACAGAAAAAAATAAAATCTTAGTGTCTGCACTGCTAAATTTTTAAAATAAATTTAATCTAGCAGTCTATCCAAATGTCAAACAAGTAATTTTTAATGACAGTAACAATTGTTTTACGGGTTGTCAAAAATTTTCTTCGCAATATTCTAAAATTAGTAACATCCGTGTGTTCTGTCTAATAGTATTTTACTACCATTATTATAAATAAGACGATTACATATCTTAGCTTACTCCTAAACAAGTTGTAAAGATTGACAACTCGTTACTGTCATTAAAAATTACTTGTTTGACATTTGGATAGACTGCTAGATTAAATTTATTTAAAAAATTTAGCAGTGCAGACACTCAGATTTTATTTTTTTCTGTGTGAACGGTAACAGATATCACAAATTACATAGAGAGAGTAAAGATTACTATTGAATGTATCTTTCTGAAGAAAAATAATTTCACATTTTCGGCATTGCCATTAAAAAGTTACGGTCTAATTAATGTTGGGAGACCTAAGTTTCATACACTAGTGGTTTACTAATAATGACAAGTATCACCTTAAAAGATGACTTATAACCATATAAATTGTCATACCAAATTTCATCCAAATCGAATAAAGCGTTCGAATATTATAAGCAAAATTAATTTTTATTCGAAGAACTTTGAAGCAGAATTGTGGCTAAATGGTACACTTTCCGGTAGAAGAAAGTTTGGTTAAATCGTCTTATTTTAGCCTCAGGAATCTGTGGTTAAGCCATGTCCCCCTATTTAAGAGACACCCTGTATGTAAAACTTTGTGAAATATATCTCTTTAAAACCCGATGATTTTTTTGTAGGCACCCTGTATATTATTGGTAAAAAAATCCCAATTACTTACACATGAAACGAAATATCCTTACTTTCTTTGTATTTTTCATTACAATTTGATATACTCGGAGATATACTCATAAACTAAACTACACGCAAAAAATAAGGTTTGGTTACAGTAAAATGACAAATAGTGACATATAAGACAACAAAACACTGTCCGCAATTCACCATGACTTCCGGCCCCCCGCCTACATGTCTTCCGATCACAACATCCTATGCACTGGTATAGGGAATTACTTCTCTAGTCAGTATATTATGCTCGAAGCCTACGAAAGTGAAAAATAACGTTTCTACAAGTGTTTTTTACCATTACATAAATAAAATAAATAAAAACATGAATTATGTTCTTCGTTAATAAATATTGAAGTATTACCAGTTTACTGTAAAATGACAAGTACTAGTATAGGTAATACATGATATTCGTGCAATTCTGCTTTCGTGCTCTTAACTTCGGATCAATTTCAGTTTCAGCAAAAAAAAAAAACCGTTAGTAATATAACAAGTGACATGAACGACAAATACGTGTAACTATTCATGTTCTCGTTATTAAATCCGTGTCAAACATGAAATCTATTTGATTACTTTTATTAAATATCTTTCAAAATTAATACTTGATTTTAATATGGAGATGATTTATGATGTAAATTTCATTTAAAAATTGGAATGAATTCAATTTATGATATATAAAGTGACATGCTGCATTAAAATGCAATAAAATTTTATAAATTGATGACATTCTTGCCATTATATTCTTCAAAGGAAGAAGAAACTGTAAATTTCTGTCAGTGGGGGCAAAAGGTCAGCGAACTTTAGCAAAAGATCGTCGGTGCATGTTATTTTTAACAATGGGCTTATACACCAAACACTATAATGGAAATCTACCACAAAAATTGTAATACTTATTTACTCATGAGTACCTACAAGTCCAAAAAAAGAAAATAGTACAAACACATTCTAAATAAAGAATTAAACTTTTGTACCACATACACTCTATATGTAGTTAGTACTATAATTGCCGTCAAATAAATATGGACTGGAGATTTCTACACTAATTGTAAATAGAAAATAAACAAAAGTATTTCATTTTTGTTAGTAAAAAGTTACTAGTATGTTCAAACAAATCTTAGGCTATGAAAAAAAAAAAAAAACTTATAAGCTATCCAACCAGTCAAGCGGTTTACGTCATAAATACAGTATCACTAGAAACAATGACATCATGTATTAAAAAGTTTATATGAGCATGGAAAACGGATTAAAATATGACCAACGGGTAGCCTTCATAAATCCAAATCTTTTTTTAAAAATGTAACACGTCTGTTATCATTTTTTTCCACCGAAATTCAATTTTATTTAAAATTTTCTTAATGATATTCCTTCCACCGTTATAAATATTTCATTCTCGTAATATATGCAGACTATCTATACTGTGTTTTTAAACTATAGACAGTAACTAGAAATTCTAGTGAGAAAATCAAAGCCTGTGATTGGCTGCTGAGCAATTTCGTGAAGCCGCATTTAACCAGACGAAATTTCAAGTTAACCTTCAAACGTAATTGAAACGTCAAACTCTTAGTAGTGTCAAATCACTTGTTGAATTTGCACGTGTTTTTTGTTTCATTTCTCTTTTTGTGATATTTCACGAATAAAAACAGCATGCATAAAACCAAGAGTTAACAGTATTTTTAAAAATATGTAAATTTTTCATCAAGGAATTACAAAAAAATAATGCAATTAATTAATTTATAATTAAAAGTTATGTATTTATGATTTTATATGAATAAATTAAGTTATAAATCTATAATAGTTTTGGTTAATGAAAATATAACCTGGAAAGTATAAATGCTGACGTGACCTTCATTTTAACATTTCAATTCCCTCGCCAAATAAATCTAGTGACTTTTTTTGGTAACTTTTAGCGGTGTAAATGTGACTTCGGCTAGTGCTGTCTATAGTTTAAAAACACGGTGTAGTATTATGTGTTTCACATTTTTCAAAAACTATTTTAAATGAAAGTTTATGCTATGATTTTCTTAGTAATAATTTTTATTTTAATAATTTGTTGTATTTGTGGAAATAATTAAATAAAAAGATTGGCGTCCTGAAAAACTACCCCCCACTCCTGTGACGTACGTTTATTCATATTATTCATATAAATAAACGTAGGCTATAGTTTGTCACATGTTAATAAAAATCTTTTAATTTGACATTTTACGCTGACATTGCTCATTGCAAATGAATAATAAAGTAATAATAGCTAATTCAAATTACGCTCAAGCTAAGTCGGATAATTTACCGAAGGTCGATAGCTGGATTGTGGCTGAATTTATATCAGAGAAAGATTGTTTTACTGCTCCTGAAATAAGGGGTGTTAAAGAGTTGAGGTAAAATAAAATATAAAAACTGAATTTACTATATAAATTGATAATATATTTTACTTTAAAGTTCTGGTCGTGATTCTTACATTGAATCTACTATAGGATATGTAGATCTATGTCGAGAAAAAAATATCTGTATAGTCAGATGTAAAGTTTACCTTGAACATAAAGTGAAGAACAAAAATATACTGCTTTCTTGAAGGTGGATAAAAGTTGAAATGATTTTCACAAACATAAAGACACGATTTTTCTGCCAAATTATCAGCTCTTCGACTTACTGCTCCTAGCCACAATTTTCTTTTCTTCGCATCTTTTGGCAAATTTATAAACTCTATAGCACACCGTTTTTTCACACTTGACCGTTACGTCATAGTTTGATGTTCGTATATTAGATATACGTATCGAAGACAGAATATAGGAAACCATAAGTAAGACAGAGATAACATACGATACGTATCGAAGACAGAATGTAGGAAACCATAAGTAAGACAGATAGTGGAGTGCCGTAAGGTTTATACCTCGGAACCCGGGTCCACTGAACAGATTTTTGTAAAACTTTTTGGAAAGTGTTTTTAACACTAAATACTAAAATGTTTACCCATTTATTTTTGCCGATCTCAATTTTTTAATTATTAAAATAAATAATTATTATTTTTTTTGGAGTTTTCATTCATTTTCTGTTAAACCTTTATTTTTTTTGCGATTGAAGTTAGATTTTACATAGGATAACTAATACATACCTGTCCTTGAGGCTGTTATTGGCTTCCTGAAGCAAAATAAAAGTGGATGATGATATTCCAATTGACCCACTACTTTTATTTCAACGTATTTGCGTTTTAAAAAAATCAGACAAAGAACTAAAAACCTGTATGACTTTTGAATTAGCCCCTTATCCTCTGGGCTCTTTTTGAAGATGGCGAAATGAGCAAAACAAAAAAAATCTGCATTATATGACCTACTCCCAGAAATAACGGTGAATGTGAACGATGTACAAAAATTTTCCTACGTAATTGATGGAGGGATGTTACTACACCGTTGCAAATGGCAATTGGATGAAAATTTCGGCACAATTTGTGAACACTTCATAAGATATTTACGTAACAAAGAACTCGTCGCTCTAAAAGAAATGCATGTAATGACATCATATTTGACAAAAACATGCCTCTCAAAATAGGACAAGAGAAATTTTTAGGGAATGCCATAGATATGCTACGAAACACACTTGCAGAAAATCAAATATTTTCTTGTCAACCGGAAGTTGATGCCGATAGATTAATAATTGAAACAGCAATTAATTTACAATCCGAAAATATTGTTGTAGTTTCCGAGGATGTGGATGTTCTAGTTTTACTGACTGCGTTCTCACCAACAAATCGAGAAATTTACTTTCAAAAACCAACAAAAGGCAAAATTCTACAAATAGTGTACTCATCTAAAAGTTTGGAAACATTATTACCAAAGTGTAAACAGCATATCCTTTTTTACATTCTTTTACTGGGTGTGATACGACGTCGGCTTTTTTCCAACGGGGAAAAAATGTTTTTTTTTTTAAATTTCGAGAAACGGTCGGACTTACAAAATGCTGCAACAGTTTTTGAAAATGAATGTAAAGACGCCAATGATATTTTTAAGGCTGATGTTACATGTACGCTTGCATTATACGCTGCCCCCCAAAAAATAAAAGATCTAAATACATTAAAGTACAACTCTTTCGTAAAAACAACCGATAAAAATAGATGCATTAAATTACCATCTTTGATACCTACTGCAAACGCCGCTTTTGGACACTTCAAAAGAATATACCTTCAAATTCAAACATGGCTCGGAAGGGACATATTACCAGAAGAATGGGGTTGGAAATATGAAAGCGGAATACTGACACCGGAAACAATGTGGAGCATCTTGTGGGTGCATGAAAAGTAAATTGAATTGCAGTGTACCTTGCTTAGAATGCAATGGCAACAGTTGCACTAATCCATCACCTATCATCCAAATTGATGAGGTTGATGACGACGATAATGTAGATAATTGACTGAAAATTTTTCAATTTTTATATAATACAATGACATAAGAAATATTTATTTTTTTCTAAAAATCTCGTCTTTTTTTTATTAATGCAGTATATTTTACCTTTTTTGTATCTTCGGTCCTATATATATACGATTTTAAACAACTCGCCTTAGAATATTTTTTTTATGTAAATTTTTTTTTTTTTGCTAAAATATTATAAATACATTTTAAAGTTACTATAAAAATATAATTTATTGTATATAAAACAGAAATCTTTACAACAAAATTTTTTTTATTCATATTTTTCTCATTCTTCAATTAATTGTTGTTAAAAATTGTTGTAAATGAGATCGGCAAATTTTGGTAGGTAAACTTTTTTATTTAAACTTTTAACAATGTAATAGAACAGGTTTCACGAAAATCCATTCAGTGGAACCGGGTTCCGAGATTTTTACATTTTTTTGTCTTACGGCACTCCACTAAGAGATAAACATACGATACGTATATCTAATATACGAACATCAAACTATGACGTAACGGTCAAGTGTGAAAAATCGGTGTGTAGGTTTGTTCCAACAGTATTTTTGTAAGAAGGCACAATACAATTTCATAAATTACTCATTTTATTTTGAACTTTTACCTACATATTATACAACTTTACCCAACCTTAAAAATTTGACACTTGTTTGACAACTTTCACAATACACTTGACACCAAACACAAAAAAAAAATACATTATAAACAGACCAATTAGAACCGCTGAAGATGTATGTACGACGTCACATTGGCTTGTAGTATGATCACGGTTTTAACTAAAACACTGGTTTTAGAAATGTCAAATTCAAATTTAAATATTTAATTTCACCCGTAAGTTTAAAGAACGATTTTTTTAAAAATATTTGTTTGAGTACAAACTATGTTCTGCTTTAAAATCATATTTTGATAAATTTGATATTATTTATTATTGTTATTAAATAAGGAAATTTGACATTTCTTAAAACAGCGTTTTAGTTAAAACCGTGATCATACTACAAGCCAATCTGTTTCAGATCACGTGACTTATTCAAAATATTATCCAAATTTCAAATATTAATTGTAAAATATCTAAATGATATTTCGTGTTAAAGAACAATATCTTTTAAAATTTAATACTTAGAAGTCATAAAAATTCTTGCAACAGCCCTATTTCTCACTGTTTCTGTACATGCCGTATAGAACCTTCAGTGAAACTGTCATTTTCAAACACATGGCTTAATTTTGGCTTCATTTTCTTCGATAACTACACCTAGTCGAAATTTCGCTGACAGTACTTACTCAACTGCAATACTATACATATAAATTTAATTTTCAAATTATTACTAACAAATAGAACAAAAAATACCTTAATAATACAATTCAGTGTAAGGGGCTATCATTCTATTTTTCATTTTCAAAATAAGTCAATAAATTATCTACAAGCTCTTGAATAGGCTATTCCACAGTAATCAAAAATAGTAAAAGTTTATTAAAAATAAGAATGTTAATATATAAAGGATAGGGAAAACCATATTTCTTTTATTATAAATTATTCCTTCTAGAAGATACGGGGAGGTTTGCTTTTGATGATGCAGGACATGTGCACGAGTGTTTGAGTAAATAGGATCCAAGTATGACCTCCGATTTTGAGAAGCCCCGCCCCAACTAAGAATATACTTCTTCGGGTGTGTCGGATCTGTTCGGTTGCTGTTCGAGCGACGATCTAATTACTTTATTTTTATAAAATGAGAAAAAAAGTGAAATAAATTAAGTGAAATCATTAATTTTATGTCTCTAATAATGAATTATAATATTACAATTTAAATATACATTATTTTGTAATTTGTTTAACAATTTTTCCTGGTTTGTGAACCACTGTTTGTTTACTTCTGGTATATCCACATTACCTACGTCACAAAGCAGATTTAAAATTCGGACCTTAATATCTCGCTTATTTGGAGGAATTTTTAACTCGGACTTTCACATGTGGGCTTATATTTTTATGTATTTCAAGAAAAAAATTTAATAAAAATGTCTTGGAATAGCCTATTTGAAATAACAGAGCATTTGCTATTTTGTCAATGAACAACGTAACAAAAAACGAAATGAAATCACAGTACAGGTTGAAAAGTATAATGTAGACATATAATATTTAGTAATATACATTTTGAGAATTACCAATAAAAACAATAATAATAATAATTGTAATGAGAAATACCTTTGAAAATTCAGGCTTTATTTATCATAAATAAGGTACAATGAATTGAACAGAATGACATAATATGAAAACATGACAACATATAAGAAAACTAATTAATGATGTTAACTTGATCTTAAAATCTATCATTACACTCTTCCTCCCTCTATTTCATGACGTAGTCTTTGAATTTTATTGGGACTCGTTTTTCTCTTGACGGTCGTTTCTGAGCATTGTCTTCTAATTGGCGAATTGCAACAGGTTCAGTGTTAGGTGTGGTAGGGGCCGTATAGGTTGGTTCTGCATTTTCTAGTTCT
Organism: Ophonus ardosiacus; assembly: GCA_943142095.1. Classification (NCBI taxonomy): domain Eukaryota; kingdom Metazoa; phylum Arthropoda; class Insecta; order Coleoptera; family Carabidae; genus Ophonus; species Ophonus ardosiacus. Next base: position 20,119,091 of record OW964837.1, read on the forward strand.
GTATCATTCTTCTCATTTGGTTGAAAATTACTTATTGATTCTTCTGAAATAACTGTCTCCAAATTCGGTGAGTTACCTGGCGCTAAATGCTTCAAGGACTCTATTGACTCGTCTGTCTCTAAATTAAGTGTTATATCCCCTCTTGGCGCTAAATGCTTCAAGGACACTGTTGTTTCTCTACCGTCCGCAAGTTTGACTCGGGCGTATTGCGGGTTCACGTCAATAAGCTCTGCTTCTTCTACCAAGGGATCATATTTGCTCAAACGCACGTGTTTCTTCATGAGCACTTTAGCAGAAGGTATTAACCATGAAGGTAAAGAACATCCATTTGAAGATCTTCGATGATGTTTGAACATTCTTTCATGAGGGGTTTCATTTGTTGCGGTACATAATAAAGATCGAATTGAATGAAGTGCATCCGCTAGTTTCAATTCCCAGTCATAAATAGTCATATTATTATTTTTTAGGGCAAGAGATATAGTTTTCCAAATTATTCCATTTTCTCGCTCAATTTGTCCATTTCCCGGTGGATTGTATGGAGTCGACATTGATGTTGCTACTCCTCTGGTATGGAGAAAGGATTGTATTTCCTTAGATATGAATGCAGTACCTCTATCCGAGTGAATATATAATGGCACGCCAAAAACTGAAAATAAATCTACAAGACGGTCGATTACTGTGGCAGAGGTCATGTCTGGACATGGGTATGCAAATGGAAACCTAGAAAATTCGTCAATTATCGTGAGCAGATACTTATTTTTAGACTTTGATGGCAGTGGTCCTTTAAAATCTATACTGAGCCGTTCAAATGGATGTGTAGCCTTGATTAGAGACGCATGATTATTTTTGTAAAATTTTGGTTTCACAACTGCACATGAAGGGCAAGATGCTGTCATTCTTCGTACATCCTCCACAGAAAACGGAAGATTGTGTGTTCGAACCCAATGAACCATACGAGTTATGCCAGGATGACACAAGTCACAGTGAAGTGAATATAATTTATTAGGTTGAATAGAACCACATACTCTTGAAAATGTATCAGCTATTTGATTTTGTTTCCCAGGTCTATACAAAATTTCATATGTATAACATGATAATTCCAGTCTCCATCGTTGAATTTTTTCGTTTTTTATTTTGTTTTTATGATCTTTATCAAACATGAAAGATACTGAGCGTTGATCTGTTATAATTTTGAAATGTCGACCTAATAAATAGTGTCTCCATTTCTTTAAGGCTCCAACAATAGCGTACGCTTCTTTTTCCACTGCTGAATGCTTACGTTCACTGTCGTTTAATTTCTGCGAAAAGAATGCTACAGGCCGACCAGATTGAGAAAGTACCGCAGAAATTGAAAAGTCTGAAGCATCCGTTTCAACTACAAATGGCACCTTGTCATCTATGGTGCTTACCATTGATTTGGATATCTCTGTTTTAAGGTTTTCGAAATCAGATTTGACCTCTGGGGATATAGGAAAAGTTTTTGTATTTAGAAGCCTTCTTATTTTATCGGAGTAATTTGGTATCCAACGTGAATAATGTGCGAACATCCCAATCGTCCGTTCCAATTCTTTTGATGTTTTTGGAGCAGGTAGATTTAGTAATGGTTTTAAACGGTCTGGATCCGGTGAGATTGTTTTATTTTCTATTTTATAACCCAGCAAGGTTATGGATGTAAGCGCGTATTTACTTTTTTCTTCATTGATTGTAAACCCGTATTTTTTGACTGCGTGCATGAAATTTTCCAAGTTCTCATCATGTTCTGCTTTATCCTTGCCGCAAACAGTCACATCATCTAGATATGCATATGTTTTTTGTAATTTTTCTTTAAATATTACATCGTTGATTATTCGTTGAAAAGTAGGGACTCCATCAGTTAGACCGAAAGCTAGACGACAAAACTGGTATAATCTACCACAAGCCTCAAATGCAGTAAAAGGTCGATCCTTTTTTCTTAACGGAATTTGATGATAGGCACTTTTGAAATCAATGGTGCTAAAATAAGAGTTTTTCGATACATGAGATACTATTTGTTCCAAATTTGGTATAGGGTAGGCATCTAGGAGAGTATAACGATTTATGGTTTGGGAGTAATCTATTACCATTCTTTTCTTGTGATTTTCGTTCTTTACAACGAATGCTTGAGCTCTCCATGGTGATCTACTTTCTTGAATAACACCATCGGCTAGCAATTTGTGAATTTCATTTTGGATAAACTCGTTATCTTCATTAGAATGTTTTCTAGATTTTGTGGCGATCGGCTTGATATCCTTTTCAGTAAGATACTCAAATAGTGGAGGTGGTTTGATTTTAACTGGAGCCAAGTAACATACTGTCAATGGTGGTTTGGAACCCCCAAATGAGAAATTCAGTTCCGAATGTTGTCTTAGTAAATCATGGCCAATTATGACATTAGCACACAGATCAGATAATATGTTTAATTTCACTTCTTCATAAGAATGTCCAAGAAGATGCAATTTGGCACGACAATAATTTAGAATTTTAGAATTAAGAGTCGTAGCTGCCATAGAGACAGAACTATTTGTAGGAAATTGTTTAAAATGACAGTCCTCAACGAATTTCTTTGATATAAAAGTTTCAGAACTCCCAGTATCAATTAGAGCGTAAGTAGGTACACCATTTACCTGAATAGCAACAGTTGCCTTATCTAAAGAAGACGAGGAAGCTGCAATTAGAGCTGCGGACTTTTGTTTCTTCTTTTCAGATTTGCACACCACTGCATAATGTCCTAACTTATTACAGTTGTTACAAATAGCGGTCTTTGCAGGGCACTGTAGGCGAGATTTGTGCCGATCGTAGCCACAGAAATAGCATTTTTGTTTTGATTGAGAAGCTGCTAGAGTAGTAGGGTCTTGACAAGAATTATCCTGCAGCTCAGTGGAAATTGCATTGAGGCCTACATTTACCGCTGAATAAGAGACAGATTGATTTTGCGCTGATTCTAAAGCACGAGCCTTCTCTACAGCTTCATCCAATGTCAGTGTATTGAATTCTAGGAGCCTCAAACGTATACTCTGTGAATTTATACCGCGGATAAATGCATCACGGACGTAACTATTCCGGTGATTTTCGGCATCTACAGCTTTAAATTCACAATTCTGGCTTAGCAACTGAAGTGCTTGATGATACTGATCAATCGATTCTTCAAGTACTTGCTTTCGTGTGGCTAATTTATGTCTGGCAAAGATCTCGTTTGTGGGTTTCACATAGATCCCTTTCAATATCGCTATGGCTGTTTCATAAGTTGGGCTTTCTGCAATTAGTTGATATACATTGGGAGATACATGGTTTATAAGGAGTCGAAGTTTATGGGCATCATTCAGTTCTTCGAAAGAAGCAGTGAAATTTTCAAAAGTTTTTAACCAGTATTTCCATTCTTGAGTTGCAATGGGCGAATGAGGATCCGAATCAAATTTTTCCGGTTTCAGGAAACGATCCATTCTTGATATTGTTTAAATTATGATAAATAAATTGTAATGAGAAATACCTTTGAAAATTCAGGCTTTATTTATCATAAATAAGGTACAATGAATTGAACAGAATGACATAATATGAAAACATGACAACATATAAGAAAACAAATTAATGATGTTAACTTGATCTTAAAATCTATCATTATTATTATCAATAATAATTAAGGGGAGAAAACATTAGAAAGCACCTTTAAAAATTCTACAAAATAGTTTGACGCGATATTTTTGCACCCCATTTTATAATAACTGTAGTTTTAAAAAACTACTTGATACTTTTTATTGTATTGTAATTGTTATAACTTGAATTTTGAAATAATAATAATAATTTAGTCTTATTTATAAGTACGAACAAAATATTGTTTGGTAGGAAAACTATATTTCATTATTGTTTAATAAACACAAATAACTGAAAAATAATTTCAAAGTAATGAAAAACAATATTGGATTGTTATTGATTCATACATATGTAGAAGAAAATAATAACAACTTTATCTAGAATCTAACAGTATTTATTATTGTATAGACACAAAGCCAATATCTCTAAATCTATAGTGACGTCAGAGTGGTCAATGCGACTTGTACTTTGAAGGTCATTCATATTGATTACAAATTCAGCCGCGGTCACTTAAAAAGACGGGATACGGGATCACATAACCCTTTACGGTGACATGCCTATGTAAATTTACTTGAAACATGCATAGGCGCAGTAATTGCACGTTTTACAATTTAAACTATGCTTTAGTTGAATAATTCAATGTTATTTAAATTTTATCTTAATATTATTATTATATTTAAAGAGTTATGCATTTTAACGTTTCAACGTTGACTGGGAAATACTTTTCTATCAATGGCTACTCAAAAAAGGCGCCAATTCTTAAGGTATTCACTTTTAGTCTCAAGTTTTTAATAAGCTTTTTATACTCCGATGTGTAAAGTAAACGATTTTCGTATTTTTTTTTCCTTTACATATTACAAAGCTGCCAAATTGGAAGCTCTTATGCCCGGTTTTTCAGTCACGGTTTAAACCAAAAATTTGGTTCAAGTTCAGGTTCAGGGTTTAAAGTGTTTTTCAGTCTGGATTAAACCTTCAACTCAGCTCAAATTTGACATGAACGTGAACCGCCAACGTTTCTAGCTTAAGTATCGAATTTTTGGTTCAGTGGAATATTTTGACAGTAATTTGGTAATTCATATATTAATTTTGACATATTTTGCTGACATATTGATATCTTGTCATATATGTATTGGCGTTACAATAAGATACCTATTATAAATAGAATAATAATATGAAGAATGAAAATATTGTTAATTTTATCGAATACCTGGACCGAGATAGTATATAAAAAATGACGACCTGGAATAATTCGGTTTGTTTAAGATGATTTTGATTATTTTGTAAGATATTGATTAAAGAAATGAAGTTATGCTAGTACCGCAAGGAATTGTACCAAATACGTTCTCGTACTAATTGTCAATAAAAACATATAAAATACATTAATATATTAATGAATATTCAAGAATTCAGCGGAGCCACCTGAACACATGTTACTTTTAACATTCGGTTTTTTGCTGTAATTCTTGTATTTTATTATCAATCAGAATGCTAGTTAAAACTTGAATAACAAGACTACCACTAGTAGATTAAAAAAAAAACTCTTTTCGTTTTATAAATTTTTATTTTGAGCCTTTCTTTTAATTTTCATACTTATTTTTAAATACTATAGAATTTGAACATCTATATTAATTAATTTGATTAGTAATTTCCTCCCAACACTTTTCTTTGCCCTTATAAAATATCTTTTCCGTCTTTCTACATTCTTTAATATCATATCCATAAAAATATCCAGTTCTTCAAGGTAAAAATTTGTAGCTTATAATTTCCATCAATATTTTCCATTTTTACTTCAATAATAATACTTAAATATGACAGCGTGGAGTGATGGAATGTCAAAATGACATATTAATAATCAAAAAATTGAATAAGAGCGTAAATTACACAGCACATCTTCAATTTATTTGAAGTTCAACTGAACTAGTTCAAATATACACATTATAACCAAAAAATAGTTCAGGTTCAAGTTCAAGGTTCAACTGAGCTGAAGTTCAAACGGCCACTAAAAAACCGGGCAGTAGTGTTCTCAGTGTTTACATTCACGTGTTTTATTTTTCCTTTGTTTTCTATAATATACTTATTTATATAAATATAATCATTTAAAATTAAGTAACATGTATTGTTGTGCACCTGGACCTGGGTATAACACGTGGGCGGAAAAGAAACCAGAGATTCATTTTCACGAGTTTCCTAAACCTAACTAAAGGAAACATATCATTTGTTAACCAGTTAGGAATAGAAAAAATAGTTGATTATCTGTCTAATCTGTACTAATACTAAAATTTTATATTGAAAAAAAAAGATCGAATAAACTATATTTGTTCAGTACATTTTCATAAGGGAAGGTAAGATTAATATGGTATTCCTTGGTCTGATCTATATATTATTTGAGTATAAAATTAATATTGTATTATTTGGCATTTCAAGGCAAACTAGTGAACAGTATATTCAGGTAAATAAATATATCATCACGACATATTACCCATTTCTGGGTGTGCCAGTATCTACAACACATGTAGACATCGGTAATGATGACGATATATTTTACCGTGTGGGCGTTTACCAGGCGTCACCTCACGGCCACTCATAGCTGGTAGATTCAGGTATGAATCTTAAATTAGCTCCAATTTTAAAACCAACAATATGTTTGATTGAACAATTTCCAAATGTTCGTGTATAGATTGTACATCTATGAGGGGCGTTTGAAAAATAGTTGGCCTTGGCAGCAGATAAAATAGCAGTGTCAAAGCAATCCTTTATTTCATAAATATCATCAATTGTCACACAACTGTCAAATTTTCAACTAGTTGCATCATTTAGTTTCTGTTTGACAGTTATCGAAGGCGAACAACTTTTGTATTTGTACAAAAATAGGAAAAATTGAGTACAGGTCCGTGATTAAATACTTATATTTGAAAAATGAAACGAACGAAGAAATCAAAGCCGAATTAAACGCTGTATATGGGGAGTCTACACCTTCGTTATCAACAATAAAATATTAGATAAGTGAATTTAAACGAGGTCGAACGAGCATTTTTGTTGAGGAACATCCAGGCCGCCCAAGAGAAATCATTATTCGATATGGTGTTGATCGATCGGCAAGTGAAAGTGCGGGAAATTGCTGAGACTACGAACATCTCATCCGAACGGGTGCACACTATTTTGCAAAATTATTTGGACATGAGAAAGGTGTCGGCGATCATCACTTCCAAACAGAATTTAACGTTTTTCAAGTGAATCCAAAAGACTTTTCTGCATCGATTCGTAAGCGTTGACGAAACATGGATCCATCATCATACACCGGAGATGAAGGAACAGTCTAAACCAGTGATTCCCAAAGTGGTCCAGGTAGACCTCCAGGGGTCCACGGGAGACTCGACGGGGGTCTACGTTGGCGTGAAAAAAAAATGGGGGTTCACAAGTTGTAAGTGGAGGTCCACGAAAATTTATCTGGTTTCGATAGTAAAGAACAAAAATGTTGGCTTGGCTTTACCTATCAATGTAAGCAGATAATACACTACTCAAAAAAATTTATGAAGCAAAATTTTAGTCGGCGCGAATTCTCCCAGTTACCAAACTTGTCACAGGCAGAATGTCTTGATGAGGATATTCTGACATACGTTCAACATTTAAATGCCCTGCATGACTTCAAAAATAGATTTGAAGATATTCTGACGATGGAAATACCACCATGGATCATAAATCCATTTGATGAATGTGGTATTACAAGAGGAGCTTCTCGTGCTTAGCACCAATGAGGAGCTGAAGGTGAAATTTAAAAAAGGCTATCAAACATTTTGGCTGCAGGCAGAAATACACGAAAAATATCCTGGGCTGTGGGAAATTGCGAGAAAACTTTTGATAGCGTTTCCCTCGTCATACCTTGTCGAAAAAAGTTTTAGTGTCGTTACAAACCTATTAACAGAAAAAAGGAGCAGATTGAACATCACAGAACGGGGAGATTACAAAACTGAAGCCAAATATTGATAATTTGCTGTCAATCCATCAAGTACATCCCGCCCATTAAAATTATGACTATTTTTTTTTAATTGTTGATTTGCATTGTTGAAGTTACGGTACGTTACTTACTTAATCCTGCACCTTTCTACCCTCACGGGTGTAAGGCGTTCTCCCGGCTTGCGGGGGAGGGGGTTGAGTTCTGGTTCGTTGGTCTTCTCCATATTTCTTTCCACTCTGCTCTATCTTGTGTTGCTATCTTCGTTTCTTTCCAAGTTAGACCTTTTCTTTGCGCTTCCTCCTTTACTTCTTCCAGCCACGTTCTTCTTGGTCGTCCTCGTGGTTTCTTTCTTCCAATTTTTGCTTCAAACACTTTTTTAACTATTCTCTCCTTTCCCATCCTTTCTACATGCCCATACCATCTCATCTGTCCTTCTGCTATCTTATCTTCTATTGCTTTTACTTTTAAGTTTTGTCTGTAGGTTGTGTTTTCAATTCTGTCCAGTCTGGTTTTCCCTTCTATTTTTCTCAAGAATCTCATTTCGATAGCCGTAATTTTTTCTTTTTGTCTCTGCGTTAATGTCCATGTTTCAGCTCCGTGTATGAGTATAGGCGTCACTACTTTCTTAAATATTTGTACTCTGGTCTCTTTCGGTACTTCTTTCTTTCCTAAGAAGCTGTGTTTGATGCTATTGAATATTTTGCCTCCTGTTGTTCTTCTTTCTTTTATTTCTTCATCAAATCTTCCATCTTCTGAGATCATTGCCCCCAGGTATTTAAATTTTTGGACTTGCTGTAGATTTTCATTTTTTAGTTGTATCGTGTGTTGTTGTTCATTTCTTCCTAGTATTATAGTTTTCGTTTTTTCTTTATTGATCTTCATGTTTAATTTTTATAGCGCTTTATCATATATTTCTATATTCCTTGTTAACGTTTTTTCGTCTTCTGCTATGATGACCATGTCATCTGCATAGCATAGTTCTGCTATTTCCACTCTTCTCAATTTCCAATGTCCTATGTAGTATTTCTTTACTTCTTTCTTTGTCTCTTTTATTCCTTCGTCAAGAATTAGCGTACACAGAAACGGGCTCAAAATGCATCCTTGTCTTACTCCGGCTGTAGTTTCAAATGTATTGGAGGTCTCTTGTTTCACTCTTACATAGCTCTTAGTCTTTGAATATAGACTCTGAATTCTTGTTATTAACGTATTTGATATTCCCCTTTTTCTTAGCGTTTTCCATATGTCTTCTCTATTGATTCTATCAAACGCTTTCTCTAGATCAATGAAGCACACATGTACGTTTCTCCCTTCTTTTATTGCCTTTTCCCCTATTTGTCTTAGTATGAATATCGCATCATTTACTCCTCTATTTGGTCTAAAACCAAATTGAGTTTCCTCTAACGATTCTTCCAGCTCTGTTCTTAATCTACTTTCCAGGATTCTTGCATATATTTTGGCCACTGTGCTTATTAGGGTAATTCCTCTATAGTTTTGGCACTCTCTGCTATCTCCTTTTTTAAATATTGGTGTTATGATACCTATTTGCCATTCTGTTGGTGTTATTCCTTTTATCGCTTCATTCATTATGTCTTTAAGTTCCTGTAGTGCTGATTCGGGTAGTGCTTTCAGCATGTCTGCTGTTATTTTGTCATGTCCGGGAGCTTTTCCTCTTTTGGTTTTTCTTATTGCTTCTATTATTTCTTTCAAGCTTATTTCTTCTTCTTGTGTTATTTCTGTTTCTTTTGTTCGTGTGCGATGGCTTTCTTGTTGTTCTTCATCTTTAGTATCATTCCCTCTAGTAGGTCTATGAAATACTGTCTCCATCTGTCCATTATTCTGTCTTCTTCTGCTATCGTCTTTCCTTCCTTATCTTTAATGTTCGTAATTGTTGCTGTCTTCTTTTGTCTTATATTTTTAAGTGTTCCATAAAATAATTTCTGGTTTTCATTGTATGCGTTTTTCATTTTTTCACCAAATTCTCTCCATGCTTTTTCTTTTTCTTCCTTTATTACTCTTTTTACTTTTTTCCTTTGTTCTTTATATTTTTCATAGTCAATAAGTTCTTTCGTTTGTAGATATTTATTCCACTTGTTCTTTTTACTTCCTTGTACGAAGTAAAGGAAGTATTGTAATAGCGAAAAATTTCGGTTTCCAGATTTCAACGGAAATATCCATTTTGAGCATCCCTGAATCCATTTTGACTAATTTCGTCGTGACGTCTGTACGTATGTACGTATCTCGCATAACTGAAAAACGGGAAGCCGTAGAAAGTTAAAATTTTGTATTTAGAACTGTTATAACATCTAGTTGTGCACCTCCCTTTTTGGTCATTACATAACTTGCGGAAGTGGTACTTTACTTGAAGCCTGTAATAGATTTTAATGAAAAACTATATTAAAATATAATCCAAAACTTTTCAAATTTGATATATAAGACTTTTATATCAATGGGAATAACATAATAGATTTTAGTTAAAATGGTTTACCCGGAAGTGGTACTTTACTTGAAGCCTATAATAGATTTTAATGAAAAACTATATTAAAATATAATCTAAAACTTTTCAAATTTGATATATAAGACTTTTATGTCAATGGGAATAACATAATAGATTTTAGTTAAATTGGTTTACCCGGAAGTGGTACTTTACTTGAAGCCTATAATAGATTTTAATTAAAAAGTATATTAAAATATAATCCAAAACTTTTCAAATTTGATATATAAGACTTCTATATCAATGGGAATAACATAATAGATTTTGGTTAAAATAGTCTAACCGGAAGTGGTACTTTACCTGAAGATGTTATCAGTTTTTCTTGAAAAATGGTGTTATTTTGATTTTAGTAATAAACACTTCAAATAAAAGTATTAGAGAATTGAATTCTGCGTCGAAAACATTAATTATGATTAAATTAGCTCTTTTATTCTCTAATTAAGTTTGCTATGGATTAGGACAAAAAATAACAAAAAAAATAAAATGTTGATGTCAAATTATGTCAAATACGTGCAATTTTATGATTGTGTCTGTTATAATACATATTTTAATTATTAACAAAATATGTATAGTGTAACAGGCGTACAAGGAAGTCATGTGCTGTCCACATCAGATATTTTTCTTTCACTGCAACTTTTACCCTTTCCGACCACCATCTAGTGTTGTTTGTGTTTCTGTTCACTATTCTAGTCGTGCCGCAGCTTTTTTCTGCTGCCTCTAGTACTGTCTTTTTGAAGTTCTTCCATTTCTTTTCTGTTTCCTTCTTTTTCTTTTGCTTTTTTCTTAAACTCTTCGTTGACGTTCTTTTGAAATTTTTCTTCTATCTCTTGTCTTCTAAGTTCATGGCATTTTATTTTCTTATTTACTATCTTTCTTTTGGTTTCGTTTTTTATGATCCTCTTTTTACTTTTATGTCTTTTACTCTATTCCAGCTGTTATTCTTTCCCCGTTTGTATTCATCACATTCTCTCCATTCCTTCCTAAGCACCACTCTATTCCATCATTCTTATTTCCTACCCTCCCGTTAAGGTCTCCCATTATTATTACTCTCTTTTCACTTCTGTCTACTATTTCTTGTAGTTCTTTAAAGAAGTTATCTTTTTCTTCTTTTCTTGAGTCCTCGTTCGGTCCATAGCCCACAATTAACGTGTATTCTTCGTTTTCGTCTCCTTCCTTAACATTTATTGATAGTAATCTTTCGTTCATTAGGTTTTCTTTCGAAACATATTTCATCTTATCCTCTTTAATTAAAATTGCCACCCCTGCCTTGGCGTTTTCTTTTTCCGATACTCCTACCCAGTACATCCAATATCCATTTTGTGTCTTTGTGATTCCTTTGCCTTTCCTCTTTGTTTTTGTTATACCCACGTAATCCATATTCATTTTTACCAGTTCTTCTGTTAATTCATATTCTTTCCCTGTTAAACTTTTTACATTCCATGTTCCAAATTTTATTATTTTCCTTGGTTTATTTACTCTATTTTTTATTTTGCCCTTCCCGTACTTAATTATATGTGTTTTGTTGTTCCTTATCGTATCCTTTTCCTTTGCTTGCGACGTCTTTCCTTTTTGTTGCAATTTTCCTCGTTTTTCCCTTAGTTTTTTGACGCAGTACCTCTTTCTTCTTTGACCTCTATCAGCTTCTTTTCTGTTTTGTCCCATTTCCATTCCTTTCCATTTATTGTTATTTTCTGATAGCCTATCTTCAATATGTCTCCTGCCTTTTTATTCTTCTCCGCTACCATTTTTATTTCCTTTTGTATTTCGAGCTCGTTTCTTGTTAGTTCGTTGTTTATGAAAATTTTGTCCTTTAAGGTTCTTACGTTCTTTTTATTCGCCATTACTTTTTGTTTATCTTGAAAATTTTCCATTTGTACCTTATATGTCTTCTCTCCTATCTTTAGTGCTTCCTTCACTTGTACATTAAGGTGAAATGGTACCCCCCGTTATTTTGTTTCTGCGCCGAGGCGAGCGCTAGTGAGCACTGAAATGCATAATTATGACTATGTCGATAAAGTAGAAATATTTGTATATTTTACGATCTCCATCTATTCGATAATAGTCGTACTTTGTTCCATGGCACAAACCTAAAAACATTCTAAAAGTAAATATATGTGGGATGGTACAAATTTGTAGGTTACTTATAACAAATGAAAATAAAACAGTTTATTGAACGTCGCGTCAAATAATTTCAAATTTATTAACGAAGTAAAAATATTTTGTTTGTATGAAATATTAATAATATATTTTAAAAATAACGTTTCTTGGGAAGAGAAAAGAGAATGGATAATAAATAACAAATTTTAAAATCGTAACATATATATTACATAAAATTCACTGATTACATAATATTTTGTATTTACCGTAGGAAATTTTTATTATAAACACGTATTTAAAAACTGTAAGATTAAAAAATGTTACATTTTCATAATTATTAAAAAAATAGGTACATCATAATAATAGCTATTTGTGTATTAAGAGTGCAAAATGGGACATTGTCAATTGAGAGGTCGAAATCGACAATGTCCATTTGCGCTCGAAACTAAATAACGATTAAATTTTTTACTTTTATCGTTATTTTCCATTCTTCTTGAGCTATTGCTATAATCCAATTTTAGTAAATGAATGCCCTATTTTATTTTTGTATTCCTTTACACAGTTGTACAACATTTTGTTTGGTTATGTAATATACCGATCTTGAGCCTGCTAAAAAAATATTGACAATATTTAGTAGGATTTTTTTACAAATATGTTACTATCTATACCATTATGTTTATGTATGATGTAAGCCAAATAGATTACAATTACACTTTCTGGCACATAAGTATCCGAACGGTTCTGCTAATATTCATCATGCCGTAGAGGTAACTAACTATACGCAAATATAAGCTTTTCAATCAAAATATGTGTTTGTACTTTGGGAATAAACTATTTTACTTTAGTTTTTATATCAATAAATTTTTACCTTCCGTCCTCTTTAGGTAAGGAAGGTATTGTCTTTAGTCAAAAAATTCGGTGGAGTATTTAATGAATAAGCACGTTGTGAGGTCCCTTGAATAAGATTTTAATTTTTTTTTACAATGATTATATGTGACGATAATTTCTCCTCCAATAACTCCAATACTGCAAGTACAAAAAATTCAATTTCCTTATATTTCCGTACTCTAGATTCTTATAAAGAGCTGATTAGATTTTGATTGTAATTGATCAATCGGAACTACCCTCATTTGGACCTTTCAAGTGTTTTTTTTAAACGCAATTAATACCATTTTTGATATTTTATAAATATTATAGATTATTATATATTCTCTATACGGTTTGATTGCATTTTATCTCATATTCAATGTCTATAAAGTTGAATAAAATATCATAAATTAGCCAGCTATGCAATAACCATGGAAACAGCTACTATATTATGAAGATAATTCTGATTGACAGATATTATTTTTAATATTTTTTTAAAAAATATGCAATACATTGTAGATTTAAGAAACATTAAATCGAATTTACTCGAAAAGAATGATGGAAAAAATCAATCAAAATTAACTAATGGGCCCATAAACCATAACAAAAAATAATAAAATGAACACTGTATTCTTAAAGTACTTCTCAATAAATAACGATTAAGATAAAAAAACATTTTTTTTAATAATTACTTTCGAGATATTTAAATTTATTTCTAGGGCCACAGATGACATCACACTTTTGGTATCCTTCTCGCACAGCCTACTACAGAAACTGGTGTGAGAAAGGTAGCTATAGGTTTCTTTAAAAATCAAATGCAGTTATACCAAAAACAATTATGACTTTTTGGTACCACGAATGGGCCCATAAACCAATTTTTTAAAATGAAAGTTCGATTAATTTTGAAGCAATTATTAAAAAAAAAAATGTTATTTTTATCTTAATCGTTATTTATTGAGCAGTTCTTTAAGGATAAAGTGTACATTTTACTATTTTTTGTTATGGTTTATGGGCCTATTGCTTTAAAATTAAACGAACTTTTATTTAAAATTAAAAAAAATGGTTTATGGGTCCATTTTTATGTTTGCACTAAATTATCTGAAAATCTAATGGGTGTATTTTTTATAATTTTTGGAGGTACGATAATTAAATTATTTTACGAATTATAAAATATTACGATCTTCTATCTACATCAAATCTACATTCTCCATAACACCATGTTTTTTTCTGCAATTCCGAGATTGTTGAGCGGTACGCGTCCCCACCATTTCGTGATATCTTCCATCTTTACATTCTACATAGCACCATCTCACTTTCTCTCTCACACACAATACCGATTTTAATAGAAATAAAATGTAATTATAATTTGTATTTGTAGTAAATCTTTTACTTTGTTATTTTATAATTCATAAAATAATTTGATTACGCTCCAAAAATTATAAAAAATACACGCCTTAGTTTTTGAGATAATCTAATGCAAACATAAGAATTAGTTAATTTTGATTTTTTCCATCATTCCTTTGCCCGTATGTATCGTCTATATTAAAAAAAAAATAAAATAAAAATTGACCGGCCACGGGACAATTTTTTTTATTTGAAAATATTCAAAAGCATTTTCATTTTACCGTAATGTGTCTAAATCAAATTTTTATTCTAGTGCCCTTTTTTCATGCTTACGGTTTAATAAATTCGAAATTTTGGTTTCTTTTATTTTTTATTTATTTTATTTCAATACAAGTACGTAAAATTGGTCTTAGCGAGTGTTGTAAGACCCGTGAGTGACTAAAGATGCTTTATGTATGTGTATTTTATCAACGATAGAATCTAATAACTCAATAAAAAATATAAAAAAAAAACTTTTATTTTTGAATTAGGAGCACAATATTAAATGAGAATTTTACCACGAAAACAAAATATTCAAGATGGTATTGCGAATTTTGAGTGTTTAAAATTTTTAATCACTCGTTGCTAGGAAACCCGTGTCTAATGAAACCTTGTAACTAAACAACCGTTTTACGAATTCAAAACTGACATCAATTTTACGCACTATCATAGATAAACAAATTTTAATAGAACTGTCAAATATGTTAATAAAATTAAAGGTTATAACTCAATTATTTATTTTGAATATTATTGATTTAAACAGAAGAAGATTATGAATAAAATAGTACACATTCCTCGGGAGTTCTATTACAGCATCACGCTGTATCTGACCTCGAGGCTTCGGCTCTCGGTAATCTGCACAAACCCTCGGCTGTAATGAAACATCTCCCACTTCCGATTGTACTATACTATTTCCCACTTCCGTAAATAGGCTAATAGGACGTTGTTTGTAGGGATGTATGTCTCTTTTACCGTCAGGGTATCGGTTTCTAAAAATGCATTACATCCCTACGCAGATGAGTTACTTTCCTCTTTGTGAAATACCAGCATTAGATGTTTTAAACTTTTGTCAGATGTTTCGATTTAATTTCTTTCGAAATTATCCTCATTTCACAAATATTTTTATTTAAAGACTACCATCGACGTATCAAATGTGACAGATGACAGCGTTTTTCTTCTTGAAATTTCTACAGAATACTAAGATCCTTTATTTCAAAATGTATCAATAGTCAATGGTATTCCTTGACATTTCTGACAGTAAATATAAATAACTATAAAATTTATTCTATAACTAATATTTTTTGTACTATTTAAACAACAAAAAAAAAATTTAAAGTTAAATATATTGTATTGCAATGTTTATTATTTTTAATTTTTTTTATTTGTATAACGTTGAAATTAATTTTAGAAAAAGAACATAAAATAACAATAATTTTTATCTTATGTATGTAATTACATGGTACTAAAGAAAATTTACCTTTAAAACCCCCAAAAGCGCATAATTGGAATCACAATTTTAACTGAAAAATTTATAAAATTATATAATATTTTATTGAAAATTATTATTGCAAAATATTTTCAGAAGCTCGTAATCTTTTTTCTACAATACCAATAACCAGTGTTTCTCATTTATAATGTTTAAAAGGGTTAAAAATTAGCTCAGAAATTCATTTAGCATTACTTTTTGAAATTTCTAAAAAAATAATTTTACTAATCAAATAATTGAGTCGGCGTATAAATTTAATATCGAATATTAAAAAAACTTATGTATTGTAGTGGTTATTTTGTCGCCTACCCAAGAGCCGCCAAAGTAATATTGTTGTATTTACGCGACAACTTTGCTGAATTTGCTTCTCTGTTCAATGATTACGTATGTATGTTCAAGCGCCGAGCGACCGATGATTGCTGATGCTGATTTTTCAATTCCCTTTGAGCCACCGATTCCAATATAGTTTATCTATTTACCGCTAGGTCTACTCAAAGCGCCACTTCCTTACATTTCACAAAAATACTTACCGAATTTGTTTTAATTACGAATATCTTCTATATTAAACAATAAATATTTACAATATTTATCTAAGAGATAGAGAAATGTATACAGTACGTTATACTAAACAAATTTTAGAAATAGAACTTCACACACTTAAGAAAAAAAATAAAATTATACATTTTATTTTTTTTAAGTATGTTCCCAAAGATCAATTTTCGATTTTTTTTTATATGATATGTATAATAATATTCTTCAAAACATATTAAAGTATGAACAAAATTGTAGGTTTAGTATAGAAGAAAAACATTAAAATGTATGAAAAAAGTAGGTTTTTTGGATTTTTAAAATTGTTCTCGAAGATCATTTTTTTTAATTTTCACATATTTTATTCCTTATATTGTTATAAATATTTCATGCAAATTTAAT